>JBBBDQ010001828.1:487500-702500 GCA_037127315.1 Ascarosepion bandense | reverse complement strand
AGATAGATAGATAGATAGATAGATAGATAGATAGATAGATTAAAAAATTATAAGCATACTCACATGTACATGTACATAGGCGAATTAATAAATATACATATGAGAATGTATAAAAATATTATTATGGTGTTAATAAAACAGATACAACAGGCAGTTTTAATATGGACCTGATGATTACGTAACGCATGAAACACCGAGCCGTGACACGACGTAGTATAATATGTATATTTAGTAATATATATATATATATATATATATACTTGGTGTATATATATATATATATATATATATACCAAGCTTCTTTCCGTGAACCACTGCTCTGCTGAACCGACTCCTAAGAGGATGCTTTCCCGATCACTACAATCCTAACATGTTCAAGTCGAGGATTAACTGTTATATTTACCTCCTATCCAAATAAATTATCTCCGAAAGTAACCCTCTACCCTGACCCTTTGACAAGGCGAACCTTACTGTGATAAAAGGTCCATGCAACGACCACAAATACATATGTTTGATCTCTCTGATATTATGGTACATATTGTTTGCATCATTCTGGTTTCACACTCTGATCGATTCTTGGAAGCAACTCATATTGCACAAATCAACGCCGAAAAGCAACAATAATAATAATGCGACGTTTAAATTCAACGTCAGTTCCTGATGCTGATTTCGTTTCCATTCTTTCCAACACCTCGTCATCGCTCACATGCTCGGTCCATGATATCCGCAGCATCCTTCTGTAGAAACATATTTCAGCTGCTTCAAATTTTTCCTTCATCTTTGATGATATTGTCCAACATTCATTGCCATATTGAAGAGCTGACATCACATAGCAATCTAATACTCTCTTCTTTGTTTCTAGTGAAAGTTTCCTGAGTCTTAATACTTTAATCAGCTTCTAGAACACTTTCCAGGTATTTAAATTGTTGTACCTGCTTGATTTTAGTATCCCCTACCTGTATTTTGCATTTTGGGTTGCTCTTTTTGATGATGACCATGCATTCGGTTTTCTTGCAGTTTATTTGTAGTCCTTTTTTTGTCACTCTCTTCAGGCATCCGTTGTAGGGTAGTCGCTAAAGTGTTAGGGATAACATTTAGTTATGAATTGGGTTAGATTCTAACTTATTTGATCGCATGGACCATAAACCGAAAGAAATAGAAAATATCTACTATAAATATCTCGATAGTGTTGAGAAATTAATTCTAACATTGCCTAAGTTGTGCATATAAGAAAAATAGAGAAAACATTTTTAGGGACAATTTTTCTGGATATTTGTCAGAATCCAAAAATATTGATATTATCATTTTAGAATTTGGGTCCTGTTCATAATATAAATACAATGCTAAATAAATCCCTGACCTCTTAAAGAGATATATGTAATTTGTTCTTATTTACTAAATTGTTATCTTCTCTCTTCTTGAACCCTGTCCATTTATTATCCTCTCTGTTTCTTTCAGTGAATAAGCTATTACGTTTTTAAGGAATGTTACTGGATGTGCGTTGTGGTCCAGTGGATATCAACTCGGAACGAGAATTCGGAGAGCCGAGTTCGAATTCCAGTTGAATTCATTGCAATCATATACGCGCAAATACCCTTGGGAAAGGTATTAATCCGTCTCTTCCCTCCAGCTATGGGTCAAATAACAGGACAGATAGGGTTCTATAGCCTTGATTGACAACCAGTCTACCGCAGAAAGCAATGGCAACCTACTGCGGGATAATCTTCTGCCCAGTCAGTCATATCTCTTTCGAGACATGATCGCCTAAGCGTGTATCACATATGGCACTTAACTGAACTGACTGTCTAGCGATTAACATCGCTCAGACTCTTTTCTGACATTGTCGGACACTCTGCCTTTGGGCAGAGAGTAGCCCAGACGAGGCTCCGCCGAAGGGTAAATTCTCGTCTGTGGAAAAGTAGACAATTAATTGGGAAAGGTATTAATTCATCTTGAAACTAGAGATATCATAGAAGTGAGTAAGCAAATAATTGTGGCGAATAACAAAAAAATAATAGATAGAGTAAAAGTTTGTTTGAATTGCGTAACATCGGACAAGGAAATGCGGTGTAGTTTAATGGATATCGATTCAGAACGGGAAAACAAAGAGTCAAGTTTGAATTCTAGCTGATTTCATTGCATTCATTCACTTACGCGCAAATACACTTGGGAAAGGTATTAATCCATCTCTTCATACACCATCTGTGGCTTGATTAGCAGGATAGATTGGGTTCTATAGCCAATCTACCACAGAAAGTAATGGCAACCTACTTCTAATCAGACATGTCACGAAAGAAACATGATCGTCCAAGCGTATATTACGTACGGCAATTAAGTGACTGACTTGGGTTGAAATTAATTTTTTAAATGTCAGCTTTAAAACTGTGCTTACATCATTGATAATGGTATATTGTTGATATTGCCTGCTTTCCAAATCGTAGCAGTACACAATTATCAATGACGACAAGTACATTAAAAATCGACATTTGGAAATAAAAACAAACTCTTTAAGAATTAATAGATCGATTTGCTGCTGTCTTTATATTATGGGCAGGACCAGCTTCTAAAATGATAGGCATCAAAACTTTTCCGTTCTGACAAATTATGTGAGATGAGGAAGGTCTTCCTCTTTATGTGCCGTGTTCTTTCAGGACGTAAGCGAGCATGATTTCCACTTTCCTCTATCCCTGTCCTTCTGAACACTTTTCCTCTTCGTATCTCTCCCAACCCCGTTAAGCCATCCACGTGCTCAAGCCCATCAAGTATGTCTCTCGCTGCCTTCCTCCGTCTAGCTTTCTCTTTATCCGTCCTATGAGTATTATATTCTTCAAGTCGTCCTTTTTCACCTGCCTCTTCCTGATGCTAAGTATAATATCCTGTTCGTTTGCATTCTCTCCAAAACCATGTTGTTGCTCACATGTTTGGTTCATGTTATCCTCAGTATTCTTCTGTAGAATAATATTTCTGTTGCTTCTAATCTCCCCTTCATCTTTCAGGAGATCGTTCTGCATTCTCTGCAATATAGGTGGATAGATATCAGATAACAGTCTAGTACACTTGTCTTTGTTTCCAACGAAATCTTTCTGTCTCTCAATACTCTGCTTAGCTTTTGAAATGCGTCCTTGGTCATGCCAACTTGCCTTCAGGTCTCAGTGTCGCACTTTCGATCCTCTGCCAGAACA
Source organism: Ascarosepion bandense (assembly GCA_037127315.1). Classification (NCBI taxonomy): domain Eukaryota; kingdom Metazoa; phylum Mollusca; class Cephalopoda; order Sepiida; family Sepiidae; genus Ascarosepion; species Ascarosepion bandense. Next base: position 699,318 of record JBBBDQ010001828.1, on the reverse strand, counting down.
TTTCTCAGGTAATTAAATTTCTGCACCTGTTTGATCATCAGCAAAAAGATGACTCAAAAATGTCAAATACATGTCCAGGAAACTGTGCCTGATATTTTTGAGTTTTCTTTTTGCTGATGATCATGTATTCAGTATATTTGAAGTTTATGATTAGTCCTTTCTCCTCACTTTCCCTTGTTATATTTTGTAGGAGGTCCTGTATTTTCCTTTTCGTGTCTGCTGTCAGCACCGTGTCATCTTATACTGTTGAAATTATGGTTGCTGATAACGAATGCTGGCAGGGCTTCTAGCTCTCTTGTTTCGCTCTACAGGTTGAATAGATTCGGTTTCGAAACACATCCTTGTCTTACACTTCTTTCTATTTTTGTATGTCTGCTGAATTCATTTCCAGTCCGTAGTGAATACTAATCTACAAATATTACTTTCTAGAAGATTCTTTCCTATTTTTGTGAGAAGACCAGTCTTTTAAGTAGTGTCCAGATTTGAAATCCTACACAATTGTGCCCTTGTGCCAGAGTAAAACAAGCGAAATAATTACATATCCATTCATTTTTTTCCATTCGATTTATTTGAACTTATTTGTTAAGAAATACGCTCGTTTTGCAGTTCCTGCTTCTCAAAAAATAAATAAATAAATTTAGAAAAATAAATAAATATAAATAAATGACTGGAAATGTAGTCACACAAATGTTTTTATTTTCATGCTAATGTCATTCGATTTTCTTACTTGGCACCATGATATTGTCTTTGTGTTTTATTTCATTTATGTATTTGTTACTGCTTGTTCTCTGCTGAAGATTTTCCAGCGAGCAGAGTGTGGTTAATCGGTATGATGCACCGACAAAAACCGTTTGTTAATAGCATTATCTGCCAATAATGATCTTGTCTCAAATGTAATTTCCATATCTCTTTAAATTAAACTTTAAAAAAAAAAAAAAAAAAATATATGCAGATATCAATGATGGAAGTACCGTTTCAGATTTTTTTTTTTTTAATCATATCACCCCAAGCAAGGCGGTAACGCTACTGATGCGCAGGGGGCTACGTAAGGGTAAAAAGAATGGAAAAAAGAAAGCCGGAAACCACATCCTAAACAGGGAACAAGGGATGAGCCTCTTCACCTGTTCAATAGACGTGGATGGAGTGTGAACGGGGCGATAGTTTAGTTTATCTACTCCAATTGAAAAAGAATAAAAGAAGAGAGTGAAAAGATTGGAAAAGAGAAAACCGGAAACCGCATCCTAAACAGGAAACAAGGGATGAGCCTCTTCACCTGTTCAATAGGTGTGGGTGGAGTGTGAACCGGGCAATAGTTTAGTCTATATTTGTAAATAAACAGACTAGGTTTAGTTAACTTTAACAATTCAGGGATTAATTTTACACTTTATTTATAATTTTACACTTTATTTTTTATTCATGATAAAGACTGCTTTTCAAATCGATAAAAAATTCTCCAGGAAGTTCTTGTGAATGCTAATCTAAAAATAAATAAATTAAATAAATAAATTCCTATTTTTCTTAATTTAAGTAGTTCCTAATTATGTTTCCTCTATTCACATTACAAACATTTCTTTTTTGTTTCATATCACCCACGTCTATTGAACAGGTGAAGAGGCTCATCCCTTGTTCCCTGTTTAGGATGTGATTTCCGGCTTTCTCTTTTCCAATCTTTTCACTATTACGTAGCCCCCTGCACATCAATGGCGTTACCGCCTTGCTCGGGGTGATACGATTAAAAAAAATAATATCACCTAAATGTACAGAAATGTCTTCCTACACTCCCCGAGAAGCAAGATTCACAAAACCAAGCCCTGAATATCCAAATTAAAAAGAACAATAACACTTTTGTGATGTACCAAATTCTTAACCTAATATCCGTCCCATTTATTCTTTCTGACTTTTTGAAAGTGCAAAAAGCGGTTTTGGTAACTCCACTATTTATATAATAATAGCTTGTTCTTATTGGTGTCCACTTGAATTTTCCAATTGACCTTCCTGTAAGTCGAGTTATACATGGATTCTCAAGTATAGAGGTTAAATAAAAGTCTCGAAATTTATTTAATAGTTTTCACCTATCTTTTTAAAATACGCGATTCATAAATTTGATTGATCTGCAATTTTATGACTTAAAGCCAGAAATTACTTTTAAACTGTAAATACTTTTTGAGATACTAATGATTTACTGATACAATTCCTACTAATTAACCCATTGCTGGGGGAGAAGAGGTGGATTCATACCTTTTCCAATGGTATATGCACGCAAGTAAAGATAACGAACCCAACTGGAATTGGAACTCTGCTCTCTGATGAACAATTCAGAGGCATTATCTATTACATCACCCACATATTCAAGCTTTCAGCACCTGATATTCCCAAACGGTTACCCATGTAGATACTAAACTGGCTTGACCTTTGCTTAACTCCGGTTATTGTATGGGAAACGGTGTTTTAACGGTGTTCAAACCCTGCCTTAAACAAGAAAGAAAGAAAGAAAGAAAGAAAGAAGTGAATGAGAGAAAGAAAGGTCGTAGATAGAAAGACAAAGGATTAAAATAGTCATATAGTAAAAATTTCTGTCTGACGCAAGGACACATGTGAAGGGGTTAAACCCACTAGTTAATTATTACTCCACAGGGAGGCGCTTTTTTATGTTTATATCTGTGTATGACCGTGGCTCGCATGTGTGTAAGAGGGAGTACATGTGTCAGTGTCTGTATGTAAGTGTGTATGTGAGCGAAAAAGGAGAGAAGAGGAAAGTGTTAAAGTGGTAAGAGAAAGAGAAAGGATGATTAAAGATAATATTGATAATAACAGAGAAAGAGAGAGAGAGAGAGAAAAAAACACTTTCATCAAATTCTACAAGGGAAAAGTTAAAGAAATACTATGGAGGGAAAAAATGGAAAATGGATGAAAACATTCAAAAACATATTGTCTGAGAAAATGACAATTGCTTTAAAGAAATAAAAAGATAGAGACGGAGAGGGGAAGTAGGAAGATTGAACCGATAAAAAGATAGCAAAAAATAATAATGTTATTATAAGTTACTAATGACTATCTCGTGTTTTTTTTTTTTTTAGTGAATAACTATATGAGCCCATTCTCAACGAATATGCCATCGTTATCGTCAGCGTCATCATGGATAACGAGAGAAGTTACGTGAAGGGATTTTGTAGAAAAAAGTTATGAAAAGACGTTGAAGGAGGTAATGGCGAGATATTTGACTCGGGCGTCTCTGACGACCATAATAACCAAACTGACACCACTTAGTAAACATGACACAGAGAGGAAGCACGCAGACGCACTCGCATACTCTTTTGAGCATGCACTCAAGTCGCGCCAAAGCGACACACTAAAGAGACGCACATGAAAATTAAAGACAAGTTTATATTTGTGTCTTTAGCACTTTTCCGTTCCCTGGCCAGTCGGCTTTTAATGGATCTTTCTTTCTTTCTTTCTTTCTTTTCTAATGTTTACTTCTTGTTATTTCTTTTTTTTTAATGTTTAATATTTGTTCTTTCTTTCTTTTGATAATTTTTAAAGCTCTCCCATTTGTCCAATTTTCATTCACCTTCTTTCTTTCTTTCTTTCTTTCTTTCTTTCTTTCTTTCTTTACCAATGTTTATTTCTTAGTTTTTTCGTTCTTTCTTTTGATTTTTCTTTTTTGTTCTTTCTGTCTTTTTTCTTTCTTTCTTTACCAATGTTTACTTTTTTTCTATAATTTCATTGTTATGTAAATATCTATGGATGTGCGTTGTAGTGCAGTGAATATCGACTACGAACAACAAATCGGGGTGCCGAGTTCGAATTCCAGTTGAATTCCTTGCTTTCACTTACGCACAAATACCCTTGGGAAAGTTATTAATCCGTCTATTCCTTCAAGTAATGGCTTACATAATAGGACTGATTGTGTTATATAGCCTTGGCTGACAACCAGTTTACCGCAGAAATCAATGGCAACCTACTGCGGGATAATCTTCTGCCCAGTCAGTCATATCTCTTTCGAGACATGATCGCCCAAACCGTGTATTACGTATGGCACTTAACTGACTGACATACCTATGGACAGTAATGTGTATCCTTATATAATACGTTGGATTCTATTGAGAGTATGATGTCTTTCTACTATCTAGTCGTTCCATATTAGCTTTGGTTATTTCTTCACACAGCCTGTGAATTTTGTATTTGATGATACTATAAATATTACTATTCATTTTCAACCTCCAATTGGGTTACTGACCACGCAGTAACCTTTTATGTTACAACATTTTGGCGACGAAGATTTAGCCGTAGAAAGTTTGACGACAAAGATTTGAATGTTGAAAATTTGACGACGAAGATTTGGCCAAATACAATATTTTGACTGAAGAAGATTCCTTGCGTAGTAGTAATGCAACGATTGGAAGTCATGAGTTATCTCCCTCTAAACCTGCAAGTTACTTGTTCACCACTGCTGTAGCCTGGTATTGAACTGGTCAAGTCAGAGGAACTAACCAACGTCTATATTCACTGGGCCATGTATCCTTAATGAAAACTATTGGTGGCGAAGATTTTGGGCCGACCTCAATGAAAAGATTACCAATACAATATTTTTATGACGAAGGTTTTGGTCAAGCACATTTAAACAGTCAAGGATACATCATTCCACGAACAAAGTATCGGCAAAACTTACAGAAAATAAAGTTACCAATATAACTTTTGCGAACAAGTGTTTTTACGTAACATTCCCCAAGAAGACATTAGCGAAAAAAAAATATTACCAAAGATACAATTTTTTTTTTTGCTACAAATATTTACCAAGAATTATGTAGATATCAACCAGTTGTTCGAATTACAACATTCAATATATATATATATACTTTTGTGAAATGTAAAAATGGAGGAGTTTAAAAAAGGTTTGCTGGAAATCTTAAATAAACAAGAACAGCAAGAATCTTTAGAACAAAAACTTGAAAAACTCAGTGAATTGTTAAAACAACAACACAAAATGGTAACAAGTAAACAGGAACGACGATTTAAGTTTTTCCTCAAGATAATATCATAAATACGATAGGGGAATTAAATTATATTCCAGACGATGACGCAACATTTTCGGCTTATTTCCGTAGAAACAAAGACCGTTACAAAACGTAATGTGCAAATTGGTCGGAGCACAAAAATATCAGACTTGTTTTAAGAAAACTAGGCGCTGTCGAATACACACATTTCACGAATTATATATTACCAAGTAAACCTAGTGACTTAACGTTTAAAGAAACGGTTACCTTGTTTTCGGAAATGTTCAGTCCAAAACGTCATTGTTCCATGAAAGATGGAAATGTATAAACTTAGTGAAAGATGACGATGAAGACTTCACAACGTTCGATAGCAGTGTTAGGGAATCAAACTGGCAGAATTAATCCCGGACAATTTTAAATGATTAATATTTGTTCAAGGTTTAGTGTCAATCAGGAGAAGGGTTCTGAATAAACTTGAAAATTAGCCTAATCTCATTTTAAAAAACCTAGCAAAAGTTTGTCAGAGATTTATAAATGTTCGATGAGACGCTAAGAATGTCGATTTAAGCGGTTGTCGCAGATTAAAAAAGTGCGCCAAAAAAGTAAAGTGAAGAAAGAAAAATACATTACACCTAACTTATGCTACGCATGTGGGAAACAGCATTTTTATAATATCTGTCCATTTAAAAATAAGAAATGTTTTCGTTGCAAAAATAAAGGACATAAAATGTCACTGTAAGACAAAAATTTTTAAAAAATTATTTCGCATCTCTTTTCGTCGTTTTTATTCGTATTTTGTTTATTTTCATTCTTTTCATATATTTTCTATTCTTTCTTTCTATTTTCGTTATTTTCTAGTTTAACCCAAGTCTCTTTTAATGTTTCATTTTTTCTTCGAGTTCATTATTCTTTCCAATTCTTTATTCTTATTTCTTTCCACCTTTTAATTCTATTCTTTTATTTTTTTCATTTAATTTTTACGAGCGAATAATCGAGCTAAAGTAACTAACGCAAATATATCTTCCGGTCAGATTACAAGCCAATTTGTGGATGTAGAAATCCTGTACAAAAGTGTCAAATTGGGATTAGATAGTGAGCCCGACGTAAATATAATAATGTATATACATGGAGAAAACTTGGTAAACCAACGATAATTGTTACCAATAAAATCGCTCGTAGTGTTTCAGGAGAAAAAAATGGCGAAGAATTTATTACAAATGTGATTTTAAACAAATAAAAACAAACGTTGAAGTTAAGACTGTTTGTAAAGAAAAAAACAAATAACCTTTTTGGGACGAACTGGATGAAGCAGTTTAAATTATGGAGCAGTCCAATCAGTTCGTTTTGCCAAAGAGTTAATACTTCTACCAACGAAACAGACACTTTAAAGAAAGAACCGAAAAAGAAATTCCCAAGAGTATTTTCTGGTGGTCTAGGCAGGTGTAATAAATCTAAAGCGAAATTCGTGCTAAAGGAAAACGTACAACCGGTCTTCATAAAGAAAATCAATGTACCATTTGCATCGTTAAAACAATCAAATGACTAGCTTGACAGACTGAAAAAAGTGGGGATATGTCCTAAGTCGACTATAGCGATTAGACTTCACCTACAGTATACATTAAAAAGGCGAAAGAAATACGTGTGTGCGCAGATTTTTCCACGGGTTTGAACGATACCATCAAAAGTTATCATTACCTACTTCCGGAACTGGAAGTGGATTTTGCGCAACTTAATTGAGGATGAATTTTTCTAAAATCAACCATAAGCGACGCATTCAGATTCAGGTAGCTGGCGAATGTTCAAGATTACTGAACCTAAATGCACATCGAGGATTGTATAAATTTAATCGTTTACCGTTCGGCATAAAGGTTGCTCCAGCTATTTTTCAGCAAATCATGGACACGATGCTGAGTGTACTTGACATTCCAGTCACATATCTTGATGATATTTTACTGAAAAATGAAAACCCGGAAGAACATAAAATGTGTTTTTGAAGTTTTCAAAAAAAAAAATCAGGACTATGGATTCAAGCTGAGGGACGAAAAATGTGAATTATTTATAAACAAAATCAAATATTTGGGGCAAATAATTGACAAGAATTGCAGGGGACCAGATCCGCTATGAATCAGTGCTATAAAAGACATGCCTACTCCTAAAAATGTCCCTTCCTTACAAGGTTTCCTCGGATTAGCAAGCTATTACAATGTCTTTTTGTGCAAAATATGCATTGATTGCGAGCTCCGTTAAATAAAATATTGAAGAAAGTCACTAAATGAGTCTGAACGACGGAGTAGCAGGAAGCAATATAAAGAAAGGATAACGTCAGACTTGTTTTTGTCACATTACAATAAAAAAAAATAAAATAAATAAAAAAAAGAAAGAATCGTAGCAAGTGACGCTAGTGCATAGGTATAGGAGCCTGCATTATGCATAATTTCAAATATATCTCAATGAAACCTATTGCACAAGCATCCAGAAAGCTTCTTCCAGCTGAAAAAATATTCCGTGATAGAAAAATAAAATAATGCCCTTAAAATATTCCATAGATTCATTCACCTGAGAGGGTTGACCTTACAAACGGTTCACAAACCATTGCTAGCTATTTATGGGTAAAAAAAGGACAACTGTCTCATACAGCAAATAGATTACAGAGATGGTAAGCCACTCTACTAAATTACGATTTTAGAGTGGAACTTTTGTTAAGTTACGCGGACTGATTGTCCAGATTTATTTGTCCAACTAATACCCAATAGGAAGAAAACATGATCATTCGGTACAAAAAGCTAAAAAGGGTTTTTATAAAATTGGACAAATGTTTATTAACCGGACTTGTTAAGCACATAAAACATATTAGGAAGTTGGAAATATATTCCGAAGAATAGGAAAGATGGTATCTCTGGTCAAAGGATAAGAAATAGAACTCAGAATGCTTTTTAACAAATTCAAAAGTATATATACAATGGAAGAGGACTATACACTAAACGAGGTTGAACTTATGGAGGGTTTTTTTTTATACATTCGAGGTACCATCCTTCAAAATGCTTCTGAAATAGATGTCCGGAAAAGGAATAGTAAGATAAAAAGAAGGCTTACAGAAAAGATTGACATCAATCCTAAAAGAAAAAAAAATATTGACTCTATGCCGAATAAATCTAAAAAGGTGGTGTTATGTACGTACCTATGGACATTAATTGGTATGTCGCAATCCTTATATAATACGTTGGACTCTCTTGAGAAAGCGGTGTTTTCTTACTGTCTAGCAGTTCTCTACTAGCAGAGGTTATTTCACGCAGTTTGTGTGTTTTGTAATTGATAATATAAATATTACTATTTATTTTCAATCTCCGTTTGGGGTATTACTTACCCACTAACCTTTTAGGTTACAACATTTATAAAACTCATTCATTTTTCTTTCAGTCTTTCTTTTTCAGTATTTCTTTTTCTTTCTTTCCGTTTCGAATATTTTCAATGCTCCCCATTCTTTCTTTCTTTCTTTCTTTCTTTCTTTCTTTCTTTCGTTTCCAATGTTTACTTTTTGTCTTTTATTTAATTTTTTAAAATAATTAATTCAAATTTTTCCAGTTCTTCCATTCTATAAAAATGCATTTAAATTTTTCTCTGGATAAATTTTTCCTTTATAAATTATTTTTTCTCAGGGCACTCCGACGTGGTGTAATGGTTAGCAAGCGTGTCTCGTTAGAAGTTGTTACAACTGAATCGTGAGTTCGATTCTCACTGGGTGCCCCATTCTTTCGGCCTTGTGCCGCATCTAAGCGGGGGCTTAGAAAATCGCTATAAATTATTTTCTCACCCGATGTTTACTTTTTCTTTCTTGTATATCTTCGGCAGTACATATACTAAAATTGGAACGATTAGCATGGCCCCTGCGCAAGGATGACACGCAAATTCGTGAAGCGTTCCATATTTTAATTGAAGTAGATAGATCTATCGCCCGGTTCACACTCCACCCATGTCTATTGAACAGGTTAAGAGGTGCATCCCTTGTTCCCTGTTTAGGATATGGTTTCCGGCTTTCTCTTTTCCGATCTTTTCACTATTACGTAGCCCCCTGCACATCAGTGGCATTACTGCCTTGCTCGGAGTGATATGATTAAAAAAAAAAAAAAACTTTTATCTTTTCTGTTATTTTTTTTACTTTTTCAGCCCTCTCGTCTCAAACCTTTATCTCATCCATCTCTTTATTTCCATTCATTATTCTTATTAGCTAATTCTGTTACCTTATTCCGCATTCATTTGTTCTCATTCCATTTTTCATATTCCATAATTTTAATTCCATTATTCTTATTCCTTAAAACCCATCTATTATTCTTAATATTTAATTCACATTCTTTAATTCTTTTCAGAAACATCTCCTTTTTTATTTCGCATCTCTTTTCGTCTTTTTTATTCGTATTTTTTTAATTCTTTTCATATATTTTCTATTCTTTCTTTCTATTTTCGTTATTTTCTCGTTTAACCCAAGTCTCTTTTAATGTTTCATTTTTTCTTCGAGCGCATCATTCTTTCCTTTCCACCTTTTAATTCTATTCTTTTATTTTCTCATTTAATTTTATATTTCAATTCTAGTTTATTTTTACTTGTTATCTTTTACGTTTCTGTTATTTCTTTATTCATTCAATTCAGAATAATGGAGGCAAAAAAGTCAAAGCTTTCAATGTAGACAAAATATCTGCTTGAAGTTGGACATCAAATTTAAGCCAAAACTTTTCACATAATTCACAAAAGCTAAATGCTTCCTCTAAATTCCTCTCAATTTTTCTTGTCTTCAAAATTATTTTAATTTATCATCTGAGTTGTTTTCGTTGACTGGAAAATAGATCACTTTTACATTTTCTATTTTTTCTTTAATATTTGCTAAAAGTTACATTCGTTCCAACTAGTCATTGAATTTGAACAAAAGCAAGGACGAATAAGTTTGACTAACAGCCATAGCTAAACTTGAACAAATATAAATGGCTGCTTAACAAATATTTCATTGAAAAAGAACTTCTAGCTATATATGTATTGATGGTCCACCAGTAATCATCTTATTTCGGGAAAATAAGTCTAACATTATTAAGACATTTTCCATGGTAGATAATATCCATCTATATATAGAGATATAAATAGCCAGATTGTTAGATGGCTAATTTGATAGCCAATGTAGCGTTGTGGAGTTTATCTTATAACAATGACCATTTCCACCATGGATCTATATTGACCTTGTGTATGGATTGAAAGAAATTGCAGTGTTAATACAACCAAAATACATTTTATATTATAACATGATGTTGTAGAGTGGCTGAAATCCCTGCAGTCCTCTCAATGATAGAATGGCCTATGATCAGAAATAGTTTATTTAAATAAAGAATAATAACATTCGAGGCGTAATATTCGAGTGTCATTCGATTAGTATTCGGACTGATTACTTCGGAGACTATTGCGATCTAAACCTCCTCTATCTGTGTTGTAAGTTCTGTCTTGTCTGTTATTGTAAGTATTGTACTGTTCTTTGTATATCCATTTAGCACTAAATCTTATGATAAATTATACTGCAGCATACTTTCTCTGTGTATCATGTCCATCTCGGCGATACAACACACAATAAGCAGACGGATAGATAGAGTAATCAATTCAAGTTTCAAGAGTTCAAGCGTAAAAGCCCTGGTACATACGTATGAGTGAGAGAGCGACATACAGGCAGATAGATAGAGAAAACTGTGTGTATGTGTGTGTGTTCGGGAGAATGTATATGCATATGTATGCGTATACATAACAAATGTCGTAGTCGGCCGCTTAAAATGTAGGTGAAGGAAGTGACAATGCTCCATTGGGTGGACGTCTCAGGTCGTCAGTGGGTCGTAATTAGAACTAGGTATTATATGAGTCTATGTGTGCGTCTCACATGTGTTTTGACTCTGGATATATTACGATGACCTCAGTATCAGAGAACTGATGAAATTATTTAATTGATTTTTATTTATATTGAGTTTCGATCACGTTATAAATATATCTATAGATCCGCTTTCAAACTGCCGCTTGGCTTCTGATTGGCGCCCACGATCAGTAGCTTTATATCCTGTTTTGGGAGTAGACATTGTTTCAACAAGTTCTCGGTTGAAATTTCTTATTAACTCTGTTTATTATGAGGCAGAATTTGACGAAATTCAGCAAATTTTTTCCGTAGTAAATATTTGACACCAGCGAGGGTATAATGTGGACGTTATTTAGTTGAGCCTTAGTTCTAGGTGGGAAGTCGGGTGTAGGTACTCCTGACGAGTCCAGTGTCGAATTGGTGGAGAATCTACGAGCAAAGCATTCAGCCTTGTCCGCTGGGGAGGTGAGAACCTCAAATTCGTTGATTAGTGGGGGTATTGAGGTTTTACTCTTGTTGAGCACGCTTTCGCAAAGTCGCCAGTAATCTTTGGCGCCGAACTTAGAGGATGCTATGCGTTGCTTCATTATGGCAGCAAACACCATCTTAACTTGTTACAAGCTGAGGCGAAAAGGCGCCTGTTTTGGTTCGACGACTAGCTTCGATAGAGCCGGAAGGAATGGTTCCGGTGGAAAATGGCGGCCGAGCAAGCGGGCGAGAACCAAGGAGACAAATTTGATTTTAGCTGGAATTACATGGCCGGGATGAAAGCATTGATGCCAGCCTTAACCCAAGAGGAGACCTCGGACGCACAGTCTTCGACAGGAAAACCGAAGACGTTGTTCCAGGGGACGTCACAGAGAAGTCTCGGAACGAATCCCAGTCTGCTCTCTGTTAGCAGTAGGATATTCTGCTGGTCTGGGTTTCTTGGGTAGAGTAAGAGTGGATTGAGATGTTGACGGAAACTACGGCATGGTCAGAGTTTCCGAGAGGGCAGAGCTGCCTGGTAGTGCAAGAGTCTGGGATGGAAGTGAAGCAGAGGTCTAGTAAAGAGTCCCTTCCGTTAGGGTTATTAGAGAAACGCGTGGGGAAGTCCACCACTTGCGTAAGAGCTTGGGTTATTGAAAAATTCATGGTGCGGACTCCAGCAAGGTCGGTGACAGAGTTTTCAAGCCACTTGGTGTGGTGGGCGTTAAAATCACCAAACACAAATATATGGGCAGATTGGTGATAAGAAATGGCCTTGTCGATATTGATAGAGATGCTATCAAGTACCGAAGAGTCAGAGGAGGAGGAGGAGGAGCGGTAAAGGAAGAAGAGATAGCTAACCGAGCTTAGAAGTGAGAGACGGAAGCACATGAAAGAATGATCCAGGGATTCAAGAGATGTAACCCTGGTGAGAGGGAGCTGTTCGCTGACATAATCACCAAGCCCATGCATATGGACATTGGAGTCCTTCCTGAAGAGGGGAAGGTAACCAGGAGCGAAAAACTCAGAGGAGGGAATAGAAGGGTCACGGTTAGTCTTACATACAGCTAAGATATCTCGTATGTTTGTGAAGGAAACGCAGATAGGTTTGGGCGTTTTATGACTAGCTAGTTTAGTCTTGCTGTTTCGTTTGTTTGATTTCATAGTGTTTTAGTTGGGGTGAGAGAGAGGTCTAGAGTAGGGTCAGATGGTCCCTATATTATCGATTTTCTGCACTATTGTAAGAAATGCAACATTGAAACTTCTGAATATCGTTTCTTATGTCTTTGTCTATGAGCGTATCAAATTTGATTAAAATCGGAGCACTCTTTCTATAACCCGATTTTTTCGATTATCGATTTTCGATATTTATCGGGGGTACTTCGACACAAAACCTGGCTAAGAACACGCGTAAACGCTTATAGTACAACTGTGTAAATTTTCAAGAAAATCGGTTCAGCCGTTTCAGAGACTATAGGTAACGGACACACACACACACACACACACACACACACACACAGATAAAGTTCCATTTATGAATAAGTTTAGATGAATATATATATATATATATGTGTGTGTGTAGGTGCACATGGACAGATCTATATACGTACATGCATATGTATGTGTGCGTGTGCGTAAACGTATGAATAGAGGTATATGCATACAATTTCAAACAGTAATAAATAAAAAATTATTAAAATACTAACCTTCTGCAATTAATACACCAATAGTACTTAAGTCAGAGTTAAAATACATTTTTAAAATAGAATCACTCATTCTAGATTTAAATAGGATTTTAGACATAATTAAAACAGTTTTCACAAAAAGCCATCGACAAATTCACTACAACCTCAAGCGTCGCAAACTACTAGTTCAAAACTACTAAATTTCATCAGTAATATAACACATGCACACACACAAGTGCCCCCAAAAGTCATACTTAATCTGAGCTGCTACACTGTAAAAAGTTAAGTTGTTATGTAACTATTGGTATTAAAATACATTGATATCTCTTTGTAGAACTCTGATTAGTAACCGAGTCTCAAAGACCATGCCCACTGAAGTGAGTTCAATTTTCATGAACAAATTTGTAACAAACATACATATGAAACTTAGATTTGGCTTCGTTTTAAATAAACAGAAAGCTGCGTTCTTTTTTTTAAAGAATAAAACATCTTAAAATCTAGAAAATAAAGCTGTCTAGAAACTAAAGCAATTGAAATGTTTTGTTTCCTGGCAATACATCTTGACCAATGTCATCTTTTAGAAAGAGCTGGTTTTGGCGGAATCAGCTAGGGTGATGTCATGTTTCTGAAGATTTTCTTTTGACGTTCGAGTCTTCAGAAGCAGCTGTTCTCATTTGGTGAATGTCTTTCACGCCTCGCTAGTCACACCTGTCGAAGATGCAAAGGTTATTTGGCAAAATCCAACATTACGTTAAACGCCCATCAAAGAAGATTGGCACACAAATAGAATGAGATCGCATGGACGATACTTTGAAACAATGTATTGTTCTCTACATCACTTTCTTTCCCTTTATCTTTTTAAAATCTCTTTCTTTCTATCTTCTGTTATTTTCATTTTTATTCTTTATTTTTCCTTGTACTCTTTTTATAATTTTCATTGTTTTTCGTTCTTTTATTTCTTTAGTCATTCTCTCCTTTCATGTTTTACATTTTATTTATTCTAATGTATTCATTCATTCGCTGAATCATTCTTTAATTTTCTCTTTTTTCTTTTATCTCATCACTCAGCCTTCCATTAACAACGATTTAAAGATATGTTTTCTTTTCTTCCAAATCATTAATATTTTTTTAGTTTTTTATTTGCCTAAATGTTTTTCCTTCTTTTTGTCATTCACTGCTTTTTAATGACACGACTTCATTCCTCTTTATAAATAGGGAACCTTCTTCCACGTAGCGTCGCTCATAGTGGGTATAAGAAGGTATTTGAAGATGCTTTCAGCTGCATATGAAGTACTGTTGCATCAATTCTTTGTGTGACGGTATTCAGTAACAACAATCGCTAGTCCTGAGTACTGCGCCATTGTTGCATATTAGACTGGAAACAAAATTACCACACAACCATTTATATTTCCGTTTATTTATTTACTTATTTATTTATTATTTACATATCTAGGTGCGTTGTGGTGAAGTGGATATCGGCTCGGAACGAGAAATCGGGAACCCGAATTCGAATTCCAGTTGAATTCCTTGCATTCACTTACGCGCAAATACCCTTGGGAAAGATATTAATCCGTCTCTTCCCTCCAATTATGGGTTAAATAACAAAACAGATTGGTTTCTAAAGCCTTGATCGGCAACCAGTCTACCGAAGAAAGTAATGGCAACCTGCTGCGAGATAATCTTCTACCCAGTCAGCCAAGAGTGTATAATATATGACACTTAACTGACTGACATATCCAGTTATTGAGAGAAATAAATACAATATGGGAACCAGTAATACAGGGTGTCAGAGAAAACAGCATCAAGATTGTAATATAATCTCTAGTAAAAAAATGGTTACTGAGTCATTAAGTTTATAAGTTCAAAAAACTCATGCGCTGATGTCCTCAAGGACACATTGGTCCTTTGACTAGATCTCGTTATTTCCCCCAGAGTTGTTAGTTCAATACCTAAATTTGAATTAAAGGGAGATGACTAGGACATCCGGAAGGAACATGACTCATGGAACGAGAACAATATACACAGGTTCAGTTTGAATTTTACATGGCCTGAAGAAAGTTGGAGCGTACAACAGCCTAAACGTCGCGAATGTGGCAATAAAGATTAGAACAACAGTCCAAACAATGTAAATAGTTATAATACCTCATCTCAGAAATATAAACAAATATATTTTTATATAAATAAATAAATACTATATCTTTTGATTGGTTATTTTAATCGTGTCAGAGCTTATAAGCTCTAAAACTAGCCCGGCAAATAATCCTCTCTCGTGAACAATGCACATTGTGGCTGTATGATTACATGTCCGGCCTAAACGCCTGCCAATCGCAACGTTCTAACAACCAAGAAATTAGCGAAAACACAAATACGGTTGCTTCAATTCGATCTCCAAGATCAGCCAAAATGTTGTCAATTCTCACGCATTGACAATGAGCGTTTGTCGAAACTGGTCCACATCTGATAACGCCATAGTCATTTTGCTCTCTCCTGGAGGAAATGGGATGTATGGGCAGCACGTAAACAGACCAACTTTGACCGTCGATGGCACATGGACATCTTCACAACACTACTGTCCAAGAAGCCCCATTTTGGTTGGATGAACAAAATTATTACTGTAGATGAAAAACTGTGTCCGTACTTGAAAGTGATATGCAAAAGAATATGGACAGATAAATGTGGCACGGCACAACCTCAGGTAAAAACCGGTCATAAAAAGAAGCTCGTGGTTTGTGTCTGGTAGAATATTAAGGGTATGATTCCTTGGGAAATGCTGGAAAGCAACCAGTCCATCAATGCTAAACTTTACTGTCAACGCGTTGCTTACATAATTGCATAAAAATGACCAAAATTGATTGTCATTATCCTTCATTATCACGCCTAGCCAAATGTTGCAAATCGTACTCGGGAAAAAATTCTGGAACTAGATTGAGAAGATCTCTCTCGCCGATCTAGTGCCAATCATCTATTCTGGGAATTGCAGAACTTTTTGAATGACAAAATGTTTAAAACTGATGATGAACTGAAAACTTCAGTTCGTGTCTTCTTCGATACCAAACCGATTTAATTTTACAAGGATATCCATGATCTAACTTGTCGGTGGAAGCAGGTGACCGAAAATAACAGGAATTATCGTGATGATTAATATGCGCTTCTCACTGCATTGTATCGTTATATATCGTTGTTGATAAAGTTGTACGGGAATTTTGTTTCCTATGTTTGGTGACATAATGTTAAGTGTGTAATCTTCTCGTTTCAAAAATCGAAATCGAAATTCACAGCAATTATATTTTTATAAAGTCACTTTTGTAAAGTCACTTTAGTAAATTCACAGATACAAGAATAATAACGCCTTCGCACAATACTGTGTTAGACACTTATTCTTCTCAACGCTAACTATATTTAGTTGTTGCCCCACTTGAGGCAAAATGTGGCACGAGGCCTTTTTAGTGTGAGTAATCCGAGCCATATAGCTCGGTTAAAAATTTATTGTCTAATTTTCCCCAGACGAGACTCTACCTTTCGGCATAGCCTCGTATGGGTTTCTCTCTACCCGAAGATAGAGAGTCTGGAAATGTCAAGAGTAGCGTTCTTCTAAACGCAAAACCCGGAATGCTTATTATATACCCATATATATTGTTTTTACACGTCGATTGATCCCAGCAGCTCGATATCCTTAATTACTTTTAGTGATCCATGTTAAAAACCAAGTGTCGGCAGTGACACTTTATTTCTATACTACATCCTCACCTTTGAGATGACATCCTCTGGAGTCTATATTTTTTCAGCCTTGCTTTGATATTTAAAAATTTTGTTGCTATTTTTTTTCTCTTACTATACAACTTTGGTTCAACAATTTTTGATGGTGTGAGTACATCAAATTTGTCATACAAATTTCCATAGGTACCACTTTTCGGAAACTTTTTAAATCAGTGAATCAGCGTTTTAATTGATTAAGGTGTCGCTTATGTTTCCACCTTCATTCCTGTATTATGTATGCCATTTTCCCGATCCGTTTTTTTCATAACGCCATCTTCTCAGAATTGTTTTCCACGTTGATACATTTAAAAAAATACCTTATCCCTATGTTTGAAGTATTTAATTATATTGTTATTTCTTGATTCTCTAGCCTTACATTTTGTAATAATTTATGAAAACGGACTTAATCTTCCTGGCGAACATTAACTCTAAAGGCGACATATAAGACATGTTCGAGTTTGGTTTTGTTCTGAAAACACTCAGAAATTGCTGCAGTATTACTTCATCCTACTCCTCATCCTCCAACTTTTTTAATGCTATTTTAAACGTATAAACAAACGGTTTCGCTTATCCGTTTAATCTTGGGTGATAAGGGGGAGTTGTAAAAATTTTAATGATTTACAGAAATTTTTAAATTCACAAGACGTTAATTGTATCCCGTTATCTGAAACAATAGAGTCAAGTACACCAAATCTTGCAAAAGTTTTGCGTAGGAAACTTATCGTAACCTACGGTATTCAGTTTTCCTATATTTTAATATTTCTGGCCATTTAGTGTAACTATCGCCTACAACTAGTTACTATGCTCTGTTTAACGGTCCTGGGAAGTCTATATGTATTCTGGACATCGATTTTCAGTCAAAGTTGAAATTTTATAGGCGGTGACTTCGCTACCAGAGCACAGCCTCTGCATGATTTCACTAAATTTTCGATATCTTGATCCTTTTTTACCAATACGTATAACACTTCATTAAGGATTTCCTTCTAGAAATTCCTTAATGTCTTATGTGAAATTCTTTTGGCATACGTTTTTGCAATGCTGCTGGTATCAATTTTTTCTGTGTACATAAATACATTATTGCATAATGAAAATGCATTATTTCCAGTAATATTTTTCTTTAAATCTTTATTCCTTCTTCATTTTTACTATAACGTTGTCTTTTTCCGACTTAATACTCATTTCTCTAATGTTATGCGCAGTTCTCTTACAGTATTGTATAATACATTATTAATTTCATTTTCGGACCTTATCGCCGCAATTATTGTATATTCAAGTGGTTCCTAGAATGTTAGTATTAGTCTAGACAATCCGTCTGCATTACTTAATTTTATGGGTGGTAGAGTCTTCATTTTATGATTATAGTTCAATAAAATAATTCACTAGCGCTGCAGTCTATTTGCTGTATGGATGGGAACAACCTTTTCTTTTATCCCTATATTTTTTTTTATAAGCGTTTCACCCCGAGCAAGGCATGTCACTGCCACTACTGCGCAGGGGGCTACATAGAGTGGAGAAAGGATGATTAAATATAGGAAATGTCAGAGGGTGGGCGATAGGCGGGTAAGGATACCGAGAATGAGGGTTGGGTAGATGAGAGTGTTCTGAGAATAATTGGGAGTTAGTGTGATAGGAGGTGTCTATTGACCCTACACTTAAACACCTGGAGATTGTAGCTGTCGGGAAAGCAGACTTGTGGAAGGGAGTTCCACAGGCGGGAAGCGCGAGAAAAGAAGCTGTTGGAGTAGAATTTACGGTTACATCTTATTTGTTTAACTGTAAAAGGGTGGGACCTAGTTGCTAATCTAGTATCTCGTGTAATTTCGTGCTTAGGCGGCACCAGTGATCTAAGCTCATCGGAGCAGAAGCCATGAAATTACTTGTAGAAGAGGCACAGGGAAGCCACATCACGTCGGTGAGAGAGTGGTTGCAGCCGGTCTGCCAAGTCAGTATCAACCACGTTACAGGTCCTCCTTTGTATTTTGTCAAGAAGCCCAAGGAAAGCAGCAGGGGCGCCTGACCAGATATGGCAGCAATATTCAATACACGGGCGGATGGTAGATTTGTATATGTGCAGAATAGATTCAGGTGGGAAAAACTTCCGGGCCCTGCACAGAGAACCGACTTTCATAGCAGCAGAGTTGGCAATGGATTCGATATAGTCATTCCATTTGAAGTCCGCCGAAAGTGTAAGGCCAAGGAGGCGTAGTATTTTAATCTCTGGGAGTCTAGCCTGTCCCATGCTAATGGGAGGCAGATGCGATTGTCTATGGTGGTTAGTTGATAACAGCTGGACAATAATTGTCGATGGTTTGTCTGTAGTATGAATTCTCTACCATGTATGAATTGTTAAAACTTTTTGATAGCAAATATAGTGTCTAATGCTTCCTTTTCTATATGGCTGTAGTTTTTTTCAGCTGCAATTAATACATCTTGAAGCATAAGGCATTGGTTTAGTTTTTCCGTCCTCATATTTATGTACTTTCACTGCTCCAATACCGAAATCGCTTGCATCTGTTGTAATCACAATCTTTAATTTAGGGTCAAAATGAGCTAGTGATAAGTCCGAATTTAAAACTTTTTTGATCTCTTCGAAATCAGTTTGACATTTATCTGATTAATTCCATTTCACATCTTTCTTTAGCAGGTTATTCAAGGCTGCTCTTAATTCATGCATGTTTAGTATATAAACATGATAGTCATTCAGTCAGTTAAGTGCCATACGTGATATACGCTTGGGCGATCATGTCTCGAAAGAGACATGACTGACTGGGCAGAAGATTATCCAGCAGTAGGTTGCCATTGCTTTCTGCGGTAAACTGGTTGCCAACCAAGGCTGTAGAACCCAATCTGTCCTGCTATTTAACCCATAACTGGAAGGAAGAGACGGATTAATACCTTTCCCAAGGGTATTTGCGCATAAGTGGATGCAAAGAATTCAACTGGAATTCGAACTCGGCTCTCCGATTTCTCGTTCCGAGTCGATATCCACTGCGCCACAACGCACATCATTAGTCATTAGGAAACCCTAAAATTATTGTAACTTTGTTAGATTTGTTGGGGTAGGCATGTCTTTTATTGCGCTCGCACTTGAAAGTTCCTGTCGTTTACTTTTTGCATCGGTAATTCTTCCTCGCTATTTAATTCTGGACATAAACGATTCGCATTTCCCTTCACTAATCTTAAGACCGCATTCTTTAATTCTCTCAAATACTTTTTTACATCTTCTGTGTGTTGATTTCGGGTCTCACTTTTAATAAGTTTATCATCTAAATATGTCTGTGCACAGTCCAAACCGGAATAATCTGTTGGAATATGCTTGGTACTACATTTATACCGAAAGGAAGTCGATTAAATTTGTATAGTCTTCTATGTGTGTTAACCTGTTAATAATTTTGAGCACTCTTCGTTTACTAGTACTTAAAGGTAAGCGACTGACGGGTCTAATTTAGAAAAAAATACCGCTATTTAATTTAGCAAAATTTTTCTATGGACTTGGTAACAGTTGTATTGTTTCAAATTTTTATTTAGTCCTGTTGCAAAATCAGCACTTACACGTTTTTTTTAACGTAAACTGCTGGTGATTTCCACCTAATTTTTCTAGTCTCTCTAATTCCTTATTAATTGGTTCTAAAGCTGTAAAAGTTGGTTTAAATGTGGGTGTTACATTCTTTTTTACTTGAAATTTAGTTTTAGTTTTTGTACATGTCTCTAGACCTTCAGATGAAACTTCTGAAAAATTCGTTTTCAGTTCATTCTTTAGATCTGCAGTTGCTGTATTAGCACTGGAGGTAATAATATTTATTTTGTTGCAAAAAGCATTAATTGGAATGTCCCAAAGATCAAATAATGCAAGCCAATCTGTTTTAAATAAATCAACAGTATTCTTTAATACAAATCCACCGGTTAATGTTTTTATTATTATTTTCTGGTTTTACCAATAAAAGAAGTATTATAACTAAATTTACCCCAAAAGTTCAATCTCTTTCCGGAAACTCCATATGCAACTTTCTTAGAAGTCAATAAACTGGCTTTACCCATTTTTCTCCATGTCGGTTTATTTATGATAGTGATATTAGATCCTATATCCAGTTGTAATTTTATTTTTACATTATTAATTCCACTAAAACAGATTTCCTCTTTTGAGATGTTTCTCAGTTGAAAATACGTTCAAAGTCTTGTTAATTTTTCATTTATGATTTTTGTTTTTACTCCATGTATTTATATTTTAATAAATCTTTACATTTATTTTTCTCCATTTTTTGTATCTGCAACAAGTACTTTTGTGTTCTACCCTCCCAAATTCGTAGCATTTTTAGTTCTTGAAAAAACAATTACTTTTGAAATGCTTACCGCCACAACCGCGGCAAATATTAGATGTTTAGCAAGGTGGGGGTAATCGCCATTTTTAACTTTTTGTTAGGAGTTGAAAAACGTCTATAGCCTTTTCTCTTAGATAGTCGGACACTATGTAATTGTGAAATGTCACTTTCTTCAATCCTTGCGATGTCGAATTTTAGATTTACAATACGTTGACACTGTTCTGCTACTTCTGGAGAGTTAATTTGGAATCCATTTCTAATTTAGCAAGTATCCTGGATGTTATTTCCGCGTCCTTATTAGGGGTTGAGCGCTGTACGAATATGAGGCATTTAAATAAGTCCGGAGTTAATTTTTTTTAATTTGAACTACTCACATTCTCGATTCACCACTTCAGCATAAGTCATAAAATCTTCATCGTCGCATTTTACTAAGTTAGAAATTTGCTATCATGCATTAAATAATGTGCTGCTATCAGAAAAATTTTATTATAGTATTTCAAGTTTCATCAAAATTTATCTCACCTGTTTTTATTTTATTTTATTTTATTTTATTTTATTTTTTTGGGGGGCAAAGTAAAATTCACATACTTTTCTTGTTCATTATTAATGATAAACGAACTGTCTTGTCATCATTCCAATGCGAACAATCCTTTTGAAGATCTTTTCGTATCTTTATAATAAGGTGGATAAGTTTTCCGTTCGTCTGGATTGTATAAAAATTCGCTAATTGAATTAGCAACAGCATCTGGAGTGAATAAATCTGGAGTTTTTTCTTCTGTAGTTTTAGTAAATAATTAAAAATTGTAAAAGTTGTAATTGTAATTGCTATTCATGTTGTTGCTTTTGTTTCTGTAACTGTTCTTGTTTCTTTTGTAGCGCCAACATTTGAATCATGATAATGTTTTATTCTTCCATATTGCTGTAGTTCGCTAAACAATTTGTAGATGAATTTCTGAAGTACTTCGCCTGGTTATTGCTCTGTAATCCTGCAGATATAATATCTCTTTGGTGAATTGGTAAATACATTGTGTTGCAGCAAAATCCAACACTTGACAAAAAGAAAACGAAATAGGCAATAAAAACAAAAACTGAAAGCAGATAGTTTATTTAGCAACAGTTAGAGTTACATACTACATTGCTTTTCAATGTAACCGCCGGCGGTAGCGACGACCATCTCAAGGTGGGCGCGAAATAAGTCACACGCTTTGGCGACCATATCCTTGTCCATATTACTGAATATCTTATTACAACGTGTAGGATACATATATTTTTTCAGTTTCCTCGTGTAATTTAAACGAATGCTGGTCGCCACTTTTGTAACGTCATTTTGTAAGTCACAGATACAAGAATAATATCGCCTTCGAACAATACTATATCAGACAATTTTTCTTTACAAAGCTAAACCCCGAATTCTTATTATATACTCATATATATATTGCTTTTACACGTCACGGGATTCTAGCAGCACGATACCTCTAATTAGTTCAAGATAAGGTCGACTGTGTTTGATTTCTGGCGATCCGTGTTCAAAACCAAGTGTCGACAGAGAATTCCCCACATCAGCATAATTAGGCCGAAAACTAGATTTGATTTTTATTTTATTCTTTTCTCAGTACAAACGGTAGGAATTATCCGTTGTTGCTGGAAATCCGTACAGTTCCGTTTTGGCACCATTAGACATTTGGTCGTTTCTGTAAACGAAAGAGGTATTACATGTTAAAATTTTCAATCCTATACAGAAATTGAAATTGTTGTGAGCAACTGGATTAACCCTAGAACACTAACCATCGGTATATAGTACCCAAAGGAAATGACGCCATTTTAATTATGTTGGGGATTCACCTCCTTTTACACACTCTATGGACTCTTCAATGGTATACAAATAATCCTTTCTACACAGAACGGGTTGTTGTTGTTGTTTGAGTTGGTGTTTGTCAGTGCAGTTGAACCGCCGCACGCTAATCAGCAAGAATATAGACTATTACCCGGACTTACTTCTTATACATATTTGACTCCTACTAACAAATATTCCTGAATCTACTAACTGTGTACAGGTTGTATATCTTTATTCAATATACTTACATTTTTCCTCTCATATCTGTTTTTGTTATTATTATATTGTGTGGTTTTCTAAACAAGAATCCACAACAAATTACAATTTAATTAAATTCTCAATACCTGATTTTCTTAACTATATATGTTTTTTCAGTTACTATTAATCTTAGCTCAAAGTACAAATCTTGAAGTGCCTGCATGTAAAATATTTCAAATAAAGATTTATATTTAATATTTTTCTGATATTTTCAAAATCGAGTATGATATAGCCATGGTTAATAGTGGTGTTACTTTAATTGATGGTTAGAGTTCGATGGTTAAGTGCCATCCAGCAATGTTCTTCATAGATGTATTAAAAATTATATGGATAAAACGTTTGGAAAAACGTATAACAAGTGATTAAATGTTGACTAAGTCGAAAAATAGCAGTTTCATAACTGTATTTGCTCTAAAACTTCTTTTATAAAACTGGAGACCTTACTGATCAACCATCCACCGGATATTAACGACTCGTTTTCTTTTTCAATTTGGGCAGAAGAATAGTTAAGAAAAATCTTTAATTGGAATCATTACTTTACAGTTGAAGCAAAAACCCTTTGTCATTGCAAGATCACCGCAGTCTCTCTCTCTCTCTCTCTCAATCTCTCTCTCTCTCTCTCTCTCTCTCTCACTCACTCACTCACTCACTCACTCACTCTGACATATCCTTGCAAGACAGGACGATCATGGCTCTCAACAACTTTCGTTTTTTGTTTTTAGCTCTACTTGCTCATTTGCTCAAACTTGTCAAGTTGGTTTTCTGTTGCTTTTCTTTGCTTCTGTTATCTTTTATACGATCTGTGAGTGTTAAATTTTCGAAGACTTATTTCTTAAAAAAAATATCCGCTAAGTTTCCATGATCTCTTTCTGATTTTCAGCAACATTTCATTTGTGATTAGTATTCTCCTTAAATCTGCCTCAATTGTCGCTCAGTTATTTCCATAACATACTCAACATTTGTTTGGATCTACCATGTTTCAGTTTCTTCTTCTTTTGTAACGAAATCGTTCAGCATTCAGAGTCACATAAGAGTACAGATATTACATAGTCGTTCAGCATGCATTTCGTTATTTCTTAAGTTATTTTTAGATCTTTAAATAATTTTCTGATGTAATTATCTTTCAATATTCCTATGTAACCAGGACATTTTCACTCTATCCAGAAAAGCATCTCTGCGATGAACTAAAAAAACTATCAAATAGCTTTATTAAATTTTTATAATTAATGGCACACTTAGTTTAAATCACCAAGTTGGAGATTCTCTTCAATATTATTTCCTTCTGATAAAAAGGAATTTTGTTTTGAAACTAGCGTATTTGTTTGCAGCCAGGTACTGAATAAATTCAAAATGCTTATAGGTTATCCGTATTAAAAAGCATATTTAAGCTGTTAACGAAAATATAAAAAAAAACTTTATTTGGGAAAAGGCAGAATTTCTAGGGAGACCGAATGCCAGTTAATACAGTTTTTGTTTTTTGTTTTTGCAAAATTTAATTTTTCTTTTTTTTTTTTTGCAAAATTTAATTTTTTTCTTCATTTTAGAATGTTTTTTTTTTGTTTTCCCTAAATGTACCACAAACGAAATACTCTAAAAGAAAATCGACAGGGTGGGCTGGGTGTCTGCTTCCCTTAGAGTAAAGACGATACCTCTGTCACTCGACATATTTATGGAATGGTTGACTGCAAATTGAGTGAACGGGGCACTAACTGGAACTTGGGTAAATATTCCACGCCCTATTCTCACTACATTTCGTGCATGCATGGATTTGCAAAACCGGTAATTATTTCATACACCACAGGGTCAAATACTGCATTGCTCATCCGCGCCAAAAATATGTTTCTCTGATTTCTGACGACATGGAAGATTTCTGCTCATATATATTATTAATTCAGTACGTCAACATTTGTCTGCACCAATCTTCTCCATAAGTGCGTAATATTGTCTATATTTCTCCAAAATGTATTGACATTACCACGGCTTTAGTTACCCTACAACCCACTGAGCAATTAATAATTTGGCTTAATTTGGTCTGTTTTACGACATATCGACATCAATGGGTTATTTAATGCCGACAAAACTTTTATAATAGATTTGTATGAAACTAATATGTATTCTTTGTAAGAAATCAGTTTGTAAATCAGATTTCACGGACGTATTTTTGTAAAGTGGTTATTCTTGAGAGTCACTCATATTGCTGGTATGTATTTTTTTTCCTTCAAAAATGTATTGCTGATAATATTTTCTTGAAAAGTGTATTCCTGGAATTTTTACTATAAAAGTCTACTTTAATAATTTAATGTGTTTTGACTCCAGTTTGGGGATAAACTATTTGCCCATAGCTGAGACCCTAACAGACGTGCCTTTGTGCCACATCTAAGCTATGCTTAGAAACTCATTTTCGAGCACTTGGCTGCGGTACAATGGTTAGCAACCTTGTGTCGCTATATCGATTATGACTGAGTAGTGAGGTCGATCCTCACTAGGTTTTCCTACTTTTGACCTTGTGCCACATCTAAGCTACGTTTAGAAAATCACAATATATATATATATATATATATATATATAATTCAGAGAGTCAACAGTTATAAGCACCAATCTTCTCAATGAAACAATTGTCCGTCCCAATTTTTCCATAACTTTCGTAATGCGGTCTACATTTCTAAAAATGTATTGATTTACTGCGATTACTTGCCCTACTACTCCCTGATCTATTGATAGTTGTTTCCAACTTAAACTTTACTTAATGCCTTCAATATTTTTACTTGACAATATTTTCCCGCTGACTGGCTAATTCAATATGGGGTAATGGCTAACAAACTTGTCTTGTTCGATCGATTACGTTTAAGTATTAATTTTGATTCTCCATGATTTAAGTCTTAGACTACATTTAAGATATGCTTTTACTACTCTCCCGAGAAAATGTTCGCTTCACTTCTTTTCTTTGGGGATAGAGTGACCGTATATATTTGTTTTTATGCGTAGTATGAATGAATTCGAATTTTAACGTACAGTAAACAAGGATTTATTGCAAAACTAGATATATTTAAAAATGGTAAAATTTAACTGAACTTCACTTCATATTTAAAATACAATTATATTTTTGATTAATCAAGGTTTTGTTATGATAATTAAAACAAAAACAGTAAAGTCCGACCAATTATACACGATAATTATCAATTTAGATTATATACGATAATTTTCAATATAGATAAAATGCAAAATTATCGTGACAGTTGTAGAATTGTTAGAGACAATTCGTACTGACTTAAATGTAAACTTTAACGCACTCTGAATACAAGCAGAGTTCTTCTGAGTATATGTATTCAGAACAGATCCATTAATAAGTTTCTCTGGACAGAGTAGATTAAACTTTATCAAAACTCTTAACGAGAGATCATTAAATTGTAGTAGAATTGTTAGAGACAATTCGTATTTGCTTAAATGTAAACATTAATAAATTAATACTTATTTTTGTAAAAATACAAAAAAGTGTGGCACAATACCGAAATTGGGGAGAGGGGAAGCTGGTCGTCATCATCTATTTAATCTTAAATTTAGCTAGCCACAATCACTAACCCAAACAAATTGCAGAGTGCCGCAGCAAAATCCGACACTTGACAAAAATAAAACGAAATAGGCAATAAAAACAAAAGTTGTATATGCAGAGACCCAACAGTTTATTTAGCAACAGTTAGAGTTACATACTACATTATTTTTCAATGTAACCACCGCCATCTCAATGGGGTGGAAGTTAATGATTTGTTCATGGGAAGTATAGCTATGATCTGCTTTTTGATATAAAGAGAGGACGGTTCAGAGGAAGAGGAGCTATTTTTTCACAGATTTTCCTGATACTTTTTTTTATTCCTTATTGATACTTTCAGCAACTCCAATCTTTCAAAGTTCTCAAAACTGGGTTGGTATCAGAGAATGTGTTATTGGGTCTTATCCATATACGTGGCCGAGTCATCGCCCTTAGAACTGGAAGAGGGACTGGGGTTGTGTTTACTTTTCGCTATGATGGTTTCTAGGGACAGAGATCCCGCGATCTTTCCTTTGGTCTTACCAACGACCTACTATTCCAGCTTTTCCTTCCTACAACCACACAAGCGTCAGGTAAAGTCTCTTCATGGGGGCCGCAAAATGGACACAACTGCGGTTTTACCACACAGGTTATTGTCGCTGGCATGTCCAATACAGGCGAGTCGAAAATAACAGACTCGGCCAAAGGAAGACATTGGTTGGCAAGAGCTAGAACTCCAAAGGCCTTTTTCTCTGTGAAGAAAGAGGAGAGGTGACCAAACTATACTCACTGTCAGGAAGTTGGTTTGTGGCCGGTCAAGATGACCGGTATTTTCTTGCTTTCTTCGTCTATTCTCAGCCTGTATACTTTTCATTGAATCTATTTAGCTGTCAATCTTTTGTCAATGGCTACGTTCTCAGTAGTCACTCTTGATTGAGTATTTTTATCGGGAGGATATTTCTTATTCACATCGTCTTTTTTTTTTTTAATTGACTGACATCTATCAGCCATTTTTGCTTACATTAAACTGCGTTTTTGTTTAACAAAAATCAGGGAAAAAATAGATAAGTAACAGAAATTCTTAAACAGATACAGAACAATGAAAAACAAATTTACGAAGTCCATGAAACAAAAAGGCCTACAAAAACCGGTTTAACCAAAAAGATTTTCTGATGTAGAAAAATAAAAAAAGTTATAGATTAAAACAAAGTTCTCGAAGAGAAAAAAGAACAAACTTATTAATGAGAAAAGAGAACAAAAGACAGGAGAAGAAAGAAGTTTTGACGTGAAAAATAAAAGAAATAAATTTACTGAAACAGCTCAATTAACTAAAAAGATTTCCCTTTTCTTTCTTTTTTTTAAATCAAAACCAGTAAAATAAACAAATTAGTTAATAAATATGACAAAAGAAAAAATATTAATAAGAGACACTTGTAAAGATTTTTACCAATTAACCAAAATGGCTGACGTAACACGAAATACACACACAGATTAAGCAATAAAGCAACACATGGAAAATGAAAACCAAAAAGATTAAGCAAAAAAAAAAAAAATAGAAAATATTAAAAAATTGTTCACGACAGGGGCTGAAAGATAAAAAAAACTGAAAGTTAAAATGCGATATACACAAAAATAAATCAATAGACTAGCAAAACTAAATGTTACATTAGCAACAACATTAAGACGGGCCGATAGGGTTAAAAAGAACAATCAATATAAATCTCCTGTAAAAATGAAAAAAAAAAAATAAAAAATAGTAACAGAAAAAATAATAATAAAAAAAAATAAACTTAACTTAAAATATAAGAGTCTTCCAACACAAAAATATGAGATCCAAAAGGTTATACGATGTGCGCGTGGCAAGACCAGAATCGGTTTGGTGATTTTCTAAGCGCATCTTAGATGTGGCACGTGGCCGAATATATGGGGCGCTCAGTGAGGATCGAAATCACTACTCAGTTGTAATGGCCTAGAATCGGTCTGAGTAGGCTTTAATGTACTATTAATTATTTATGCAAAAATACAAAAAAATTGGCACAAAGCAGAAAGTGGGGATGAGACAGACTAGCCATCATATATTTTAACTTAAACTTAGCTAGCCAGAATCCATGACCCCAAAAGACTATAAAATATTCTTTGCATCAAAATACTACATTTTTACCTACTTACTATGCTTACTGCAACCACCATGATACCTAAAGTCTCTGTGAATTCTTAACTAATCCTCATTTGTCTGTGGGGGTGTGCAATACAGATAACAAAATTTGAAAACGCTAAAGAATATTTACAATATATATATATATATATATATATATATATATATATATATATATAACACTATATGTATACAAGAAACTAAACAAAATGGTGTTAGCAACAACACCCACCACAATCCTAAAATGTGGCAAAAATATCAGTTAGCCGGGTGTAATAAAGACAAGATAAATTACAAACCCATCATTCGACCAACTACACACACACACACACACACACACACACACACACACACACACACATTCATTCGTTCATTTATTCATTCATTCAGACACGACAATAATTACGAAAGAACACTCAAAAAATGAGAAGTGTCCAACATCTACCATAGATTTGACATTTTCTGGCCACCAAACGGGTGAGAGGATATAGAATTAAACTAAAGAAAATGGGGCGAAAATAAAAATAGCCAACGATCATACATCCTCTAGATAAGTTAACTTATCGTAAAAAACAAAACAAAAAAGCCAAAACTACCCTATTTTGGACGGGGTTGCCAATGTTTAATAGAGGGCTCCCAGTATCCCAATACCTAACCGGTTCTCATTTCCACTCTAAGTCGGATCCTTTCACTCTAAAGATCCGCGCAAGACTCACCACTATTTTACCAAATTCTGATGGAAGGATCCGTCGTCTTTCAGTCCTGATCTTAACTTTATACTGATGTCTAAAGAACAAGATCAGTTGGGAGGAGGTAAACTTCTCGTCTCTATAGAAATCTTTCTGTCGCGTCGTCCATATCACGCTTCGCATAGCACCTAGTAAAGATAAGAACACCTATTTCTCAGACTTTGTCAACGACGTTACCACGTTGCTACAAACTGAACTAGCCTCAAGAACAAATTATTTTCCGCGCAGCATTCGAACCATGATGTCTTAATGAACTTGCAGAACGGGATTTCAACCTTGCAGTCGAAGAAGGCGTGACCCAGGGTCTCCACCACAGCAGAGGCAGTTAGAAGAATTGTTCAAGCCCGCTGAAGAAAGTTTTTTGCCGACTCGGAGGGCATTTTGTATCACCAACCAGGTGAGTGATGCCTCTCAGTGAGGAATTTCAATCTAGGCACTCAAGTCTATAGCAAGCGACCCTCCTGCTATGTTAATCTGTGCTCACTAATCAGATGATCTTGAACGGACCGATTTGAAGTGCGACAAATTCAAAGCTTTGGTGTGCTCGGTATATACCTAAGCCCCCACCCCTACCCCAACAAAGTCCACAAGTGATTAAAATAGGGTATTCCGTTCGCATACGCTCGGGAAAAAATTCCCTGTAGACCCCACGTAGGCGGGGTTTGGTTCTTGATTATTCACTACTCTTCGACATAACGTTGTTCTTTTGAAGGTAGAGAATCCAACAATATCAGAGCTTTGGTTCGCTCAATATTTACGTAAACATCCCTACAAAGACGGGGTGTGGCACCAGGACGATTTTTGCCGTGGGGCATCCTAGCCCGTACGCTGGGGAAAAATTTCCCCATAGACTATGCATACACTGTCCTTGGACATAGTGTCTTCTGGGTTCTGCTCTCCCTGAAAGCACAGAATCCAATAAAGCCAGAGCTTAGGTGAGCACGGTATTTACCTCAGCCATCCTACAAAGGCGGAGTGTGGCACAAAACCGATAGTTACCGTAGGACATCGCGCGCGCGTACTCTCGGACAAAAATTCCCCGTAGACCTCGCAAACACTGGATCAGGATCTTGTCTATTTTCTCCAGACGAGTCCCTGTCCTTCAGCATACCTTCGTTTGGGTCCCTCTTTGCTTAAATGCAAAGCGTCCGAAAAGGTCAAAGATTTGGTAAGCTCGGTATTTAGCAAAGCCTGCCCACAAAGGCGGAATGTGGTAATAGAGGGCATTCCGAGCGCATAGACTCCGTATACGCGCGGTCGTGCTCGTGGCAAATAACACCAATTCAAAAGAAAATATTTACCTAGGAGCAACAGAAACATACTTTAAAGAAAGATTCAACAACTACAAAACATCACTCAACACAGAATAATATACAAACAATACAACGCTATTAAAATATGTCTTAAACCAGAAAGAAAATAGGATTGCCACCAAAACTATATGACAAATAAAAAGAGCAACATCACACAGCAGTAATAGCAAAAGTTATAAATTATGCTTAGAATAAAAGCTACCAATAATCAGCTTCAAAAATCAAATTAAAATACGAAACAAAAGAAACGGGATAATGGGAAAATGTAGACATGGGAACAAATACCTACATTGTTACAAAGAAATAACAACACCCTTAGCCCTAACTCAACTCAAACTAAAAAAAGCAATTAAGCGAACATGTATTCAATATAAAGCAATTAATCGAACACACACTCACTTGTACACCAAAAAGCAATTAAAATGAAAATAAATTAAACACCTGCACAATAAAAAAACGGTAAAATAAACGAAAAGAAAAAGAAAATCAACCACTCACAAACAAGACCACTCACCCAAAAATCACACTATACTCCATATAAACAAGAGAAAACAGAGACCCAACAGCAAACAAGTCTTCGCGAGTGATAACATCATAATAGTATTATCAAAAAACTTCGAAGTCGAGATGAACATACTCATTTAAAGTGGCATACTTTTATGCTTATATATATATATATATATATATATATATATATATATATATATATATTATAAATTATGTTTTAGAACATGTACATAATTTCTTCTATATATGTCCTCTTCTCTACAGTCATATGGCTGTTTCAGTGTTTGGACTAAAACACTTCATCGGGAGAAATAGAGGTTTGGAATTATTCTCTGTTTATATTTGGTTTGTGGTTGTCATGGAGGGGTTATTGGTAATTAAGTGAATGTGTTTCTCGTTTTGACCGTTAGACTTTTGAAGAATCTGGTGTGTAAGTGTGAAATTGTTGATTAATGGTATTATCTGTTGGAATGTACGTTTTATTGGTCGGGTATATCTTTTGGTTAGAGTTTCTAAGAGGGCGTCGTGTTGAGTGGTCATTTTTATGGTTGGCTATCGTTTAATTGATTGATGTCTGCTGTTAGTAGACCTAATTCATGTATTTACTTTGATGCTGTGTCTAGGTTTTCACTTTGGGGTTTCTTAGATAGACGTGATAGGGATGGAGTGTTTTTTCTTTCCAATTTTGATTTTTTCGGTATGGAATATTTTTTTATTTTATAGGGTTTTTTTAATATATTTTTTTAATATTTTATACTCAAGTTTGGAGTATTATTGTATTTAGGCGAAGTTATTTCAAGAAATCTAAATTTGTATTTTTTAGGAAGTAAATGCAAATTAGCGTTTTATAAGTTTTTTGTATAAAGTTGTATGTTTAATCTTAATTTTAAGATTAGAGGGTCGGTTTTTTCTTTTAATTTTTTTTTTTAAATTATTGTTTGGAATCCTAGTTCTTTTAATTTTTTATATATTTTATTTATTTAGATATTTTTGCGGGCATTAGATCTTACTTTAAGGATTTATGACATCGATTTTTTCTATAGCATTTTTTATCTTTTATAATAATAAAAAATCTCTATTCAAATTTCCAGTACTTTTTAGTGTGATTGTAGGGTTAGATTTTACGTGTGTTTACAGTTTATTTTTGGGTATGATATAATTATTCTGAAGTAGTATATTTAATCTTGATTTTGAATGTATGAATTTTGATTCTTTTTCAATTTTGGGAGCCATTTGTTTAATTTTTTATTTTTCTCGTACGGAATATTTTTGTATTTAAGTAAGGTTATTGTGTTAAGTAAGCTTATTGGTGTAGACTTCAGTGATAGACCTCCCTTTAAGGATTTATTGGATCGATTTTTTTCTATAGCATTTTTTATCTTTTATAATGAGAATATCTAATCAAACTCTTAGTCAAACTCTTATATATATATATATATATATATATATATATAAATGAACACTTGGCTATAAATACTAAAAAATAATATGAAATCATCTTTTTAAAACACTGCGGTGACCTAATAATTATGACCGGTAGTTTATATATATATATATATATATATATATTAGAACATTGAAAAGTAATGTTTTATTTACAAAAATTATTACGAAATATCTCACTAAACATATTGTCCATCGATACTTTTCCCCATTTTTTTTGGCAACATTTGAATTCCAAATCAGAAAAACGATACGTCTTTTGAGGTTAACCACGAACCGACACATTTTTGGCATCTGCATAAGAATGAAAGTGCTGCTCAGCCAGGTCATGTGCTATCGATCGGAACAAGTGATAATCGAACGGATCAATGTCTGGTGAATATAGCGGGTGTGATAGGACTTCTAATTAAAGCATTTCCAAATAGGTTTTCACCCGTTTTGCAAGATGTGAGCTAGCGTTGTCATGTTGCAAAATCACTTTGTCTCTGCTCTTATGACATACGTTTTTTCTTCAATGCTATTTTATTATAATTTATAAAATTAGGTCTATCAAATTTACATCTCCGTATTGTTATTTTTTAACATCCCTTATTTTACGTTCTAGAAATAATATTTTTGTTTGCGTATGGTATTTCATTATTTTCTTTAAATGCCAAACTATTTAAAACGTGACATTACGCCAATATCTGTCTGCAACCCATTTCCGCTCTAATTTTGAATTCCCCTCTTTAAACCGTTTTCTTTGGTTCTTCCCTTCTCTATATTTTTGTCTTCACTTTCTATTTCTTCTGTATTTTTCCTTTTCCGCTTTCTTTTCCTTTTTTGATTTCTATTCTTATATTCTTCTCTCTTTCTTTTGTCTTTTTTTTTATTAAATCCTTTTATTTGTACGAAAATTTTTTTTCCAGAAATAAAGGGAGGTTTTTTTTTTCATATAATAAAAAATAAATAAAAACCTATTACCGTCATTGCTAATATCTGATGGGTCAATGTTCTTTCAATGTCGAAAAAAATGTACAATTTTGTAGTAATTTTTCACATGTTCTCACGTAATTATATATATATATATATATATATATATATATATATATATATGATAAAGAATTAATGGGATAGTGCTGAAAGGGAAATGTCTCGCCCAAGAGAAAAGAAAACAGTCTCAAAACTGTTTTGATTCAAACGTTCTCGTTCAGTGACGAAAATATTTGTTTCTGACTAGGTGATTAAAACGTGTAGATAGAGAAGGAAGTAAAACTATATGGAAAAAGAGAGAAAAAAAGAAAAAGTAGAAGGAAAAAAAGAAAGAGAAATTAGAAGGGAAAAGTGAAGAAAAAAAAGAAAAATAATGTAGGTGTACAAAAATACACAGAAGCTATTAACGAACCCGTAAGAAATTCGACATAATCTTGACAACGACAAAAGTAAACTATAAAGAAACTTGACCAACGCCCTTCAATCAACCAATCACTATTGCTTTAAATCCGTAATTGAAAAAGCAAATTAAGCATTACATAAAACGGAATAAAGCAAATCTAGTCAAGTGAGAAAGTTATCAGATCTTAACGCGACGTCGAACAAAGTCTAAAAGGCATACGAGCCAGTTGTATATGATGCCCGATCTTTCCTCATTGTTTTCTTGTGCCGGAAAATGGTGAATTGCTTAATAACTAAAACATCTCACCATGAAGTAGGAATTAGTAAATGAATTAACTTTCTTAGCAGCAGACATAGAAATTATTTTTTTTATAATCAACCCACTTTATATCAATAGAAAACGTGAGACCAAAAAAGTTGCTCTCATGGAAGTTAGCATCAGCTGCACTAATATAAGACAAACGATTACTCTTTATGATGATAAAGGTTAGCAGTTACATTTTGGAAACGTTAAAATTTAACCCGACCTTTATTATCCGTTTTGTTAAAAATGATTGGTTTAAGTCAAATACCTGGCCAGAAACATCATAGCTTTTGAACTTGTGAAGATCAGCATGCCAAATATTAATTAATGTTAAAATATATAATAAATGAAATAATAATAAATAAAGTATAGTAATGGAGAAGGAGGGCTTGGAGAACCTGATGCTAACAGGCCAGATAGAGGGAAAAAGAGACAGGGGAAAGCAACGGATAACATATTTGAAGGACCTAATCAGGTGGATGATGGAATGAGGGTTGCATGCTGTAACAGGAGAAAGCGTGCTAAGAGCCATCAAGGATAGAGAGACGCAGAAAGCCATGATCGCCTACGTCCTAAAGGGACAAGGCACATAGAAGAAGAAGAATAAAATGATAGTAACGAATAAATAAATAATAAATAAAATAATAATAGCTAAATAATAAAATAAAAATATTTAAGATTTTATTGTCATTGAATTAATTGTGCGTGCGTCTATGTATTTGTGTACTACTCGAAACTTACGTTTATTTTTTAAGTGGCATGTCCATTTTATGACACATGAGATAATAACTCTCCACTATTTCTTTTTCTTTATTATTGCGGAATTGTCATGACTTCTTGGGAAAGATAGGAAAATCGTTTCCTGTTGACACCTCTATGGTTGTGAATTCAGAGTTTACTTTCTCTTAGATTAGTTATCAACCAATGTTAGACGAGCTCGTTTACTCGACTATTTAACCTAAAGCTTAGAAAAGAAGATATTGTTTCTTGCCTCCCACAGGTGCGAAAGGGAAACTACAGAATAGGACAGAAATTGAGTCAGCATTCCACACAGATATCCGTTATGCTACCTGTAATTAACGATTTTTTAAAATGTCATTACAGGAGAAAGTGTGTTAAGAGCCACCAGGGATAGGGAGACATGCAAGGCCATGATCGCCTCCGTCTTGAAATGACAAGGCACAAAGAAGAAGAAGAAGAAGAAGAAGAAGAAAGATCCCTTCAGGATGATCATGACGCTCCACAGATTTCTTTGTTGTTTGTTCTCCGTGAACTGCCAAGTCTGCCTATGAAATATAGTGGCATCGTTTCCAGTTGTCTTCTTCACGGTTTCGAATTGAAAGTTTTCCTTATTTTAGACTGGTTTTCCTTCAAGGCCAGAGACCCCAGTTCAACTAATAGAATAATAATAATAATAATAATAATAATAATAATAATAATAATAATAATAAACAACTTGTCTATTAATTGATATGGCTTGTCCAGCGGATTGTAACATAGCAATCAAGGAATTTGAAAAACTGTCAAAATATAAAGACCTGGAAATTGAAATAGAAAAAATGTGGAAATTGAAAACAAGAGTTGTGCCAGTGATAGTAGGTGCACTTGGAATGATAAAAAATGGAACAAAACAACACATTGAAAGAATCCCTGCAAACCCCAGCTTAAGAGATATACAAAAAATTGTCTTATTAAGTACAGCCCACACACTAAGTAGAACTTTATCTATGTAATGCTAGGGATGATAGGGCAGATAGAAAAACATGAAATGGAGTCATAACAACACGCCACTACCTGCCTTAGGTCTCCCCGCAGACTTGGTTGGTAGTGAGACCAAAGCAGAAATCGAAATATGATGAAAAATGACATAATAATAATAATAATTCAGGCAAATATTATACATAATAATATGGATCCAAAATGCAGGTTTTGTGATAAACACCAAGAAACAATAAACCATCTAATCTCAGGCTGTTCTGTACTTGCCACAAATGAATATAAAAATCGCCACGATAGATTGGGGCAATATTTACATTTGACAATGTGCTAACACTATGGAAAATCTGTAAACAAACACTGGTATGAACATCACCCAGCACCGGTTACAGAAATAGAAGATGTCACCATTCTATGGGATTACACCATCTACACAGACAGAAAAATTGAAGCAAATAGGCCGGACATTATTGTTAAAAACCAGAAAGAAAAAACTTGTCTATTAATTGATATGGCTTGTCCAGCGGATTGTAACATAGCAACCAAGGAATTTGAAAAACTGTCAAAATATAAAGACCTGGAAATTGAAATAGAAAAAATGTGGAAATTGAAAACAAGAGTTGTGCCAGTGATAGTAGGTGCACTTGGAATGATAAAAAATGGAACAAAACAACACATTGAAAGAATGCCTGCAAACCCCAGCTTAAGAGATATACAAAAAATTGTCTTATTAAGTACAGCCCACACACTAAGTAGAACTTTGTCTATGTAACGCTAGGGATGATAGGGAAGATAGAAAAAACATTAAATGGAGCCATAACAACACGCTACGACCTGCCTTAGGTCTTTCCGCAGACTTGGTTCGTAGTGCAACCATAGCAGAAATAAAAATATGATGAAAAATGACATGATAATAATAATAATAATACAACCATAAGCCATCTTGTTTAATGGTGTTTAAATGATTTATATCATTATGGTAGCCGCATCCTCTGCTTTTATGTCGCAGGTAAGTGCTGTTTAAAAATATAAATCTCCAGTGTTCATACGAATATTTTTCTACACATCAGCTTTGACTTGGGTTTTCACATCGCTAAATCTCAAAAAGTCATTGTCGCCATTTTAGATTTTCTTTTCTTTCTTTTGTATGGAAAGGCGATATCAGGATTCATATTGAATACTCGTCAAGAACCATACCACCACCCAACACGAACAGGATTGCTTAAAATGGTGTCTTGTTCTTCTGAAATTATATGAAGAGAATCAGAGTTGAAAATGAACAACGATGCGCTTCTGTGATTTGGCTTCGAGTTCATGATACAGAAAAAAATCCAGGATGTCTAAAACTTGTAATGAGCATTCCGTTTCTTGTATTTCCCAACTAAAATAACAATTATGTTTTTACATATGCAACATGAATGTGCACACCCATCAAACACATACACATTTATGCTGTGAACATGTTCCTAACAATCTCTCCGAGACATGTATACCAAATTATATACACATAAATACAATGTTGTACATAATGAGGTCAACAGGGGTGCCAAAACAGACCGACAGAAAAGATATCATAGAAGCAGCTAAGCGAATAATAATGTGGTGTATGACAAGAAATAAAAACAGATGGACCAAAAGGATGCTTGAATTGTGTGCATTGGAGACGGATGTGTGTTGTGGTGTTATGAATATCGGCTCGAAACGAGTATTCGGAGAGCCGAGTTCGAATTCCTGTTGATTTCGTTGCCGTCACTTACGCGCAAATTGAATTAAAAAGAATCCACTGCTATTTGAGCGTAACACATTATTACACTCTCAACACTGACAAATTTTGTGATACTCAGACATATATATATATATATATATATATATATATATATATATATATATATATAAGAGAGAGATTGGGGGATGGATAAGATAGAAAATGGACTATTGCTGCCATATCTGGGCTGGTGCTATACAATACTCTTTATCTAATTTCGACAGATATATACGAACCATTTCCAGTAATTCTGGAAGAACATATATATATATATATATATATATATATATATATATATATATATATGTTAGTGACAGTTGTGTTGGCTAGTTATAACGGTTTCGTTTCTTGCACTTCTCTATTGGAAAGCTCTTTTTCTGCTCCATGCTTACCAGCCAACTTTAGTCTTCAAAAATTAAAATCAATGTCAGTTGCTTTCTGCTGTCGTTCTGTTTACAGTTCTTTTGTTCTTGCTCCTACGTAAAATTTCTGGTTTCTAATTCTTTCATATCCAATAACCTCTCGTGTCATAGTGGCCTTAGTTCCTTGCTTGAGGTGAGCTCTTTCTAAACAATAAAAAAATCAGTTTATGTGCAGGATACTATTGAAGGCCTTTTTAAATTAAAGTTTTGAAAAGAATCTATGTGTGTAAAAAAAAATGGACAATCATCCAGTTTTCTCCGGTTACGATGAAAGGTTGCACTCTTAATGAGGCCCCTTTTTTAAACGTCTATTGAGTTCACCCAAAACATCATATTGAACATCAATTTTTGAAAATTCTTTTCGGGGATGACATTTTCCACCCTACGGCTCGTTTTCACACATACGAAACGTTACAATCCTTTCGCTACTGTATTGCTATTTCCCTGGCAAATATTCTAATGAATTTCATTCTTTAGTGTCACCAGTTCAGACCTTTACAGGTATAACTCGCTTTGCCACGCATGCAGGGCCTACAACCATCATTCTCTTCGTATTCTATTAGTAAAAATAGGAATTTGCAATAAAAAAAAATTTTTCTTTTCAAGTACTGCTACTTTGAGGGACAGGTTCCGTGTAGATCTTAACATATTCAAAGCCACAGCCAATCGTTATCCTCCTTATCCTCACAATATTCACTTCCTCCTCTTGCGTCCATAACGAAATTAAAATAAATGCCTATTTAAGAGGAAGAGATGAAAGTGTATTTCTATGAGTTAAATTTGAAGGGAATCTTCAATCATTTTTTTAAAATGATTACAGAATGAAACAAGGAATTTGTTTTCTTGCTTCCTTGTCATTTTACAAGCCCACCTCATTAATTTTCTTGTCTGTAAATTCAAATAAATTTAAAACAGTAACAAAAAATGAAATAAAAGAGAAAGCGGATAAAGGAGTCATTATACTAGAAATTCAGAAAGGTCTTTTTTTTCTAAAAAAAAAAAATTAATAAAATATTACCGGTAATATATTTTTAAAAAAATATTACCAGCAATACATTTTTGTTAAAGATATTACTAATGATCCCAAGAAAGTTAATTTTCGCCATCAAATGACTCATAAGGTGTAGATATGCCGTTAGCAAACAAAGAAAACAAAATCAAGTTCCATTTTCATCTGTGATGAGATTATCCCGAATTTTTTCTAGATACATGTAAATTAATATATATATATATATATATATATATATATATATATATATATATGTGCACATATTTTCTGAGAGAATCGTTAATAATTATGTAAATTACATTTTACAATCGCAAATTTGGCAGTGATTCTCCTATCAGTCATTCTCAGTCCTTGTGCACTAGTGAAAAAATGGTAGCTAATTTTATGTAATATAAACTTAATTAATATAATTAATTTATTCGTGAATTTAGTGGGTGTGTCGAAACAAGAAAAAATGCTGTCTGCTTTTGTAAACTGGCAACACCCAACATTGCTTTACAAATTTGTTTTTGCAGCTTTGAAGTAATTCTTTGAGTCGTGACTCAAGGTTTGTACTTTAGCCAATTGTGCCTGAAAACATTTGATTTGACTATAGAAAAAAAGAAGAAATAATGAATGTTTACTTATCGCGCTGGAAACAAACGAAATAATTTTAAATGCAGAATTATTTATTTTCTGTTCATATTTCTGAGATGAGCTAGTATTTACAGTATTTACATTATTCGAACTATTGTCCTCATCTTTGTTGCCATTTGTACGACGTTTTGGCCATTGTATGCTCCTTCTTCAGGTGCTAGGAATTTCGAACAGAACCCTTTATTACAACCACCGAGGTATATAAACTCCATTCTATGCCTAATGACTCCTCTAGAAGTCATGAGTTATTTCCCTCTAACTCTGTAAGTTACTTGTTCATCACTGCTGTAGCCTGGTATTAAAGGCCGGAGCGTACAACGACTGAAATTTCGTGCAAATGGCAACAAAGAAGAGGACAATAGTCCGGATAATGTAAATATCGAGAATTATTTATAATAAAAAAAAACTATTTCGGATAAAGGAGTTCTTTTCTCAGACATTCGGAAATAGCTTTTTAATCCAGATGGGCATTTAGCTACCCTCTTAACCAGAATAGCCTGGGAATAGATTATTTTTTTCACCCTATGTAAAGCGATAAAGCAACTAAGATGCATGAGTTTACAGGAAATGAAATAACCTGGGAAAATGCTATTAACAAGAAAGGATAATTAAAGAGAACAAAATTCGGGAAGACAGGAAGATAGCCATTGATATCACATCTATTTTTAAAGATTCTAGGTAAATGTCTCTAAATTTTCATCATGATCGCTTTCTTTTTTGTTTTTATTAATATTCACGAGATACAAATCCCAAGAGCCACTCAAAGTAGACGTTTATTTAATGATGTGTATCGTATGGACAAATGTTGCAATTTGAAATGCACTTTACTTCAAAGCTGCAAAAACAAATTTGAAAAGCAATGTAATTCCTTTACCATGAAAATTAATTGCTGGCACTTCCACTACAACAATATATTCTTATATATTCATAGTGTTTTGACCCTAGTTTGGGGGTGAAACATTTTTCATGGATGGGATTCTAACATGTGCTACCAGCCCTGGTCAGGGTGGAGCTAGGAACAACAGCAATTGTTTTTAGGTTTCTCACAACCTCCAATTTTCTGATCAGATTCCTTGCTGTCGGATCTAGTTCATGCCCAGGACAGAACAAAAATTAACGCCGCGCACTGAAGAATGCCATGACGGGTCATATGAAGAACGATAATATCTTTAAAAGCTAGAAAGAAAGATATACTTAACAACGAAAAATAGAGAGTTAAAATTTCTGGGATACGTCATGAGAAAAGATGGCTTAGATAATTGAACACTCAGTATGTATTAGTAACAGACAACGGAAAAGTATGACAACGAATTCTGAATGCGCATAAGAATATCGAATCGCTAGTGGAACAGGTTTCCAGACTCATATAAACTACGATCTAAGGCCTATGGTCACATCACATTTAAACACTGGATCACATACGATCACCAAAGTTAAGCAACGTTGAACCTAATCAATAACTAGATGGGTAACCGCTTGAAAATATCAGGTACTGTAAACT
Source organism: Ascarosepion bandense (assembly GCA_037127315.1). Lineage (NCBI taxonomy): Eukaryota > Metazoa > Mollusca > Cephalopoda > Sepiida > Sepiidae > Ascarosepion > Ascarosepion bandense. Next base: position 657,709 of record JBBBDQ010001828.1, on the reverse strand, counting down.
TAAATGTGTGGTGGTGTAAAGGATAATTGGCACAGAATTGTTATTCGGTGAGCTGAGTTCCCATTCCCATTAGGTTCGTTATATTCATACATGCACTAACACCCTTGGGAAAGGTATGAATCTATCTCTTGTCTTCTCATCAATGGCTTAACGTGTATCACTAAAACATTATCTAAAAAAATTCTAACAATCTGAAGATATTTTATAGCTTTAAATAACCTTCAATAGGTTGATAAACCGTAAAAACGAATCAATCAATTTTTTAATGTAAATTTGTTCAAAGTTGGTTTACTCTTTACCAAATAGTGAGTGGGAATTATACTATTTATTAGCAGTGGCATTTGTGTCTAACAGCCCAATAAAAAACACTGTGATTCTTCAGATCGTGTGTGATAATGGATCTCCACAACTTCCTAGTCTTTGAAGCTCTTAGTAAGTCTTGCCTTATCACTGTACCTTCCATTCTATTTAAAAAATCATAAGTAACTTACTCACTGTTTCCTTTTAGCTGTCCATATGCCCTGTGAGTGTCAAATTCTGCACGCCGTCTTTCCTCATGTTGTGTCTTAGAAATTTTCATCTGTCTTTTTCTGATTTTAATTATAAGCGTTTTTTTTCCATTTTCTTTAAAATATCTTCGTTATTCACAGGTTCACTTCTTGATACTTTCAGCATTCTTCTGTAACTCATATTTCTACCGCCTCGTCTCTACCTTATCTGTGGGAAGATTGTCAAGCATTCAACGCTATACTCGAAAACTGATAATATGTAACAATGTAGTATGCTTTTCATTGTTTTTAACGAAATTTTCTTGTTTATAATGGTTTAATATCCCAACTACTGTCTTGAAATATGAACGCCATCTCTGTATGCATATATTCAAAAGTCATACCAGAGGTTTTGAGACTTTTTTTTAGGAGAGGCAATTATAACTGTCCTAGATTATTGTAATAAATCTATATCACATAATAAGCTAGATTATTGTAAATTTAGTACGAGGGTCATTCAATAAACAAGGTGAATTTTTCGGTATAACGACATCCACGAGGGTCATTCAATAAATAAGGTGAATTTTTCGGTATAAGGACTTCTAATACAGATAGAAGCTTACTGTTTTTTTAATTTTTTCCTTTACTATTTTTCAAAGGGATTTAAATTTTTGCAGATTGAAAAAAAACATTGAGAAATTAACAAAGATGGCCGACCAAGAAGCATGCTCCGGGATTGAACAGAGGTCAGTTATCAAGTTTTTGGTTGCTGAAGGGCGCAAACCAGCGGAAATTCATAGGAGAATGTCAACTGTGTATGGTGCCACATGTTTCAGCCAAAAAATGTCTACAAGTGGGCTAAATTGTTTAAGAAAGTTTGAAAGTGATGATGAAGTTAAAAGTGCTGTGAGCGATTGGCTGAGACATCAGTTCAAAATTTTTTTACGCTGAGGGAATACGGAAGCTTGTGCACAGATGGAAAAAAGTGTGTGACACTGCTGGGAGATTATCTTGAAAAAAAATAAGAAGTAAGCTTCTATCTGTATTAGAAAAATGGCTGTAACAGCTCTTTGAAAACACCCACTGCTTGTTACAGATGTCCAGTTTGCAAAATACATTCGGGATGTGAAGACAATTTGGAAGTAAGCTATGCAATAAAGTTTTGTGTTGACAGAGATGAGCATGAAAACTATCAGTCGCTTTCCATGCAATCCAGACTTTGCTCCGTGTAAATTTTAGTTGTTCCCCAAGCTGAAGGAAAACCTCAGTGGAAGTCGTTCGAAAACATTAAGATAAAGAAGGCTGTGAAAAGTGTCCTGGACTCCTTCACTTTGGATGGCTTCCATCGGACCTTCCCCAAGTGGCTGGATCGTTAGAACAAGTGCATTGGTGTCAGGGGATCATAATTTGAAAGAGAAGCTAAAGGTAACATCAGTTAAGTAAAATCCTTATACTTGTATTAATTTTTCCTTCCTCTCTCTCTCTCTCTCACTCTCTCTCTCTCTCTCTCTCTCTCTCTCTCTTTCTATCTATCTATCTATATGAGACAAAGTGGAAAAGCCTTTTAGCGGCGACATGTTAGGTTCGGTGTCTTCAGGTTAGAATGATTGAAAAAACTATGTGTAAGGAAGGAAAATGCATTTTTGGGGATGAGAGAGATAATAAATTAAACTATTTTATAAGATTCGATCACAAGAAACCAGAAAGTGTTTATTTTATATGTATATATTAGAACTGTTGTTGTTTGCTGGATTTTAACTCCTCTCACTTCGAGTAGATTACAGAGGGTACGATACAAATATCTCCTATAATCTTAAACTATCACCTCTATGCTGCTAGTGAACTTTGGCATTTCAGATATTATCAGTCACTATTATGCCTTGAACTGGTACACACTGTGCGCTTGCAGTTGAACCGTTCTTTTTTTTTTTTTGTTTTTTTTTTTGGATGTGCGTTTTGATGCAATGGCTATCGGCTCGGAATGAGAAATCGGAGACCAGATTTCGATTTCCAGTTGAATTTCGTTTCATTCACTTACGCGTAAATACTCTTGGAAAAAAGTATTAATCCATCTTTTACCGCATTGGCTGAATAACAGGTCATATTGTGTTTTATCGCCTTGGTTGGAAACCAGTCTACCACAGAAAGAAATCTTCTGCATAGTCAGTCACTGATCGAAATAGACATGATCGCCCAAAGCGTGTATCCCGTATGGCACTTAACTGACTGACTGAAATCTGTAATAGAAACACAGAAAATATTTCGGGCTCTTTTCCATGTTTACCTTGGAATTATGCAGATCCTGACAGAAAATCGACACTGCTATGGATTGAAAACTTCGGGGTCACAGTTTCAAAACTTAAAAGAAACCCATCTGGAAGAACTCGCAGTGCTTGAACTTCGAAGAGATGGAAAACTTTAAATGAGTGAAAACTTTAACTATTTGTTTAAACGACGGTGAATCATATTTTAGTAGCAATTAGTACCCTAGGTACGAATTTGCACGAGATACTACATTAGCAACTAGGTCCCACCCTTTTACAGTGAAACCGATAAAATGTAACCGCAATTTCTACTCCAACAGCTTCTTTTCTCGCACATCCCGCCTGTGGAATTCCCTTCCACATGCTTGCTTCCCCGACAGCTACAATCTCCAGGAGTTTAAATGTAAGGTCAATGGACACCTCCTAACACACAAACTCGCATCCATTCTCTCAAACACTCTTCCCACCTACCCAACCATCATCCTCGGTATCCCTACCCATCTATCACCCTCCTTCTGACATTTCCTATATCTAACCACTCTTTCTCATCCCCTATCCCTATGTAACCCCTTGCGCAATAGTGGCAGTGGAATTCCTTGCTTGGGGTGAAATGATTAAAAAAGATTCTCTTGGCCTTTTTGCTAACATTTAAGATTTCTACCGCACTCTGTATAATGTATAACCCTAATATACACCGGCGAAACGCGTCGTTTAAAAGCGTTTCCACTTTATTTCATCATCTCCACTTTTACTTCGGATAATATTATATATCCTACAAACACACATTCAATGAAAGGATTAAGAAACCATCATAATCAGTACAACTAGAATACTGGCCTGAGAGTGGTAATGTTTTTGTTATGACGGATGAAGTGCTTTTTTCTGAACCTCCATTTATCAGATCAAACAATAATAAAATCAAAATGGCGATAATTATAGCGAGTCTCACATGTTTTCATCATTGACTTTAATTGCGTGCCTATTGTATTCTGACGGTGCTTTGCTATGCCCGGTTACTTAAAGGACGCAAAGGCGAAACGACTTTGCTTCAATGGCAATGAAGTCGTTTAATAAAGAGAAAGACAAAAACGGGCGTATTCTTGTTATTTTCATTATACCGTTTAAATTGGAACGATTATAACATCATAAATAATAATACTGCTACTATAAATAATAATATCTAAACTTATTTATAAATGGAACTTTGTCTCTGTGTGTGTGTGTGTGTGTGTGTGTGTGCGTGTGTGTGTGTGTGTGTATCCGTTACCTATAGACTCCAAAACGGCTGAACCGATTTTCTTGAAAATTTACACAGTTGTACAATAAACGTCTGCGAGTGTTCTTAGCTAGGTTTTGTGTTGAGGTACCCCCGATAAATATTGAAAATCAATAATCGAAAAAATCGGGTTATAGAAGGAATGGCCTGATTTTAATCAAATTTGATACACTCATAGACAAAGACATAAGAAACGATATTCAGAAGTTTCAAGGTTGCAGCTCTGACAATAGTGCAGAAAATTTGATATCGATACCAGGAAATCAAAATTTGACTTATATCCATTCATTTTTTTTTTCAGTCTACGGTTTCGCTTTAACTGGAAACAACTATTGCTTTTGAGTCTTTCGTGCCAACGTCCAAAGAGTCTGAGCTACAGGACCATGGATTAGTATTAAAGCTTTCATTACACCCGAGCAACGCCGGGCTATACTGCTAGTTAATAATAATAATAATAATAATAATAATAATTCCCTGATGCAACAACAGGCATGACTATCATGGCACCTGATCTTTACTGATTTGATGTACTAAGATGTACATGTTTTGTTGAATTAAGATGGGTTTTCTTTTGTATTCCATTAGTAAAGAGGAGGTTCCATTGGGACAACTTCTTTTTAAGAAACATTACTTACTCCCGAGAAGATACTTCCCCAATCACTACAATCTTATCCTCTTCAAGTTACGAGTCAGCCGCTATCTACCTCCAACAACGTTATTCAGTAACCCTTTACTTTCAGTGGTTCTTAGGCCTTGTATTGGGTGAACAAAGTAAACTAAAATATCTCCTGTTCTGTACTACAAATTTGCTTGTCGGTTTCTTAACTTTAGCAAGTTCAGTGTGCCACCTCAGAGCTGATACACTTTGTATTTCTGTTGATGAGCGTGTGGAGTTGATAGTATTGTGGCTAGGTGTTAAGAGTTGTTCTCTTTTTAGTTTGAAGTTCGAAGCAAGGCGATTCGGGAGTCATGTATAGAGTCAGAAATAAACCTAATCGGAGCCCATTTATGTGAAATGTGTTGTTAGTTGGATGCACTCGTAAGGTTAGGCACTGATTTTATCTAAAATCTGCCACCAAATTGTGTAAATTTGGCAGTGATGCATGTGCCTTATATACTCAAACTGGGTAACTGCTTGTGACAATGGTTATATAAAGGATTTGTATCCCAACGCCGTTTGTTGATGTGCTACTCTCTAGCACAATAATAATAATAATAATAATAATAATAATAATGAAAAATAAACCCGAACAGACATGGTCTGGAATTACAGAAGATGATGTTAAATTTGCACTAAAAAAAGCACACAATTGGAAATTCCCAGGTATAGATAAAATTCCTAACTTTTGGCTATATTATTTAAATGCAGCACATAAAAAAAATAGCCAAAGAACTTCAAGAAATGGTTGACGATCCCACTAAAATTCCTGCATGGATGACCAAAGGAATTACATTTCTTCTACCCAAGAATGGTGACACAAACAACCCGAAAAACTACAGACCAATTACATGTCTTCCGACAACATATAAACTACTAACATCTATTTTAACAAAACAGACATATTTATTCTTAGAAAGAAATGACATGATACCGCTTGAACAAAAAGGGTGCAAACGTGGCTGTTATGGTTGTAAAGACCAATTGCTAATTAACAAAATGATCCTGGAAAACTGCTACAGTACAAAGAAAAATCTTAGTACTGCCTGGATAGACTACCAAAAGGCATTCGATAGTGTGCCACATTACTGGATTTTAAAGACTTTAAATATATACAAGATATCGCCCGTCATCATCAATTTCATCAAACAGTGCATGTCTATATGGAAAACAACCCTTTACCTCAATCATATAAATGGAACCTATAAGTCTGATGAAATAAACATCAAAAGAGGTATATTTCAAGGTGATTCTTTATCTCCCTTACTATTCTGCATATCATTAATAGCACTAACCAGTCAACTTAATAAGACAGAATGTGGTTATAAAATAGGCCAAAAGAAAATAAGCCATCTATTTTACATGGATGACTTAAAGTTATATGCTAAGAATGATAATGAGCTGGAAGGTCTTCTGCAAACTGTAAAATGCTTCAGCGAAGACATTGGAATGAAATTCAATTTGAATAAATGTGCTAAAGCTACAGTTTTACGTGGATCAATACAAGAAACATCCTCAATTAGCCTAGACCCTGCTGTAACAATAAAAGAATTGAAACCAGAAGAAGCTTATAAATACCTAGGTGTAAATGAGAGCGAAAACATTCACCATAAAAAAATGAAAGAAATAGTGCGTAAAGAGTACTATAGAAGGCTACGAATGATATTAAAAACTGAATTAAATTCACAGAACAGAGTTATGGCCATTAATAGTCTTGCAATCCAAGTTGTCCAATATAGCTTCAACATCTTAAACTGGACTCTAAACGACATCAGGCGAATGGATGCTAAAACAAGAAAGCTTTTTTCTAAGCATAAGATGCATCATCCAAAGGCTGATGTAGACCGTCTATACATACCCCGTAAAGAAGGTGGAATTGTCATACAAGACAACAACTATTGGCTTACTAACATACATAGAAACAACAAAGGATTAGATGATACAATTAGTAAGGCAACATGAAGAAACAAAGAAAAGATATTCAATAATAAAAGAAGGCAGTAAATACAAACAAGATTTACAGTTAGTAGATTCTGTAGAAAAGCAAACCAGAAGCCAAGAACCAACTATTGCGGCAAAAAATATGAAAATGAAAGCCAAAGATAAAGCTCTTGAAAAGATGAAACAGCGCTGGCAAGACAAAGCTCTGCATGGCCAATATCCAGTACGTGCCAATAAATCCAATGTTGACAAAGTTAATACTCATCGATGGTTACGTGCATCTGGATTAAAGTCTGAAACTGAAGGATTTATACTTGCAGCACAAGACCAAAGTCTTTTCACGAGAAACTTTCAGGCAAATATTATGCATAATAATATGGATCCAAAATGCAGGTTTTGTGATAAACACCAAGAAACAATAGACCACCTAATCTCAGGCTGTTCTGTGCTTGCCCCAAACGAATATAAAAATCGCCACGATAGAGTTGGGCAATATTTACATTGGGCAATGTGCAAACATTATGGAAAATCTGTAAACAAACACTGGTATGAACATCATCCAGCACCGGTTACAGAAATAGAAGATGTAACCATTCTATGGGATTACACCATCTACACAGACAGAAAAATTGAAGCAAACAGACCAGACATTATTGTTAAAAACCAGAAGGAGAAAACTTGTCTATTAATTGATATGGCTTGTCCAGCGGATTGTAACATAGCAATCAAGGAATTTGGAAAACTGTCAAAATATAAAGACCTGGAAATTGAAAGAGAAAAAATGTGGAAATTGAAAACAAGAGTTGTGCCAGTGATAGTAGGTGCACTTGGAATGATAAAAAATGGAACAAAACAACACATTGAAAGAATCCCTGGAAACCCCAGCTTAAGAGATATACAAAAAATTGTCTTATTAAGTACAGCCCACACACTAAGGAAAACTTTATCTATGTAATGCTGGGGATGATAGGGAAGATAGAAAAACATGAAATGGAGCCATAACAACACGCCACTACCTGCCTTATGTCTCCCCGCAGACTTGGTTGGTAGTGAGACCAAAGCAGAAATCGAAATATGATGAAAAATGACATAACAATAATAATAATGTTGATCCTACTGTGGTGTTATAGATAATCGAATTAGACCATTAGCCTTGCAAAGATTTCTATCCTCATTGATACACATATTAGGATGACCATTATCTGTGAAGTTGTGCCATACTAAGAAATACTGGAGGCTTATGGCCATATTATGTTGAAAGATCGTACGATCACTAAAGTTAAGCAGCGACGAGCCTGGTCAGTACCTAGATGATTAACCAGTTGGGAATAGAATGTACTGTAATCTTGGATGTGTGATTGCGTATTACGTAATTAATGACACCTCGGAAGGGGAAATCAGAGAGCCATCTTCGAATTCCAGTCGGGTTTTTTGCATTCACTTATTCATAAAGAATTTATAAGCCGTAAAAATATAAATCAATAAAAACAAAAACACAACAGTGGGCCGCATCTTCGCCCGCGGCAAGTTGAGCAACTAACATAACTTAATTCATTGTTTTTATTTTCGGGTCGAACATTTCCACGAGTGGCCCAGCTTACTATGGGGGTGGGCCTTTTTATTGGATCACAATCTCCAGATTGCTTGCCCACGAAGACTGAAGATCTTTAATCTGCTCATAACTATAAGTATGCTACACACTGGGTTTGAATTCAGTGCAGTTCTTCTCCAACAATGGTTGACAACCAAGACTAGAAATTAATGTCTTCTTTGTTATTTCACCTATAGCTGGGGTGGGTGAGTAAAAAGACGGATTCATAATTTTATAAAGGTTATTTTTACAAATATGAACGCAACTAGAATCTGAGAAATCGGAGAACCCAGTTCGGATTCCAGTTAAATTCGTTGCCTTTATACACGCAAATACTCTTAGGAAAGTTATGAGTTAAATAGCTGGACAGTTTGGATTTATAGCCTTTGTTAGCAACCAGTCTGCCGCAGGAATAATGGCAACCTACTGCGGGAAAATCGTCTGCCCAGTTAGTCATGTCTATTTCGAGACATGATCACGTAAGGCACTTAACTTACTGACTGACTGAACGTAATTAACTAAGCCAGAATTCGAACTCAGCCCTCTGATTTCTCTCTCCGAGTCGCTAATCATACATGTCCTGCACATTTACCCATTAAATCTTAATAATGATGAAAATGCTCATATATGAATATACGTAAAATAAAGTTCTAAAGCGTTTGCCGAAAACTGTTATCTTGAAGAATTAAATGAACCATACGAAACTGGATCATTTTTATTAGTGAAAATAATGCTTTATCTTTACCGCTCTCTCTCTCTCTCTCTCTCTCTCTCTCTCACACACACACACACACACACACACACTTATTTTTTCTTGGGAGGTCATGCGACAAAATTCAACAACTGTTTGAAGTCATTTTTACAAAACTTCGCTGATACGGCAAATTTATATGTGTAGTTTCTGAATTTATGAGCCCGACTAAAAAACCTTCCCACCCACCAAAAAATAAATAAATAAATAAATAAATAAGATGATATATGGTCATTTGATTAGATTTTAAAAAAGTTATTCAGGCCAAGGTCTTTTAAGCACTAGTAAATATCTTCTTTTTCTTTATGTCTCATGTCCTTTCGAGACGTAGGCGATCATGGACCTCCACTTACCCCTATCCCTTGACGCTCTTAATATTTTCCTCTTATTATCTCTCCTAAACGCTGCTTCGCAATCCATTTGCTCAAGTCCATCAAGTATATAACTCATTGCATTTCACAGTATCTAATTTCTTCTGTACGTCCCGTGAGTATTACATTCTCCAAGTCCTCCTTCCTCATTACATGTCTCAGAAACTTCAGCTGTCTCTTCCTGGTGCTAAGTACAAGTTTCATTTGTTTGTATCTTGTCGCTGCTCCCAATACTCTACACAGAATTTGAAATGCGTCCTTATCGATGCCAATCTGCTTTCAGTTCTCAGTATTTAAAAAATAAAAACAAAGGTTACAGTCAGTGTTTGGGCTGAATGATTTGGATCTAGCTTTCATTGTTTTGTTTTTCTTAATTCGTTTGTTTGTTTCTTACGGGTTATCAATCTTTTGTAAGTTATTTAAAGAAAGAAAGTATTTTAGACCGTAAAAATACTTTGGAGAAATATATGTTTATAATTATTTTATATATTTCTAATAACATTATTAATAATATTATTAATAATATAATATTCTAATTAATAATATTATTAATATTTATTAATTATTAATATTTATTAATTATTAATATTTATTAATATTTATTATTAATATTGTTAATGATAGATTTCATGGTCGACGAAAAAGTACGAGAAAGCCAATAATATGCAGCTTCTGAGGCGTTTACCGAGTAAAATTAAGATTAAGAAATTGTTTTTTAAAATTTCGTTTGAAGATTCAGTCATATGCAGAATAAAATTGAGGTCAAAGACAGAGAAAAATATGCACAGATTTAGATAGATAGCTAGATAGATACAAATTAGGAAATATCAGTAATTAAACTCACAACTCTTTGGGTCAAGTCACATAAACTAACCAACGTCTCTATTCACATTGGTTAGTTTTTGTGGGTTCAGTAGCTAGCTACAGCAGTGGTGAACAAGTATGGCAACTGCTCCGTTGAGCTTTTTTCCCCTTGGTACATCATCCACGTGAGTTTAAATGTGTTACAGGATTGGCATCTAGGTCCCGCTCTTTTACCGTTGAAATAGTTAAATGTAACCGCCATTCTACTTCAAGAATCAAGTCAATAGAAATCTCCTATCTCACTAACTTGCATCCTCTCTCTCATGCTCCTTTCTTCGTCCACTCCACTCTCATCAGTATTCTAATCCATCTCTTACCCACTTCCTGACACTCCCCTGTAACCTGTCGCTCTTTTTCATAACTTTCCTACTATGTAACCCGTGAAGAGGCTCATCCCTTGTTTCCTGTTTAGGATGTGGTTTCCGGCTTTTCTCTTTTCCAATCTTTTCACTCTTTTTTTATTTTTTTTTCAATTGAAGTAGATAGACTAAACTATCGCCCGGTTCACACTCCACCCTCGTCTATTGAACAGGTGAAGAGGCTCATCTCTTGTTTCCTGTTTAGGATGTGGTTTACGGCTTTTCTCTTTTCCAATCTTTTCACTCTTACGTAGCCTCTTTTCCAATCTTTTCACTCTTACGCTGCCTGACTAGTAGCTGTCGTTAACTGCTCTCGTTAACCGCTGTTCTTGACTGCTCTTTAACTACTCTCTAGAAGTCACGCAGGTAATTTATATATAACAAGAGGAAGAGTTCATTCCTCTTAGAGTGTACCATAACACATATGTGTTAATTAATATGTATGTATGTAGAGTTTTAACAGTGTTTTATTTTCCAGACATGGTAAGCACGTTGTGGCCGTGTTTTTTGTTGATATTGCTTAGGGTTGGCCTTTTCCTTTTTTAAAATGATACTTATATTATTTTAGTCTTTTTTACATGTGGATGATGCAATTATAATTGTATTATGAACGAGTATGTTACGGATAGGGGTTGGTAGGGCTTCATGTGTATTTAAATGAGACCTAATTGAACTAATCAGAGAGATGTAACTTTAGTCTTTTTTGTCAAACATTTAGTAGTATATCCAATGTAATTATTTACGAACTTGGATATATATTGGTAATGATGTCAAATCCTCACAGACTGTTTCTAACTTATTTCTATGTCAAATCTTCAGATGATATCTGATTTTTAGTTCCACCAAATCGTATCTTTATGGTTAAGACACTCTTTGATATATCCAAGGAATCAAATCACCCATATTTAATCCGTACTCTATTTCTAAGGAAAAAATTAAATTCTTTTTCCCCAGAGAACTGCCGCGTGGATGCTTCCCGGGACACTAGAATCTTAACATCGTCAAATAAAGTTTTAGCCATTATCTATTCTACTTATCCTCATAATCTTCACTTCCTCCTTTTATCTTCATACCACACCCATCATTCAGTAACCCACTATCGCAAGTGTCTCTTTAGTATTGTATTTGGGTTGAATTTAATATTAACAAAAATATTAATGTTAGAATTAATTAAAACAAAATGTTTCAATTTTGACAACATTTTTTCAATGTTTGTTGTTATGATAATATGATAGCTTTAACAATGAATTCATCAATTAAACGCTCCTGGAGACATCTAATGATAAAGAATAACGAACATTTTTAAGCTACCAAATAATTAATTAATAGATTAATTTCCGACTAAACAGGAAAAAGAAATGAAGAACGGGAAAAAAAGAAGGTGTAAGGCAAAAGAAAAATGGAAAAGAACCAACAAAAAACAGGAAATTGGTAAAGAGAAGAATGGAAAATAAACGAAGAAAGTCCCGCCCAACTGGTTGGAATGGAAGAAGAAAGTTTCTATGGAGAAATTGTCGCATATTGCAATCACGTGATATCTCTCACCCCACACTTTTCTTGATTAAGCTCTCGACCTCAACCCTCTGACGAAATCCCAATGCGAACAAAGCCATAAACGATAAAAGTAGCACCCCACCACCACAACCACCATCACAACCACCGCCACCACCCACCATCGTATTTGTCACATGTCGGCTGGGAATGCTTCGTCTGAAAAGCCGCCTGATCCACCAACAGCAGAAAACCGATTTCAAGAATGAAAGCTCTGACAAGTCCACGCCCCTTCTTCTTTTTTTCCTTTTGTCTTTCTTTTGAAACACACGCGCATGAGCAAACACGCACATGCGTACAACTCAGGCATACAGCAATACACATATATCCCGGAATTAATATATGTTCAAACACATTTCATTGTTTGCTTTTGCTGTTCGTTTTTACCGCTCATTTCTTCTTTACAGGAATATATCAATTGAAAATTTTTAATTGCAATGTTTTATACAAGCTTGGTACTTTGTCGTTTGTTTTTTTATTCGAATTCATTCCAAACTTCTTTCTACATACAGCACTTCGCCACTCATCTGTACAAATGACATTGTTTTTTTTTTATTTTTATTTTTTATCATTATCAGTAAGTTATGTATTGTGTTGAGTTTTAAAAATGGCTGGTAAAATTGACTTAAAATTTAATCACCGCTCCACGAACTGAAAATATTTAATCTGGTTTAAAAACATACTACCTTTGTTCCATAATAGTTATTTTAAGTGTATGAACTTTCTCTTGAAATACTTGTTATAAGTTTAAACAAAGCCAGAATAAAATATTCAATAAAAACAATTTGTCTTTTTATGGGATTTTAGAAACATTTAAAATAATTTAATTCACATTTTAGAAAAAATTTTGCATTTAAAATAGCACCAGCGTTGGATTTCAAGTTGTTTGGTAACCGATTTTGATGCAAACGTTATTTTATTTTCAGAATGTAACAACTACCGTGTTGCAACATTTCGGGAATCATTCCGCGTTAAATTTCTATCTTTCTTAGAGCCATATCACATTGAAATGTGATATTCTCTTACGACCAACGTTGAGCCTGATCAGTACCTTGATTCCACTTAGGAATGTCAGCTTGGGTGTCTGTTGTAGATACCGGCTAGAAATTTGAAAGAGCCTAGTTCTAATATTCAGTCGGGTTCGTTATATTCACTTGCACGCAAATACACCTGGAAAAGGTATGAATCCGCCTTTTCTCCCACCAAATAATGGGTTAATTATTAGAAATTGTATCATTAAAAATAATTTATTAGCTCCAAAAATTCTTACAGGCTAAAAATATTTTAAATAATTGACATAAGAGTGATAAGACGTAAAAGACAACAACAACAACAATAACAAAAAGACAAAAAAATCATTTAATCATTCTTTTTTTCTCGACTAACTGTTTGCCCAAAACAAAGCCGATGGTGCACTCAATGTAAGAAATCAATGATTGAGATTTATGCTTGTTAAAGGTGGGGTAAGAAGTGAAATTCATGAGGATGTGTAAGATATCATTCGATAAAATATATAAGCACAACTGGTGTTATAATTTTTTTTCAAAATTTCAAATTTTGCTTGCCTTTCAGCCTTTCATTTCATACACCTAAGGTTATTCAAAATTTACGACTATCAGGTTTGCTATTAACACGACACTGCCACTCAGGCATAAACTGCACCTTTAACATGTGTTGCCAATAATGAAAAGAAAAATATGCAAATGACACAGTGTTGATAGATGACAGAAAGAAAACTACAAGAACTCTTACAGAAGGTATTGGAGAAAAGTGGGAAGAAAGGACTAATCAACAATTACAAGAAGACATAATGTATAGTTGTCAGCAAAAGGGGCAACCCGACATGCAAATTACAAATTAGGGACACCAAAATGAAGCAAGTAAAATATTTTAAATATTTAAGATGAGTTTTAACAGAAGATGGAAAGTGCGACACCGAAATCCGAAAAGGCATTGGGATAGCGAAAGATCTCTTGTAAAAGTTAAACAAAGTTTTACGAAATAGGAAAATTTCGGTACAAAAATAGAAAAGAGTATCGAACTGTTCGATAATATCAGTCCTATTATGGCAGGAAATGCTCGACCCTCTCCTCACAAGAAACTTCAAGCAACAGAAATGTGGTTCTACAGAAGGATGCTGAGAATACTATAGACTGAACATATGAGTAACAATGAAATTTTACAGAAAGTAGAACAAAAACGACAGTTTTTTGGGTTTTTTTAACCATTTCACCCCAAGCAAGGCGGAAACGCCACTGATGTGCAGGGGGTTACATAAATGTAAAAATATTAATTAGAAAAGAGTGAGGAGTACAAGCTAGTTAGAAAGGAACAATAGAAAGCTGAGAAAGAAGGTGCGATGACAGATACATAGGAGGAGAGAAAGGGAAGGTTATACAGGGGAGGGGAGAGAGCTAGAGGCCAGTGGTTAGTAGATGAGTATTAACTTTGCATTTAAATTTCTGGAGGTTGTAGCCGTCAGGAAAGCAAGAATACGGGAGTGAGTTCCACAGGCTGGAAGTGCGTGAAAGGAAGCTGCAAGAGTAGAATTGTCGTCTGCATTTGGCTAACCTGACTGTGAATGGGTGGGACCCAGTTGCCAGTCTGGTTGCACGGGTAAACACCTGTTGAGGAGGCATCAGTGACTTAAGCTCATCCGAGCAGAAGCCATGAAAATATTTATAGAAGAGACAGAGGGAGGCCACATTTCGACGATGGGAAAGTGGCTGCAGTCGAGTCGCCAGATCAGTACCTATCACATTACAGACTCTCCTTTGGAGCTTGTCAGAACACTGAGGAGAACGGCAGGGGCACCTGACCATAAATGGCAGCAGTACTCCATGCACGGACGGATGGTTGACTTGTATATATGCAGGATGGATTCAGGTGGAAAAAACATCCTGGATCGACATAGTGACCCAACCTTCTTAGCAGTAGATTTTGCTATGGATTCAATATAGTGGTTTCATTTGAGGTCTGAGGACAGGGTAAGTCCGAGGAGGCGTAGTGTTTTACTCTCCGGGAGAATCACCTGGTCCATGCTTATGGGAGGCAGAAGAGGTTGCCTGTAATGGTTGACAGACAAGAGCTTGGTCTTAGACATAATATCAGAAAAGGTTGTTGAAATTTCTAGGATACATAATGAGGAAAGAAGACTTGAAAAATTTGACACTCACAGGACACATTAAATTCACGACAAATAATGGACTAATTTGTTTGTTTAACGGCATATGAACTCCTTATGGGTCACTTAATACTGATGGGACAGAGAAAAACAGCGCATTACCTACCTTATGAGCTTGTGCAATTGAATGATGGAACAGAGGTTAGGTGAGATAACAAAAAGGCAGCGTCTATTAAGAGCTACAAAGAACAAGAAATTCATGATCACCAACGTCCTGAAAATATATGACACAAAGAACAACTATGATAGGATAGATATATTAATGCGTATTTGGTCAATAGAAACTTTGTATAACTCTATTAAGCTTTTCTTGAACTTGAACGTTTCAAATTTCCTTGTAAACGTCGTAAAATATCTGCAATGATTTTTAATTATTCCCTGCTTTGCTCGGGCGAGTGATCTGATCTTTTAGCCGATATATCCTTTGACATTCTTTAAATGTCTGTCATAATCTGTAAATTTCAATCGGAGCCCTTTATTCAATTATCTGGAGTAGAATGTTCTCATTTCCACATCCTGGCTAGCGTATAACTCGTGTGTTTTATCTCGTCAAATTTCCTTGTGAGGTCGCCCGTCTCTTCTACTGAACCAGAGAATATGTTTTTGTCACTGCTGCACAAAGTAATCGGACCTGTTACCACCAGGGATTGTGATTTGCTTAACTGGCATTACATCCCGTATACCAATATCGCCTATTGAATATAGAGGTCGGGTCAAAATACCCGTAAGTTTACCAACTATAGCGGGAACAGGAAAATGGGTAGAATGGTGGGCATGTTTTGGCGATAATCACCGAGATGCATCATAATGATAATCCCAAATTTCCAAAATTCAGAACTTAGCCTACTTCACGTTTAAAACCCAGTTCTCCTACAACCACCAATGTTAAGCAACGTCGAGCCTGGTCAGTACTTAGATGGGTGACCGCTTGAGAATATGAGGTGCTGCAAGCTTGGATGTAGTGGTGATGTATTGTATAATCGCTTGGAAGTGTTAATCGAGTTCCAATTCCAGTTGGGTTCGTTGTATTCACATACGCGCAAATACTCTTATGAAATGTATGAATCCCCATCTTTCTTATTTAATTAGTAAAATTTGTATCATTGTTATTATCCCAAAAACAAAATTGCGTACAAATAGTTAGATTTCGGCATTAAATAAAAACATGAATAAAAATTCAGAGAAAACTGATTTATGCTATCACGTTTTTAAAGATAACGAGAAAAGAAGATATTTCCTGTGTTTTTATCCAAACGCTAATAAAAAAAATCATTTTAGAGTTTATTTTGTATTAACGTATCTCTCAAAATGTGCGTTTGTTATGGGGAAACACACCTATTCCTCAGATAATGGACTCTCCCTCTTATAGTAATAAGAGTTAACAGGAAGTACTTTGGAAGTTCACAAAAGTTCTTTGGACTTCTATATATGCAGTTGATATTAGTCGGCAGTTAGCCGAATACTAAGGTGTCAGTTTTCAGTGGAAGATTACCAAGTTCCTAACATTTTGGGTACGTTAAGTCGATTAGCAACCGGCATAGCACGATTATAACTTTCAGTGCAAAAATTACTCCCCAACAGCGTTGTGGTGCAGTGGATATCGACTCGGAACAAGAAATCAAAAACCCAAGTTCGAATTCCAGTTGAATTCGTTGCATTTACTTACGCACAAATACCCTTGAAAAAGTATTAATCCGTCGCTTCTCCCTCCAGCTATGGGTTAAATAGCAGGGCAGATTGAGTTCTATGTCTCTGGTTGGCAACCAGTCTACTGTAGAAAGTAATAGCAACCTAATGCGTAAAAATCTTCTTTCGAGTTATGATCGCCCAAGCGTGTATCGCGTATTGCACTTAACTGATCACCCAAAAGGCTAACTTTAGCTGAGAAATCTATTCAGTGGTCATTCAGTGGCAAACTTTTCATCATTTCAAAAGTTTCAGGTGAATGAATGGCAGCAAACTTTTACTTTTGGAAATACATATTTTTAATAATGTGTCGCCCGTTCAAAAGAATTTAGAACTTCTAATGAAAATCTCCAAACAGTTTTATGAACCAGGTTGCTGACGACTTTCTCAAATCGGCAAAGGGCAGAATAGTTTCCCCATTACAAGCTATAAACAAAAGAATTATACTTAAAAAAAAAATAAAAATAAAAATGTTCGTGAATTTTATATGTCGGATTAGTATTAATTGTTAAACTGAATAATCAGGTATTTAATCAGAATTTGAAGAATTCAAACTGATAACCAAACCGGTATAACAGGTATAATAAGACTGATTGCATCGTAGAAAATTTCGTTGTTCAACAGGTTCACCAGTTAATATTCTTAAATTTTATTTTGGGAGTTTTTTCGAAAAAAAAATGCAGTTTGACGTCATCGAAATATTCTATTCTAGGGTTTTAAGTATAAATCAAGACTTGATTATCGCAAATAAAGAAATCACATTCTTTTTTTTTTTTGCCTTGTTCCCCATAATCTTTACATATAATGTTACGCGGGACAATTTCAGTTGTACAGCTTCACAAAGAATACCAGAAATTCTAGCTACCACACACACACCATATTGGTTCTTTATATTGACAAGTAACAATCGGAAGTACTTGAACAAAATAACAAAATATGAACTTCGGATACTTTATTCACAATAATCAAAGTCTTATCTGAAAATAGGAAAAATATAGTAAAAATTTAATAGACAGTCCTTTTCGTTTTCTCTTTTTTCAAACTTGATTGAACATATACTTGCTACCTAATTATACTTTATTCATCCATATATATATATTTACGCTCTTGCACCCTGATTGAGCACTCTGGAAGAATGGTAGACTTTGAAAAAAAGTAGCTACTCTGGCATGTACGCATCGCTCATTCTGTAAAATGAATTAGAGCACACTAGCTATTGGGCGCGTATAATGATAATATACATGCTACAAAGTCTGCCTTCTTCTACCGAACGCCCCTAGCCCAGAGGTAGAATCGCCGACTGACGCCAATTCGGTCGGGTTTCAATCCTGGGTTAAAAAGTAATCGGAGTCTAACCGTACTGATGAGTTGTGATACAGCGAAACAGATCTGTCTGCGGATGACAATATATATATATATATATATATATAGATGATTTATAAATAATAATCAACGCCTTATCTGAAAATTGAAAAGATGTAGTAAAAAATTAAATAGAAAATCCTTTTCGTTTTCTCTTTTATCAAAATTGATTGAATGTATACTTACTGCCTAAATATATTTTATTCATCTATATATATATATATATATATATATATATATATATATATATACAAACATGTACTAGTACAAACTTTTGTTTTCTAAAATATGACAATCAATGTCCGGAAATATATAAAATGATAAAAAAACTTCCTAAATAGGGCTAACCTAAATTTCTCGTCTCGGTCAATATTTCTGAGTAAACTAAAACACATCAAATAAACATTTCTCGACAAAAAATTTTCAAACTACATCATTAATAAACAAACATAGCTATTCTTACAAGAAAATACACGATATCAGTAATACAATTACCATACAACAAAACATCAACATATTTTACTGCAACCAGATGCACAGTAATTATAAACAAGGCGAATACGCTATGCAAAGAATCATTAAACTTCATATTTCTGCAGTAATTCTAAAAAAAAGATGTAGAATTATAGTATATTACAGAAAATAGAAAACCTCAAACCTCGTTGTCACTAATCGAAATAAACCTACAAAATCTAAGCTAGTGATATAATGTATCAATTTCCCTGTCCAGTACAGGACTGTGTTTCTTGTCATAAATCAATTACCTATATCGGATCTACTATCAATTCCTTGAGTAGATGCTTCACGTGTCACTTATCAGATCAAAATGTTATAAAAAATACATCTTTCTACTCAAAATTTACAAGATTCTGTATAAATCACAAATATCTCACTCTAAGAGAAGCCCTGTATATTAAATATCTCTCTCCCACTATAAACTTCATTTTATTTAACAGTGGGAATGGTGTGTTGAAAAATAGAAAAGCGGTCACTTTATTCCAGATGAACTCAATATGCGGAGGCTTGGAATAAATTCTCCAACTAGTTTTCAAAACAACATAAAAATACATCTTAAACAGACAAAAATGAAGTGAAATTAACAATATCTGAAAAAAATTCCTTGAAAATGGCTAAAGAAGTGACCGAAAGTGCTTGGGGCAATGAAAATTTTTTGCACTCCCTTAGGCTCACCAAACAAATAAATGCAAGAACTCTTGAAAGATTAAAAAAATATTTTTCTTGTTTGTCGAATTTGACGGAAGATGTTTAAAAGAATGGTTAATGTTCATCTCTCTCTTTCTTTCTTTCTCTCTCTCTCTCTCTTTCTATATATATATATATATATATATATATATATACACACACACACACACACACACACACACACATATATATATATATATATATATATATATATATATGGGATAATATTATGTACAAGATCTATCTAAATGAGGGTAATTGAATGACGAAATAGAAAAAATTTAAATTGACGCATTTCGTACATCGAAAGGACTTGTCCAGACTAAATAATATTTTATTGATGGACTCATAAACACACAGGATATGGCAAAACGAAATAGAATATATGTCACTTATAATTCTACATCCAGTGCAACACCGAAAATGTTGTGGTGTTAAATTTCAGACGTCCAATACCTGAACAGCGTAACCGACCATATTCAGCTGTCTAGATGTGCCCTCCACAGCTTCCTCTCTCTTTAATATATATATATATATATCTGTGTGTATATGTGTGTATAATTCCATCAATAAAACATTACTTATCTGAAGAATTCCTCTCGAAAGCTGAAACATGTAACATAGGATTTTTCAATTTTATAATTCAAAAATCTTATATATATATATATATATATATATATATATAACATTTTCTCACGCACACTTCTGGAAAGCCATTAACACAGAAACAATGTTTCCTGTCTGTTCCTTTCTTCTTTCGTTCTTGCTTACAAAACAAACTGCATACGCCCTTGCTGCACTTGAAATCTGCGCATTGCATAATTTATCATTTAAGCTGACTCGAAAGAAAAGCCAAGATAAGATTTAATATGGAAGAAGAGGTCAGGGCTTAAGAACGCACCCTATTATTCCATAAAGTACCATGTATTCTACTCGCATTTACAAACGTTTCTAAAAACAGGTGAAAGTATAATAAGCACACTTTATAGGGGTATATAAAGCGTTCCAGGCATTTAAAACAAGAGTACCTTTGTCTGATTTACCCCGTAGAACGGAATTTTAACTGAATGATATGCATAAATACGTCAATGTTTTTCCTATCATCTACAAACTAGATTATCACAAGACGTGCGGATTTGACGGTATCTCTTCAATTGTCGAAGGGAAATATACTTCTGTGCTGGTTTCTATTATCTCCAAACTCTATAGATGCTTTGCTGCACGTGGGAATTCCATTTTTTTTTTTTTTTGTAGTCCTCTTCTTTCAAATCTCTAGTGAACCTTCTGATTACTCGAATTATCGTCCTATTTCTTTTTAGCAAATCATTAAAGGGATGTGCGTTGTGATGCAATGGATATCGGCTAGAAATGCGAAAACGAAGAGCAGAGTTCGAATTCCAGTTGAATTCGTTACATTCACGTACAAGCAAATGCCCTTGGTAAAATTAAGAATTCATCTCTTCTCCCTCCAGCTATGGATTTCAATAGCAGACTAGGGTGGGTTCTATCCCCTTTGCTGGCAGCTAGTCTACTGATGAAAGAAAAGACAACTTTCTGCCTAGTCAGTCAGTCATGTCGCGAAAGAGACATCTCGCGGGGCTATCTTTCAAAATAAAAATATGGTTTTTGTAGCTCTAGATCTACTGGCAATGTGGCAAAGGCTATTTCTAAATTTGTCGACCACGTGTTTGAAAGGGTTTGGCATGCTAGTCTTCTTCTCGCTGACCAGGGTATTGTGTCTCTGGCCGAATATTTGACTCAATACAATCGTTCTTATTAAATTGTGTAATGAAAGTTGACTTTATCGGCCACACTTCTAGACCATTTATATTAATGTGCGGTTCCCTCAAGGTTCTATCTTTGAACATACGTTATTTCTCATCTCTATCAATGACCTTCTCGATGTCATCAGTTTTCAACTATGTATTTATGCTGATAACACAGCTATTTGCTCCTTTCTGTAGTCCAATAGATTAGCCAAAGTAAAACTGGCAGTTACTCTCGTAAATGACCTTAAATTTGTTATTTGGGGCAAGAAATGGTTTGTAAATTTTAACGCTTCCAAAACAAAATTTCTCTTTTAATCATTATAGAGAACCATTTTTGTCTATCATCAGCATGGCCGATGACTGATGCAAACCTCCAGGGTAGTGACTAATTACGCCTTCTTGGTCTAACGAGTGTTTTTATAGAATCAATACCTAGATCTTCTGCTAGAAAAGGTGGTTGCCTTTGTCGTTCCAGACAATTTTTGTCTTTGAAATTCATCTTGTACATTTATAAATCTACTATTTGTCTGTGTATTGGATATTGTTGCTATAACTTGTCTGGTGCTCTGACTATATATCTCGAAATTCCTAACAAAATTAAAAGAATAATCTTTATTTTTATCGGTCCTGACCATGTATCTTGTCTTCAATCATATTCCCATCGCCGTGACGTGGCTTCCATGTCGTTTCTATAAATATTTTCATGGCAATTTTTCAAATGAATTCACTTCTTTGTTATCTAAACTGCGTGAATTTAAGTGTACTACTAGATTGGCAAACATGTAATATTGCTTTACTATTGAATTGGCTAGATAACCGTAAGTTCTATTCTAATACTTTCTTTTTTCGCACTTCTCGCCTGTGGAACTCTCTTTCAGTTTCTTGTTTCCCTGGTAAATGCGTTAGTATATTCTAAGTTGTTTAACACATCTAGATGTAAATACCAGAAAATAAAAGCTGAAATTCTTAACTCTTTTCTCATATTCATATTTTGATCATAAATCTTAATACCTTTAGTGAACAACAAGCACAAATTGAATTGGCCTTGCCATTCTAATACTGCATAAATATTTACTTCACCTATTATTATAGTAGATTTTGAAATACACATCCAATTTTTAATTTAAACAGTATGTATTATCTCTGTCAGCCTGAGCATTCGAGAAATGTTTAAAAAATGTGCTCCGAACAGGGATCAAACTTGAGTCCCTCTTTGTAGGAAAAACATCGTTTGATCCCGCGTGCTTTACAGTTAATCTCCGAAGAGAATCACAGGCAACGTTCTGTTTTTCTTTTAAGTACACACGTTTCATTATTCAGAATATTTTTTCGAAATCCCATATCTGATCAGTTTCTTTCCCGAAACGTAAATATACGAAACGTAAATTTCTGGACAATTTTTTAATCCAACATTTTGATTACTTCAAATGTTATGAAAACCCGTATTTGAAATAGATTTTTCCTTTTCATTTTTCTTTAAACAATATTTATTACATCTATCGGCCTGCGTGTTTAAGAAATCTTAATAAAGAAAAAGTGCCCTCCAACAAGTATCAAACATGCATCTCCCTTACCTAGTGACGTAATTTAGCTCTCTAAATGACCATAGTGTATACGTGGATTAGTGAGTCTGGCAAAATTTTATACCTGATCAAGTCCGAACCTCTTCCATTTTCTTGTCACACAAGCCAAATGAGTCATGTGTTGCCGAGAAGTAGAGGAATTTGTACGTGTACATGTTATAAAGTTAGGGAAAATAATTGAAAGAAATCTACAGCAGCAGATTAACATCAAGTCTTGTATGAAGGTTGGTAAAAGCCTTTTGAAAAATGTGTTATACTGAAAGAAATCGAAAGACACGGGAAAGACCAGAACACATGAACTATGATGTTATAAATGGGAACCCCAAGACTCAAAGACCCGATCCAAATGTTTAATTTAAAATTCTATGTTAGAGGAATTTAATAGAAACAAAAAAAGAAAAAAGAAAATACTGTACAAACAAGTGGATTTTTCATTATGACAGTAGCCTTTCACTGATACGTTATGAGTTCCCGAAATCCTGGTTAAGTAACTAATTACCAAAATAAACCAGTCACCTAAATTCTTGTGCAAATTAAGTGAAACAAAGTGAATAATGTCTTCTTAGGATCTTTCATACTTTCCCCTGATCACTTATACGTCGTCTCTTGGCGTTGTTTTTCTCTTCTTAACGCATTTTCCTTTACGTTTTAGACTGATAGATACAGTTTGTTTCTTCACCTTGATGACGCGACTGTTAGTTGAAAGGCTGACAATATCCGCAATCTCACTGTAAGGTTTGCCAGTGTGTTCGTGCCGTGTTACGATTTACATACGCTTCTTAACATCCATTGCAGACAATGACTGTAGGATAACTGATCGACAGTCGAGACAATAGTGTCTGAGCGTGATAAAAATCTGATGCAATGACGGATAACGCAATATATTTTTTAAAGCCAAACAAATTTCATCATACATCCCGATAATAAATTAATATCACTGCACACTATTGCAAATGACCTAATCTGAAGATATAAATAGAAATCAATTGCACCCTGTCACTCCAGTGAGTCTAAAACTGGCTGTATGTTGAAAGAAAGGAAACTAAAATAATTGTTTCAATTAATTTGCACAAGGCTATATATTCACAAGACTTAGCACCAAGTAAAGTATTAGCTAATTTCAAACTTGAAAAATGGTCCGAAGTAACAAAAATTTGCTGAAAATTCTGAGATGAGGAAATTGAAAACCCAAAAAAAAAAAAAAAAAATGAAAAGGACCCTGATATAACATGTAGTATAGTACAGTTAAATAAAAAAAAACAAAGCTTACAAAGATGGTGATATCTGCAGATTGTGCCAAGAATAAAAGTTAGCCATAATATTGTTTCTAGAAGATCAGAAATTCCACTCGCGCGATCGTAAAAATGCCTGTCGTACGCTTGAAAAACGTTGGAAAATTAGTTATTATAAATCGCCTAAAATTACCGAAAGGTTGAAACCCAGGTTGCAGAAATAACTCATTCCCAAATGAAAAATAATCAAACGTTTTACAATATAAATGTAGTGAGCACTTTTTAATACAACTGGGTACTGGTCTAATTTAATTATGACCAAAAAAAAACATTATATATATATATATATATATATATATATATATATATATATATGGGGTTAATGTGAAGAAGTTTGTCACTTAACTGAGCAGAATCATGACGACTTCGAAATTTCTTGAAGGCACAATTATGACGTACTCACTCCTCAGGACTGAAAGAGTCGGGTTGATTCTGCTCAGTTAAGTGACAAATTTCTCCATATTAATATTGAATATCTTTTCATCTGTAAACCACTGAAAAAAAAACAATAAACTTGGCATTATGCTTTATCACAACTCAATACTATCCCTCTCACTTTGTATATATATAATGATCATTTAATTATTTCGTTTTTGCTCATAATAAAATTAGACCAGAACACAGTGGTATTAAAAAGTATTCAATACAATTATATTGCAGAACTTTTGAATATTCATATTGCAAGAAAACAGCCAAGCCTTACAACGGCGGTAAAATATATATAGAGTGTGCTAGGAAGAAAAGTCTGCTATTATGTTATTCCCAAAACAAATATGAATTAATGAATGAAAGAACAGAAATTATGACTAAGTGTAACCATACCATAAAATGTTATACAACCATGGATGAAAACGTTATATTTTTTTCAAATTTTGAAAACTGCGCGTTCAAAAATCCCCGTTACGTGGCGTTCTTTAAAAAACGGCAAAATCAGTTACTGCAAATCGCCTGATGACACTACATCTTAGAAACTTATGTTGCGTAATAACTCGTTTTTTTTTGGGGTTTTTTTCATCATATCACCCTCGAGCAAGGCGGTAACGCCACTGATGTGCAGGGGGCTACGTAAGAGTGAAAAGATTGGAAAAGAGAAAGAAAGCCGGAAACCACATCCTAAACAGGAAACAAGAGATGAGCCTCTTCACCCGTTCAATAGACGTGGGTGGAGTGTGAACCGGGCGATAGTTTAGTCTATCTACTCCAATTATTTAGTCTATCTACTCCAATTATTTAGTCTATCTACTCCAATTATTTAGTCTATCTACTCCAATTTTTAGTCTATCTACTCCAATTTTTAGTCTATCTACTCCAATTTTCAAATCAATATGTATGTATGTATGTATGTATGTATGTATGTATGCATGTATGTATGTATGCTTGTATAAACATTAAGTTAAAATCAAAGCCTAACACAGAAATGTCTCTTGAGCTCACTTTCTCTCAGATATAAAATATACATTATAAAAACATGATTTACTTAAAGCTATATCTTGGACATCTTATTCTATAAGGAACTTAACAACATTAATCAAAACCTAATCAACAATAATTCCCCTAACCAACGAACAAAAGAATAAAGACATAACGAAATTTAAAAAAAACGACGCCAGCACCACCACCCCCCGCTCCCTGACGCAAACAAAAATCTACACACCATTAACTTATTCTATCGTAAACAAATGTACCCTAGTTATGATCTGGATGAAAGAGCAATAAAAAACATAATTTGCCGGTACATATCACTCAATGATTCTAACAAACACCTGAGATTTATCACCTATGACAAAAAGTTTAAAACATCAATCTTAATCATTACCAACAATATCGGGCCTTATAAATACCACCTATGTAAAAATAATGGTGTCTGCCAGCTGAAAGATTGCATCTCCAATACTACTAAAAAAAATGAAAAACAGCATTAAATATTTACATTGGACACATATGAACCACATTCTCTCGTGTCACTTCTCGAAACACAGTTCAATAAGTCTACATACCGATTAGCACATGTGATCGGTCTAAGTAGAACTATCAACATGAGTTGAATTGATAGATAGATAGATAGATAGATAGATAGATAGATAGATAGATAGATAGATAGATAGATAGATAGATAGATACTAGCTGTTCGGAGAATTTTAATCTGAAAAAAGTACTAAACATTGCATTTATGAAGAAAGATATGCTGAAAGATAAATATTTTGTGTTGCCCAGAATATAGTATATACCCATTTTTACCTCAGGGAGTAACAGTTTTTCCCAGTATACTTAATATATATAAAACACAACATTCTGACGGATACAATAACTGTATATATTTCTATTTATTAATTCTATGAATTAATTTTCAATAATAGGCACATTTACTTACTGCCTTTGAGATCAAAGTCTCTTGTGACATTAGTTGTTAATTTATTTTATTTTATTATATTTTATTTAATATTTTTTTCATATTGAATAATATTTATTTTCAAAAGAAAATCTGATAATTAAATTATTGTCTATTGATTAAATTCGACCCATCTCACAGTATAAATTACAAGGTGCACTTATGGGAAGGGCCTTTAATAATAAAGTTCTTGTTTGCCATGTAGAATCATAAATCTATTTTCACACCGAAAATTAATACTGCGGAAAGGTAAAAGCTTTCATTTGGGTGTTTTTATTTTTTTGGGTGTTTTTATTTTTTTGGGTGTTTTATTTTTTTATTTTTTATTTTTTTTACTTTTTTTTATTTATTTTTTTTTGTGGCCAATCAGAATGGAGATTCACTTAGGGGTTTGACCCCGAAGTGAATCTCCATTCTGATTAGCCACAAAAAACACCCACATACGTTCACAGCAAACCAAAAGATTTTGTCATTTAAATGTAAATCATCTGCGCAACAGCATCAACATTGCCTGATGATGTGAACCTATCACGAAACATAGAAATTTCCATGTTGCAATGTAAAATTGATACATAACTATATAATTATATTAAGCTCTATTATACTCATTATATTGACGACTGTTTATAATAAAATAAATGCCAGAGTACTTAAATTAAAAAAAAACCTTGAGTCCTCTTCACTTGAAATATATATATATATATATATATATATATATATATATATATATATATATATCATAAAACAAAATTCCGATGTTCATTTTCTTCTTCCCCCAACCATTTCTATCGCCCGGACAAGGCTATATTTCAACTTTTAAACTCTCGACTCAGTTAAGGGGTGGTGGTGGGATTCAAAAAATCTAAAAATAAAAATAGACATAGATATCTGTCTGCTTTCTTATTAATCCCAACCTTTTAATTTTCTGTGATGAATTTTCTTTTGGACTTCTGCCGGTATAATATCTTTTGTTATTTTTTCATTTGTTTTTGTTTTTTTTTGGAATAAAGTTCGTTACTGAGGACACGAAATTTTTCTCATAGAAATGGCTATTCAATGAATTTGAACATCGAAATTTTGTTTTATTTTATTTTATAATTGGCACTGCAATTTGAATATTAACTGCTTTGAGCCCTCCACTTTGATCAATTTTAATATTAATGTGATTAATATTAATTCGGATCGGGTTTTTGGGATTTACCTACCTGCTTTTCCTTTTGGATTAAAGTTATATATATATATATATATATATATATATATATATATATATATATATATATAGTATTGAGGTGTGATAATTTTGGGCGCTGAGATATTTTTTTTCAGTAGATTTACCGATAAAAGGTATTTTGGCAACCATTTTTTTATTGTAAAACACTCTATATCAGGATGGAGATAGAGCGTTGATAAAACGACAAAAAAAATCAACCAATCGCAAGCAGATTGTTCCCCAGAAAATATCTGATTTCACCAGATCAAGGAAGGGGACCGGGACTCAACAGCAAAAAAAAAAAATCAGCTTAGATAAGTGAAGACATCAGAACGGTGTCCCCAAGAACTTTCAAAGTCGGCATAAATCTACTCAGTTAAAGTGACAAATTCTTTGCCCTAAAACTATATTATCACTAATAAATCCAGAAGATTTGGTAAATAATAATTGTAAATAATTTGGTAAATAATCCCAATGGATCCTAGTAATATTAAATTGAATATTGAAACTGATCGAACAGAGAGATCGATGTAAATTTAATTTCCAAAGCAGTTATTTATTTATTTCATATATAAATTCAATATTTTACATTTGGGAATAGCCATTTATGCAGGTTCTTCAAATCTGCTTTATCCAATTCCAGTCACCATTTTTGCCCAGTAGTGGTTGAATAAAGCGAGTTTGAAGAATCTGTAGAAATGGCTATTCCCCAAATGTAAAATATTGAATTTACATATATATATATATATATATATATATATATATATAGAGAGAGAGAGAGAGAGAGAGAGAGAGAGAGAGAGTAATTGATAGTATACTGCAACTCAATAGCTATAAAGTTTCGGTGTGAAAACGCCATCATCAGACAGTAAAATATTTTACTGGCAAAACTTCATAACCACTGAGTTGCAGTATGCTATAATAATAATAATAATAATAATAATAATAATAATAATAATAATAATAATAACATTCCTGGATTTTAAAGACTTTAAATATATACAAGATATCGCCCGTCATCATCAATTTCATCAAACAGTGCATGTCTATATGGAAAACAACCCTTCACCTCAATCATATAAATGGAACCTATAAGTCTGATGAAATAAACATCAAAAGAGGTATATTTCAAGGTGATTCTTTATCTCCCTTACTATTCTGCATATCATTAATAGCACTAACCAGTCAACTTAATAAGACAGAATGTGGTTATAAAATAAGCCAAAAGAAAATAAGCCATCTATTTTACATGGATGACTTAAAGTTATATGCTAAGAATGATAATGAGCTGGAAGGTCTTCTGCAAACTGTAAAATGCTTCAGCGAAGACATTGGAATGAAATTTAATTTGAATAAATGTGCTAAAGCTACAGTTTTACGTGGATCAATACAAGAAACATCCTCAATTAGCTTAGACCCTGCTGTAACAATAAAAGAATTGAAACCAGAAGAAGCTTATAAATACCTAGGTGTAAATGAGAGCGAAAACATTCACCATAAAAAAATGAAAGAAATAGTGCGTAAAGAGTACTATAGAAGGCTACGAATGATATTAAAAACTGAATTAAATTCACAGAACAAAATTATGGCCATTAGTAGCCTTGCAATCCCAGTTGTCCAATATAGCTTTAACATCTTAAACTGGACGCTAAACGACATCAGGCGAATGGATGCTAAAACAAGAAAGCTTCTTTCTAAGCATAAGATGCATCATCCAAAGGCTGATGTAGACCGTCTATACATACCCCGTAAAGAAGGTGGAAGAGGTCTTATTCAGCTGGAATTGTCATACAAGACAACAACTATTGGCTTACTAACATACATAGAAACAACAAAGGATTGGATGATACAATTAGTAAGGCAACATGAAGAAAGAGAGAAAAAATATTCAATAATAAAAGAAGGCAGTAAATACAAACAAGATTTACAGTTAGTAGATTCTGTAGAAAAGCAAAACAGAAGCCAAGAACCAACTATTGCGGCAAAAAATATGAAAATGAAAGCCAAAGATAAAGTTCTTGAACAGATGAAACAGCGCTGGCAAGACAAAGCTCTGCATGGCCAATATCCAGTACGGGCCAATAAATCCAATGTTGACAAAGTTAATACTCATCGATGGTTACGTGCATCTGGATTAAAGTCTGAAACTGAAGGCTTTATTCTTGCAGCACAAGACCAAAGTCTTTTCACTAGAAACTTTCAGGCAAATATTATGCATAATAATATGGATACAAAATGCAGGTTTTGTGATAAACACCAAGAAACAATAGACCACCTAATCTCAGGCTGTTCTGTGCTTGCCCCAAATGAATATAAAAATCGCCACGATAGAGTTGGACAATATTTACATTGGGCAATGTGCAAACATTATGGAAAATCTGTAAGCAAACACTGGTATGAACATCACCCAGCACCGGTTACAGAAATAGAAGATGTAACCATTTTATGGGATTACACCATCTACACAGCAGAAAAATTGAAGCAAACAGGCCAGACATTATTGTTAAAAACCAGAAGGAGAAAACTTGTCTATTAATTGTTATGGCTTGTCCAGCGGATTGTAACATAGCAATCAAGGAATTTGAAAAACTGTCAAAATATAAAGACCTGGAAATTGAAATAGAAAAAATGTGGAAATTGAAAACAAGAGTTGTGCCAGTGATAGTAGGTGCACTTGGAATGATAAAAAATGGAACAAAACAACACATTGAAAGAATCCCTGGAAACCCCAGCTTAAGAGATATACAAAAAATTGTCTTATTAAGTACAGCCCACACACTAAGGAAAACTTTATCTATGTAATGCTGGGGATGATAGGGAAGATAGAAAAACATGAAATGGAGCCATAACAACACGCCACTAACTGCCTTATGTCTCCCCGCAGACTTGGTTGGTAGTGAGACCAAAGCAGAAATCGAAATATGATGAAAAATGACATAATAATAATAATATATTTATGCTCTACTTTTGTATTGAACACTTTTGAACATTAAATTTCTAACTGTGGAATGCACTTCCATTACTAATCATTACTTATTATTATTACACAAACACACATACACGCGCACACAGAAACACACACACACACACACACACACACACACACACAAACACACATGCACACACACACATATATATGTTAGTCTGTTCATATCTATCTATCTATCTATCTATCTATCTATCTATCTATCTCAGTCTGTTCACTATCTATCTATCTATCCTTGCAATGCACGTTTTGATACTCAGTCATGTCACTACCAATGCCATCAAAAAAAGACAGAGTTTCTTCATTCGAGATATAATTGTGTAAACGAACCTCCCCTAATCCGGACTTAATATTTACTCATAAATTCTGTCCCTCTCCATTTATTTGCCATTACTCGCGCAAATCTCCGCATTTCTTTTTCGCTTTTTCATACACACTCCTTTTTTTAATTGCATTCTATTATTGAAGTCTTCTCTTTGTTTCTTTCTCTTTTATTCTCTCTCTTTCTTATTCATTTTCTCTCTTTCTGTTTCTCTCTCATTATCACTCTCTCTCTAATTCTCTCTTATTCTCTCTCTTATTCCCTTAATCACTACTTAATATTCCATGTACCTCTTACAGGTCACAGAGTTTTCACATAATTATTTCAATGGTTCCCAAAATTTTACTTGCTTAAAAAACTGTCAACACCGAACAGATGGACGAAATTGTTCTGCTCTAATTAAAACAAATCCGTGGCGTCACTTCACTGAAAACGATGGCATTTGAGACAATAATAGCTCTCAGTAAAATAAATATATTATCTATCTATCTATCTATCTATCTATCTATCTATCTATCTATCTATCTATCTAGTCTGTTCATATCTATCTATCTATCTATCTATCTATCTATCTATCTATCTATCTATCTAATCTACTACATCTGTCTGTTCATATCTGTTCATATCTATCTATCTATCTATCTAAGTCTGTTCATATCTATCTATCTATCTATCTATCTCTCTATCTATCTATCTATCTATCTAAGTCTGTTCATATCTATCTATCTATCTATCTATCTATCTATCTATCTATCTAAGTCTGTTCATATCTATCTATCTATCTATCTATCTATCTATCTATCTATCTATCTCTAATCTATCTTTCTAAGTCTGTTCATATCTGTCTGTCTGTCTGTCTGTCTACTTATATATGCGTTTATCTATACAGTGATCGAGCTAAAGGGACATTTCATTTTCGAATTCAGCCGGGAAGAATGAATTAAACAATGGACGAGAAAACTTGTCAGACTGGAATCATTATGAAACCGCCCTTATTTTGATTGGTCTAAAAAGTGTGTAATTGTATACAGCTCGTCTCCCTCTGTGTGTTTAGGGTATGTTTTTCATTTCAAAGTAAATGTTGTTCAGGAATCTTTTGTTTTTGCCTGAACTTTCGCCAGCTTATCATTTTAATAGAAAATAAGAAGCAAAATGAAATTTAAAGACATCTGCAAGTTCCCATACTGATACGTTTTTTATGATTAACAGCGAAGAAAATTTAAATAAACAAAAGAAATATAGCGTTATTTAATGACTGGACTTGCAATTGCATCATGTATGCATTTTGAAACATTTTAAAGGTAATTTAATATGGAAATTAACCATTCTCATACAGGAAATATACGACATTTATTGAACAAAAAAGTGTTACTATCGGTTGAAAACATTTTCTTCCGGAACTCAAGACTACTGTTGACGCTGTTGTTGTACTGATAGGGATTTCTTTCCTGACCTTTTGTACAAGGTAGGGTGGAAATTTAAAATCTTGCTGATTTTTCCCTTTTTTTTTAATCTATTTCTGTTGTTGCTGCTGTTAGAAGTTTTCAAATTATGTGGTTTTTGCTATTTGGTAGAGATCTTCACTTGTGATTCTGTAGCGCTAATCTATAAGTGCCAATAGGGATTTTTATCTTAAGACCTAAATAATTCATTTGTTTTATCCGTTTTCAAGCTCTGGTCTGAGAAAAAATCATGCCTCATAAGATGCCCCCGAAATGTCAATTTTTCATATTCAAAATATGCGTGTTGCCTTTTTTCTTTAGTTATTCCTACTTGCTTAAGTGTTTTGTCCATGTTATTCTCAGTATCCATATATCGAACCACATCTCTGTCACTTCGGGCAAATTATTTGAAAAGAAAATTGTTTTTATGCACTGCCATACAGAAGGGTAGATAGAAGTACTCATCTATTTTTAAAGTATTCTATGGCTTAATACTTCGCTTAGTTTCTGGAAGGTACCTTTCGCTATTCCAAAGCCCTTCGGATTTTCCTTGAGACATTATTCACCATGTTATTACACTACCTAGATAGCTAAATTTTAAAGTTTTTTTTTGGTGCAGTGGATATCGACTCGGAACGAGAAATCGAAGATCTGAGTTCGAATTCCTGTTGAATTTTTTGCAAGTACCTTTGGAAAAGGTTTTAATTCGTCTCTTTCCTCCAACTATCCATCAAATAACAGGACAGATTTGGTTCTAAACCCTCGGTTTTTTTTTGTGGTGCAGTGGATATCGACTCGGAACGAGAAATCGAAGATCCGAGTTCGAATTCCAGTTGAATTTTTTGCAAGTACCTTTGGAAAAGGTCTTAATTCGTCTCTTTCCTCCAACTATCCATCAAATAACAGGACAGATTTGGTTCTAAACCCTCGGTTGGTAACCAGACAGAAAGTAACGTCAACCTACTGCCCAGTCAGTTATGTCACTTTCAAGACATGATCGCCGAACCATTTATTACGTATGGCACTGAACTAATACCTGAGATAGTTAAATGCTTGAATTTGATGTTTTCAAGTCGAAGCTCACACTTTTGACTGGCTCTTTTGCCGATGAAGTTACATCCTTACTGCTCATATGCAGTCCATTCTTCTTCTTCTTCTTCTTCTTCTTCTTCTTCTTCTTCTTCTTCTTCTTCTTCTATATACCATGTCTATTTAGGACGTTGGCCATCATGTCTTATAATAACTTCTTATCCTTTGTAGTTCTTAGTAAACTTTGCCTTTTTGTTATCTTTCCTAAACCTTTTTCTGCCATCCATTTACACAGGTTTGTTAGGTAGGTTGAGTTCTGTTTTCCGCTGTTCTCCTTGCCATCAATATGTCTTGGGAGTGTCAAATTTTCTGAGCTCTCTTTGTTGATTATGTATCCTAGAAACGTCAACTGTCTCTTTCTGATGTCCTTTTTCTTTTCTTTTTTTTTTGTCTCTAGAACTTCCTATTTGTTTGCATCTTCATTTTTTGATATATTCTTTTGTAGAACCACATTTTTGTATCCCCTTTTCATCTATGAAGCGATTGCCAAGAATTCAGTGTCATACAGCAGAGAATGCTGAGGAGAACTGATATTAGGTAACAGTTCAGTATGCTTTTCTTTGTTTCTAACGAAATTTTTCTGTTTCTTAATACATTGCTTAGTTTTTGAAATTCACTTTCGTGATCCGAATGCACCTTCAGCTTTCAGTGTCGAACTTTCCAGCCTCTGGTAAAAAAACTTCACAGATATTTTAATTTTCATACTTGCTTGATTTTATCAACTTCAATTTCTAATTTGCATGTTTGGGCGTTTTCTGTTGCTGACTACCATACATTCCGTCTTCTTCCAATTGATATTTAGATCTTTCTTAGTGTCCTTTTGTAGAACCACAATTTTGTTGCTTCAAGTCTAGTTTTCATCTGTAGATTGGAATTGTTTAACGCCATAGAAGAAGGACATAACAATTCAGTAAACTTTTCTTTGTTTCTTTAACATTAAAGAAAGTTTGATTTAAAATGTACTGACAAGAATTTAGTTTTATTCATGTGTTTACTTTTCTGTTTATGCAAATGTTTAAGTACACCTTTTGCAAACTTAAAATTCTGAGCGAATCATCATGATTATTGCAACAGGATAATCATTGTGACTCTGTATAGAAAGGCATAGAACAGGGCTAGCCGAACTTTCTTAAAGTAAGAGTCAAATATGATAAAGTTTAGATGTTTGGGAGCTTCAAACCATGAACAATATTTATCGATATGTTTTTATTGCATACACATTAAGATTAAACTCAGGTTTTAATACAATGAGGTCTCAATTTATACCCAGTAAATAATTATAAAACTTTAATTTTTTTTAAATTATTGTGATGAAAAAAGGTCAGTCAACATACTTGCACGAGACGCATATTAACGGTCAAAGACCCGCATGTGACTCGCAAGCTGCAGTTAGCCGTTCCTGGCAGAGAATAATGATAATTTCTCTGCTTCAATAACGTTCAATATCAATAAGATATAGTGAAAAGAACTTTATCTGTGATATATATATATATATATATATATATATATATATATATATATATATATATGAAATCAATTGTTTGAACATTATTTTTTATCGATACTCGTATTTAAGTAGATATTCTGTTTTTAATGAAACAGTATTATATATTTTTTTCTACCGGCCTGATTATTTACGATAAATTTTTATTACAAAAATGTGTGCCATTCGGCAGGATGTTCAAAAAATTCATTTCAAATTGTAGGTTGCTTATAACCAAGTTTCGTTAAAATTCGTTGATTTCCATATATATATATATATATATATATATATATATATATATATATATATATATATTAGGACCTTGAATAAGTTCTTGTTGATTTTTCATGAAAAGTAATGTTTTATTTACAAAAATTAGTAAGAAACATGTCACTGAAAGTATTGTCCATTGCTAGCCATTACTTTTTCCCATCCTTTTGGCATCATTTGAATTTCCACATTGAAAAACAAGTCTTTTGAAGCTAACCATGAGTCGTCCCATTTTTTGGTATCTCATATGAATTAAAGTGCTGATCAGCCAGGCCATGTGCCATCGATCGGAACAAATGATAATCGGACGGGTTAATGTCTGGTGAATGAATACAGCGGGTGGGATAAGACTTTCCATTTAAACGTTTCCAAGGAAGTTTTCATCCGTTTGCAACATGTGGCCTAACGTTGTCATTTTGCAAAATCATTTTGTCGTGTCTATCCTCGTATAACAGCCATTTTTTCTTCAACGCTCAGCTTTTACGCATCAGTTGTAGTCGAGAACAATTTTCTGTGATGGTTTCGGTCGGTTTGAACAGCTCATTATAAACTACACCCAGCTGATGCAACCAAATGCAAAGCAGAAGCTTTGAACCATGGATATTCGGCTTAGCCGCCGATATTGATACTTGACCGGGCTTACCATACGATCTTCTATACTTAGAGTTATTTTGGTGTATCCACTTTTCATCGCCGGTCACGATACGATGCAAAAAATTCTTTTTTCTTTCGTTGAACCAGTTATTTACACGTGACAAGACGCCGTTCGACATCTCCCTGCTTCAATTCATACGACACCCAATGTCCTTGCTTTTGAATCATTCCTAATGCTTTCAAACGATTCTAAACTGTTGTGTGATCAACTTCTAATGAATCTTCAATTTCAGCTTGCGCCTGACATGTGTCTTAATGAAGTATTGCCTTCAATTCTTTGTCTTTAAACTTTTTCGGTGTATGAGACCGTTCTATAACTTCAACATCAAAATTCATTACTTTTGAAACGTCTGCATGTTGTTTCAGGCAGATCATGCTCGCCGTAAGTCTCACCAATAATTCTGTGTGCTTCAGCTGCAAACTTCTTTTGAATAACGTAGTGCAATAAAATTCCTATATATATATATATATAGGAATTTTATTGCACTACGTTATTCAACAACATGCAGACGTTTCAAAAATAATGATTTTGATTTTGAAGTTATAGAACGCTCTCACACACCGAAAGATTTGAAAACAAAGAATTAAAGGCAATACTTCATATATATATATATATATATATATATATATATATATGAAGCGAAATTTGTTCACACTACAGAAACACTTAAGGTATATACAAAAATCAAAGCAAGCATAAAATAATTTCACTGCTGTCCGCAACTAAAAGTTGTCATTTTACAGTCACATAATCTTCAAACAGTAAAAATTAAATATAATACTTAACCGTTATTTTTCAACCGCTATTTATAAACAGCAGTAAAAAATACTTTTGGGTTTGTAAAACTTTTAAAATTTCGAACGATCATAAATATTTCGTAATTTGTAAATGTTAACCACTTGAGGATTGTGTGACTATAAAGTAACCACTTTAGCATGAAACTTTAATTTTCAGAGAGCTGTGAAATTTCAGTACCGTTTTTCATAAATTTCTTTATATATATGTATATATATATATATATATATATATAGTGCACACTTTAGGAGCAGGTTTATGCCGACCTCGAAGTTTAGTGAGGATGCCGTCATGATGTCTTCATAATAAAAAAAGCCCAGATGAGTGAAGACATCATAACGGCGTCCTCACTAAACTTTGAAGTCAGCATGAATCTGCTTAGTTAAAGTGACAAATACTTAGCACTAAAATTATCAACGCTCTATCTCCACCCCGATATCGCGGAGTTTAGGATAAAAAGTTTAGGATAAAAAAAAAAGTTTAGGATAAAAAAAAACCCTGTTTGCCATTAAAACTACTGAAAAAATAAAAAAACAACCGTAGCGCGAAAAACTATCACAACTCAATTATATATATACTTGAATAAATGCAAAATGAAAAACTATTCTTTACCGATATTTCGTTCTCTGATGGTGTAACACTACTTTTCGTAGAAAAAGGAAAAGGAAAAGATGAATGGAAAGGAAGAAGATAAGGAAGAGAGGTAATAATTGGATTTTTCTTTCTTTTCTCTCCGGCCACTAGAGCTAGGCGAGAGATATGTTTAGAGTACCCAAGGAAGATACATATCTTTTTTTATGACTCAAGATTCTTATCTCAGAAAATCGAGAAAAGCCACTTTCGCGAGAAGTGAGTTTATCCTTTATTGAAATGTTTAACGACCATTGATAGAAGCGACAGCTATCTAAGCAACAAGGCATGGTAGATTTGATGACCCTAGTGACAGCCACCAAAGAATGACAAAATCCCAGAAATAAAGTCTCTTGGTTCTTTGTGGAATTTTGCAACGCTGAGAATTAAAGAAGAAACATATGGTTTTCTTTTCAACCGAAGCAAGTTAATTTCATATAACGATAGAGATGATAAAAACACAGATGCGAAATAAACACACACACCGAAAGTGGAAAAGCGAAAAGAACGATTATTAAAATTTGACTGTTGGGCTGAAACATGCCCCTCAGGTGGTGGTGAGAGGCACTTTCACAGGTGAGAAAGAGACGGGATTGATCAGATGATGAATGAAAAATGAAAATTTAAAAATGTTAAGTGTACCTAAAGTGCCTTACAACTACCTGAGAATCAATGTAAGCACATGAGTCAGTTTAAAGAAGACAGTAGAGTTGAGCGGAGCGAGTTTGAATTAGAGACGTGTTGTCACGTGACTGCCTACGATTTCAGTCTAGTGCCAAACAAACCAATTTAGTGTTACATCCTGTAGAAGACCTAGATTGGAATTATAATTATCTGCACGCAATAGTGATAAACTCTAACCAAAGACTGTACTGAACAGAACGTATGTATATAAACTCCGTGTTGCTAATTTTACAAAGATTTCCTTTTTTATTGTGGTTTCCAGCTCTGTTAGGATCACTGATGCAGCAGATTTTCTGCGATATTTAACCCAGACCGGCTTTGCGATCAATCTAACGCAAAGTTGGCAGAACCCGATTTGAAGCGAACTGATCGACTATCGATTGGCCGCGAGATTTTGAACGCCCACGTGAAGGAGCGGTGTTGTGGGGTTCGTAATGGATCAAGGTAAATTAAAGCATTTTATTTTGCATCATGTAAAAATATCGTTAGGCTTTCAAAATTCTTAAATTAAAGAGCGCTCATAAATATTCTTCAGACTATCTATGAAAGTAAATATAAAACATGGAGAACGCTAATTGATAAATGCTATATATATATATATATATATATATATATATATACATATATAGATATATATATATATATATATATAATACTAGATCTCTAGTCTTGTATTTGATAAGTGTGTTTCGAGATATAGCTTAAACGATGCATAATACTCCATCCAATTTAGCCACGTATTCAGCAGATATACAAAGATTGAAAAGGGGCATAAGACAAAGATGTGTCTTTTCACCGGACCTGTTCAACCTCTACAGCGAAATTATTCTGAGGATCCTAGAAGTTATGCCTGGATTCAGCATCGGAGGCCACATTTTAAACAATATAAGGTACACAGATGATACAGTGCTGATAGCAGACACGGAAAGGAAACTACAATACCTACTACAGAAGGTAGCTGAAGAGAGTGACAAGAAAAGAATACAAGTAAACTGCAAGAAAACCGAATACATGGTCATCAGTAAAAAGGGTAGCCTAAAATGCCAAAGACAGGTCGGGAATACTAAAATCAAGCAGGTACAAAAATTTAAATACCTGGGAAGTGTTCTAAGAGAAGACGAAAAATGAGATCCGAAGGCAAATTGGCCTGACGAAGGAATCATTCCAGAATTTGAGTAAAGTATTAAGAAACAGAACAATATCGCTAGAAACAAAGAAGAGAATACTGGATTGCTATGTGATGTCGGTTCTTCAATATGGCAGTGAATGTTAGACAATAGCATCAAAGATGTTGGACAATAGCATCAAAGATCAAGGAAAAACTTGAAGCATCTGAAATGTGGTTCTACAGAAGGTTGCTACGGATATCATGGATCGAGCATGTGAGCAGTGATGAGGTTTTGAAAAGGATTGAAACTAAAAGGAAATTAATACTGAGTATCAGGAAGAGACAGCTAAAGTTCCTGGGACATGCAATGAGGAAGGAGGGCTTGGAGAACCTGATACTAACAGGCCAGATAGAGAGAAAAAGAGACAGGGGAAAGCAGCGGATAACATATTTGAAAGACCTAATCAGGTGGATGACGAAACGAGGGTTGCGTGGTGTAACAGGAGAAAGCGTGATAAGAGCCACCAGGGATAGGGAGACTTGGAAAGCCCTGATCGAATACGTCCTGAAAGAACAAAGCACATAAAAGAAGAAGAAGAAGAAGAAGAAGAAGAAGAAGAAGAAGAAGAAGAAGATTGTACTTTGAATCCCAATTAAAATTAGACTAGAGATTCTTGAACTAGACTCATTAAAGGGATTCCTGGTAAGTCATGCCTTAAAGAAAAAAACTCTACTCGCAAATACAGCTAGCACACACATTAGGAAAGGATTTATCTATGGACAATGTATGTAGTATTATGTTTTATTTTATTTCATTTTATTTTATTTTTACAAATTATGATCAGTGGAAAATGTCATGAAGCTATTTCTGAATTTAGGTCCCTGGTTGGGACCCGAGAAGAAATTTGGCACATATTTCGAGTTGTTGTTAGAGCCCTTGGATTGATTTGGAAAAGATTCCGATAGACTAATTTAACAGATTGCTAGTAGTCCATGCTTTAAAAAAATTTAAAAAATGTACTTATGTGCGTTGTGGTGCAGTGGATATCAACTCGGAACGACAAATCGGGGAAGCCGAGTTCGAATTCCAGTTGAATACATGGCATTCACTTACGCACAACTACCCTTGGGAAAGGTATTAATCCGTTTCTTCCCTTCAGTTATGGATTAAATAACAGGACAGATGGGGTACTATAGCCTTGGCTGGCAACCAGTCTACCGCAGAAAGGAGTGGCAACCATTTCTGGGCTAATGTTTCTGGTTGGCTTCCGGAAAAATGTATGTACAATAGAAATCCAAGTAAAAGATAATAAGTATAAAATTGGTAGTCATATTAAGAGACCGGTAACAATTAAATTCCCAAAATAAATGCACAATAAATAAACAGTTACATACAAGCAAACAGAATAAAGTAATGAAAATAGATTCGTCATTTGCGCATGCGTATATTTTTAATTGCATTGATAAACATAAAATTAATATTTTAAAACATTATTTATTTATTTAATTTAGTTTTAAAATCAAGCTCGATTGAGTGGTGTGATACCTTTAACTCATGGTACATATTTCTCAGCCATGCAAAATAATAATAATAATCATAATAAATAAACGATCATAAGACGCGAGGGTTGGTCCCTCTATTCTAAGGTTACAAAATACACACTTATTATATAGCATGTTGAAAACGAAAGCCAGTATTTCTCTCGCCAAAGTCAGCTACACAAAGCATAAAACCAAGGTTGAAGAATTTCTTACAAAAATGATCCACCCATTCATTCTCAGGCCAGAAGTTCAGTGAGAGATGCCGACTGGAATATTATTCTGAGACTGCGTGTATTTTGAAGTCATGAAAAAGCGAGGCCATTGAAGATTAAATGTCGGTTATCGTTCTACCTACGAGACATTTAAAGGCGGAGTTACAGAAATTAAGAACTATTGGTCGACTTTTGGGTTTGCCGAGAAATAGTTAATAGGAATGTACGCTTAGTGATCTACATATTTTTCAGTCTGGCTCAAGGCTACGATATTAAGGCGCAGAAATTATAAACTGAGTTTACTGACCATAAAATAACCCATGAAAATTGTAAACAGTTTACTCGAAACCACTCGGAACCAACAAATTTTTAGACCATTTTACGGTTCATTAAATCCAAAAATGAAACACACGCACAGGCAAATAAACGCAATCAACAGGTATGACGACTGCGTTTAACATAAAACAGACTGTCGCCTTTGGGTGTTGACTTCAATGTCCACTTTTATATTTATGTACAAAACCGGCCGAACATAGATGAAACCTCTTCGGTCGAGTATTTTTTTTTTCAAATCGTTTAAGCAGATGAGATTGACAGATTTGTGACAAAGTATGTGCATCGGAAGCAGGTCCAAAGAGTCACATGAGAGTGCATTAGGACAAGATGAACTCTAAAAAAAAATACACAAGTTTATCATCTGCGGCATATGAGGAAAAACCTGCAGAATTTGAACGGACAGTTTAAATCACGTACTTGCGCCGGTTTAACTGAAAAGATTGCCTCCTCCTTTCATAAAAATGGCAACTATTATATGTATTTATATATTTCTTATTTGTGTATTTATTACGGAAAAGTTATTCACATGCTTTTCGGTACAAAATATTTCATTGGGCAGAACTGCACATATCATCCGTAAAACAAAACCTATTTAAAGAAGCATACCGATTTGTTTGTTTGTTAGTTTCGAGGTTTAACGACCTATCAATCCTTATGGGATCATTTAAGGTCATAACCAATGATTTTGGGTAAGGTTATTATATTTTTACATCATTTTTCTTTTCGAGTATCAAGATTCATTGGGATTTGTTTTTTAAGTGCAGGGTCCCCAAGTCCTACTCATGTTATTTAACCCATAACTGGAGGGAAGGGACGGATTAATACCTTTCCCAAGGGTACCAGTGCTTAAGTGAATGCAGGGTATTCAACTGGAATTGGAACTCGGCTCACCGATTTCCCTTTCCGAGCCGATATCCACTGCACCACAACGCACATCCGTCACTATACTCTTACAGCACTTGGTATTCCCAAGCGATCACCCATCTAAGTACTGACCAGGCTCAACGTTGCTTAACTTCGGTGATCGATCGAGAACCGGTGTATTTAACGTGATAGGCCGTAAGCCTCGAAGCATGCCGAGAAGCGTCTTCTACAGTTGATTTTTACTTAACAAGTCGGGAAGGAATTTGGTAATTATTCATTTAAAATCACTCTCTGGCAAGATGATACCACACTCATTAATAATAATAATAATAATAATAATAATAACAGACCAGTCCATGATGAAGTAGCAGTCGAACTATATTGGAATTTATACAGGAAGTATAACCTCGAATGCGCAGATACATGGTACAAGCGCCCACCACAGTATCTAGCCGAGAAGGCGCAAGGGAAGCTCATGTTGGATATGACCAGCAAGCATCAGAAGAATAATCACACCGATATCAAAAGATCAGCAAAGAATAAATTTTGATAGACGTTGCAGAACTTTGGGATAAGAACATCATGAAGATGGAGCAGGTGAAAATACAGAGGTAGTAAAACCTGGCTAGGTGAATCAAAGTATACCAAGCAGCCACCCTTTTGTGTTTGGTGTACTAGTGACTATTTCCAGGAAACTTTCTGTTACGAAGCACCGCTTGGGAATATCACTGGCAGTACTCAGATTGCAACACTGCATAGAATAGCCCATATATTGAGGAAAACATTGAGTCACTATGCTGGATCCTGAAATGCGTTGCGGTACCTTGGAACACCGTGAAACCGGAACAGTCGAAACTACAAATGTACCTGAAAGTGCAAATCAGATAAATATACCAAGCAAGCCTCAAGTCCGTCCCTTTTGGGGTTGGCGTTTTCGGGAATCGTTTTTATTTATTTATTTTTTTATTTTTATTTTTATTTTTATTTTTTGTTAATCTTTCTGCTACAAAAAACCGCTTAGGAATTCCTGATATAATTTGGAATACTGAGATTGCAGCATCGCTTAAACAGCTCATGTATTGAGGAAAATTTTGTATCTTTAAGCTGCGGAAGTTGGGAAGCCGAGATATGATCCTTGACTTCAGAATCAGATAGGTTATCAAATAATAATAATAATAATACCATAATATTATATAATATAAATTCAATAACCCACATGCTATTTTCATATATCACTTTGTATTCAACCCTAAACAAGCATTCTTAAGGTGCAGATCGCTTTGAAAATGTGTATTGTAAATAATAAAATGAATGAAATAAGTAATAAATAATAAAATGGATAAATTAAACCAAATATATGGCTACTTTTATTCGAGGATACCAGTCTAACATGGTGACTAGCTACTCCTCATTGCAGACTCCTGCTCAAGCACACTTCAGCG
The DNA here is from genome assembly GCA_037127315.1 of Ascarosepion bandense. NCBI lineage: Eukaryota > Metazoa > Mollusca > Cephalopoda > Sepiida > Sepiidae > Ascarosepion > Ascarosepion bandense. Next base: position 614,057 of record JBBBDQ010001828.1, on the reverse strand, counting down.
TCAGCTCAGTACATTCTCTTTTCTACTATTTATTAAACTTTACTTATTATTTCACTTTGTAATAATTATGTTGTCGAGCAGTGAAATATATATATATATATATATATATATATATATATATATATATATATCCTCTCTATTATAATAAAGACTGTTGTATGTATATATATATATATATATATATATATATATATATATATATAAAGTACGTATATTTTGGCAGCATCTTTTCTTTTAAGCACGTTGTATGAAACGATAGAGACAACTTAGTCTTGCAGATTTTCTTTTGTATTTTCTCATATTTTCTAATAAGGCTTTTTATTTCCGATTTATATTTATACAAATAATTGTGAAGAATGCTCTTCTAATACACATACATACATTGGATTTCCGACTACCCGGCTCTCTAGACGATTAACTATGCATTTAAATGATTCTAGCGCCATGACACAACATCTTATGTGACATACTGTTATCTTCTACATTCCGACATTTGTAAAAATCTTATAGAGAATACTAAAATTATTGATCAACACACAGACATTATACGCCTTAAAAGTTTAGAGGCACTATATATCAGAAGTAATAAACCTCTTATCAATTGCACAGCTTACCAAGTTATATATATATATATCCGGATGAAGAGAATCCAAGGTTTTACGGTTTTGAGTCCCCTGGCATTTATTTTTTTATAATCAGGGTTCAATACAATAAATATTGTAGAGCTTCAAATGATCATATAATTATTCTCTTCTATCATGCTCAGTGGTGATAACCTTTGAGGAAACAGTTAATAACCCCTCTAAAATATTTTGCAGTCATTTTTTACGGCAGGAGTACACTCGTAAATAAATAAATTAAGAACGCAAAAAATGCAAATCCTGCTATTTTGAATAAAATAGTAAACTAGAAAATCTACAAAACTAAGTGTTCCCTAGTGACAATTGTCAGCCTACATCAATCAATAATTTAATATCCATGTTATTTTATCATTTTTTTCTATTGCTTGTATTCATTAGCAAGATTCATTTGTTTCTTACGGTTTTTAAACGATTTTCATCTTATTAAAAGCCAAGAAATTACTTTTAGATTGTAAAAATTTGGGAGGCTAATAATTCGTTACTGATACAAATCCAATTAAGTACTACATAGCTGAAAGGTGATAGGTGGGTTGATGTCTTTCCCAAGTCTATTTACTCATAATTAAATATAATAAATTCGACTGAAATTGGAACTCGTAGTGCCGAGTTCCAATTCGGAGCAGTTATCTATCACACCACAGGCTTAATTCTAAGCTTAACCTTTTTCGGACTTTTGCCGTTCTAATTCCACGTGCCATGACTTTGGCAGACATCGCACGTGAAATTAGAACTCAATTCTAAAAGATTTTGCTGTGGCCATGGATTTAACTCAGAACTCTTTGGGTATCTGATGCTTTTGGGTCAATCAACCCACCAAGCAAATTTTTTATTCATTGTGCTCTGTGTTCTTAGGGATACTAGAGATGAATTTTTGGGACTTATAAATCTAATGTCTCAGTAACCATTTTTTTATTACCAGAGCCCATATTAATTAATAAATCGTTTGGTTAAAAATTCCAAATATTACCTGAAGAATACCGTAGTGTACAACAGCCGAAACGTCGTGAATATAGCAATAAAGATGAAAGCAACTCTTTGGAAAATGTAAATAGTGTAAGACGTTATAATACCTCATCTTAGAAATATAGATAGATATCAAACGGAAACTTGTGACTTCGTATCGGAGGAGAAAGCTAGCCTTCGTGCGTTGACAAAAACATCAGTTCGGTAAAGATACATTTGCTATAGTACTAACAAACACGTGCTGCTGTCGGTTTCCGATTAAAACGAATTACCAATCGTTTTTTTTTATTTACTAGTTGCTTTTATTGTTTATGCAACAAGCACATTGCTACTTCTCCCCGTAGAAACAGTTTTTGAAATTCGACTATTTTTATACTAAAATTCATAAGGCCTGAGAGACACTCAAGGTAGAAATTTTCTATTAAAGTTCTTACAAATTAGTGATATGAATGAAAGATATGCAGGTAGGAAATGAAAATTATGAGGATAAGGATAGAATAAGTTCGTTATTATTCTTTTATTATATTATCCATAAACATCTAATTTTACTTGCAGTTCAAATACATAAAACATACTAATTTAAATGACTTTTTGAAATATAGTTTAATTTGATGCTTGAACTTCTACTTGTTTAATTTATTACGACTAAATAGTGAGTTAGATCCTTGCTGGGTGGTCCATACATTCGGCCTTGCACCAATCTAAACAACCCTGATAAAAGCACTATTTGGGCACTTTGACGTAGTGTAATGGTCATTAGGCTTGCATCGCTATATCACTTACGACAGAGTAGTGATTTTCACTGGGTGCTCTATACTTTCGGTCCTGTGTCACATCTAGACTTTAAGGGGAAATATTAGAATTCCAGACTTTCAAATAGTTGCACCTCACATTTAATACTGCCGTGAAATCATGGCTTTATCTGAAATAAAACACCAACAAATGGTGCCGTAGAAAAATTAACTTGCCTAGAGAACCACACCCGTCAAAGAATTTTACTAATGATGTATCAAGGATTTCGAATATCCCATTTACTTTGTAGCAGATATGGCTACTTTTCAGATGTTCATAGGAAAAGAACAAACGATCTGGATACGTAAATAAAAACTTTCTTTCGTTCCCATAAGTGGAAAAATAGCGAAAAGAGATTTAATTAAATTATTTTAATCAATGATTAGTTACATTTAATGAGGAGAATTAATTACTTGCATATACAGCGAGGTTATATTTGTATAGTTAAAAGTTTTGGCAATGTAACCGAAAAAAATAATTGGTGTGTCAAAAAGACACTTATTCCCTTAACACCGCTATTAATGTATGTTCACTCCCTCGGTAACTTTTGTTATTTTAAAAAGTTTTAAATAAAACCGAAACATATAAAAACAGATTTTAAAATTTTGTTTATTCTTTAAAACAGACGACAAAGATAAGAAACACAATTTATTATTAGATTGTTTATTCACAAGAATCAGTTTATGTTTTCAAGATTATAAAAATATCTGAACCAACTGTAATTAAATATTTACCATTTTATAAATAAACATTGTCAAGAGGATCAAAAATATATATAGTAACAGCGGCGTCAAGGAAATAACCGTCCTTTTGAGACATCGTTTTTTAATGAGAGCATTTATAAAAATATAAGGATCAAGTGCCATACGTGAAACACGCTATGTATCGAAAGAGACATGACTGACTGGGCAGAAGATTATCTCGCAGCAGGTTGCCATAAGCTTTCTGCGGTAGACTGGTTGCCAGCCAAGACTATAAAACCCAGTCTGTCCCATTATTTAACCCAAAACTGGAAGGAAGAGATGGATTAATACCTTTCCCAAGGGTATTTGGCGTGTAAGTGAATACGACTGGAATTCGAACTCGGCTCCGCCGATTTCTCGTTCCGAGCCGATATCCACTGCACCACAACGCACATCAATGTGATAGTTATTATTTAACTTTTATAAAGACTTATTATTCACCATTTTATAAAGAAATACACTTTAAAGGAAATCTTCATATTCATGAAATATATAGAAATTACAAAATTATCGAAATCTGTATGAAGAAAAGATTTATAAATCCTATTTTAGTCAATTAATTAATGAAAGAAATGCCCCCCCCCCAAAACGCATTTGGGGCGATAAGTTATAATTACAGTTACTTGTTATGTGTTTATTTAAATTCCTTGTTCACATCAGTCAGTTAAGTGCCGTACGTGATACACGCTTGGGCGATCATGTCTCGAAAGACATGACTGACTGGGAAGAAGATAATCCCGCAGTAGGTTGCCATTACTTTCTGCGGTAGACTGATTGCCAGTCAAGGCTATAGAATCCAGTCTGTCCCGTTATTTAACCCCTAACTGGAGGGAAGAGACGAATTAATATCTTTCCCAAGGGTATTTGCGCGTAAGTGAATGCAACGAATTCAACTGAAATTCGCACTTGGCTCCCGGATTTCTCGTTCCAAGCCGATATCCACTGCACCGCAATGCACATTTTCATAAATATATGAATAAAAATATTCTTTTCATATTTATTTCTTATATGCCTAGTCTAAAGTGCATACCATAATATCGGTGTCAAGAGAAGAACCGTTTTTTTTTTTTATACACTGTTTGTTTTTTTTTAGTTTCTTGGTGTTTTTTTGTTTTTTGGTGGTTGGTTTTTTGCGGGCAAAAAAGTTAAACCTTGCCAAATTTTTAATGAATTAAATCGTGTTCTTGTAGTCTTACTGTGATTTCCAAGTCTGAAACCGAGACTGTTTTAATTTTTTATTAAAATTTATTTTTGTTATTATAAAGTACTTTCAGGAACCAATATTCCTGAAGCTTCAAGGTTGATGCAAGAATATTTTTTAAATTATTAATAGCTTATGTATTTAGGCAGTAGATGAGATACCTCAAGCCAAGACGTATGGTAAGCCTATGTCAGTATTTAACAAGCGTAACTTTGTTTTATCACAGAATCGCAAGTACAGGGTTCCTATGAAAGTTGATAGATTTCATTTAGGTGCACGTCAACTATGATGGGTTATTTAATGACAAGATTTAAATAATTTGAATACGATTTTATTGCATCAACTAAATATATTTTTGAACGCAACTGGATGCCTTCAACTACAGATAAAATGTACTGCTAGTCATTTTACTTTAAAAATGTGTTGTTGGTCAATATATAATTGCTATATGTATTTTTTTATATAAAAATGTATTGCTGGTATTTTTGTATAAACATGTATCTTAATACTTTCATAGTATTTACTTTTTGTTTGGTGGAGTTCACTATTTGCCTACTGCTGGGATTATAACAGGTGATACCACCCCAGGTTAGAATGAATCTTGGAACATCAGCAATTAAGAGGTGGTTCCACGTTCCTCAAAAACTCTAATCTCCCGATCAGAGGTCTTGCTGCCGGATGTAGTTTATCGTCATTCAGGACTGTAAGTCTGAAGATTGAACTAACTACTCGGTAATAACATGTTTAAGGTTTCAATATCTAAGGGAAATAGAAGAGCCAAGTTATAAATCTAGTAATATATAATCTAATAATAATGGAAACAGCTATGAATCCATCTCTTCTCCGCCATATATGGGTTAAATAGTAATAATTTTTATCTCAAAATAATAATTGTCTTCTCCCACAAAATGTTAATGCCATATTCGTTTGCCAAAACGAAGAATAATTCTTAAAATCCAAAATATGTTTCGACTTTAAATAACCAACAAAAGGTTGTTAAGCAGTAAAACATCATCAATGAAATCCTGTTTTGAACATTGAAAATGCTGACCTGCATATTTCCTAATTATGTTCTGTGGAACATCTGGGAAAGACGTCGATATTTTTATGATTAAGGAGATCTGGTAATTAGCAAATTAATTAGGTAAATTATTTATATTATTATTCTGTTTGTTTGTATGAAAACCGTTATGTTTCTCATTCTCGAATCAGAGTGAATTATTAGCCTGGTCCCCGGCACTTCTGTTCTACTTTAAGACGAATGAATTTAGTATATAAGAAAGAATTGGTGAAAGACGAAGATAGGAGGAGAGGAAAAACTAATAGGTTACAAAGTAGAGGAAATAAAAGAAACCAACGAAAAGATCAGGTGAAATGAAAATATATATGTACATAAAAACAGAGTAAGGATAGAGGAGAAAGGCCCGAAGTTCTAGTTTCAGAATTGTCACAATTAGATAAAAGGTTCAGGATTTTTAATTCTGGGTTAAAGTCTGTGCGTCCATGGGCCAGGTAATAGAGACATAGACTCAATGGAAATATTGCTAGTATTAATGGAACTGTGTTAAAAAGAGCAAAACAAGATATCCTTAGAAATGGACAACAAAACGAGAAAAGTCTACTGACGTAGAAATTATTTAAGTGGTCGGTTTCAACTTCCATGAAGGTTTACCCTGATCGAAAAGTCCCTGATGAATTTTGCAAGTAATGGAACATTGAGATTATATCAACAAAAATGAGGACATTAGTCCAAATTTAAATAATGTTGTTAATGTGACCTAGCAATTCACAGAGTATTCATTGAAAATTTCTTTATTTTAATAACATTCACTCTATTCAAGGCAGTAAAGCCACTAAGACACAAGTTGTTACTAAATGTGAAAGAATAAGACAACAGAAACATTAATAAGAAGCAAGAGCAACAGAAGCGCAATCAGGAAGAGAGTAGATAACAATTGACATTGCATTTAAATTTTTGAACATCAAAGTTGGCTGGAAAGCAAAAAGCCGAAAGAGAGTTCCACAAGTGATAAGTGCGAGAAAAGAAACTGATAACATAAAGCTTACGGTTACATCTAGCCAGTTCAGCTGTAAATTGGTTTGATCTTGTGGTTAATCTTGTACTGCGCTTAAATTCATAAAATCTACGTACCATAGCGAAGTCTTCATTTGAACAATTACCAGAAAAATATTTATAGAAAAAGCACAGAGAAGCAGCTCTATGGCAGTGTGAAAGTGGCTGAAACCGAGACGCCAGCTCAGGAACAATAATATTGCAGATTCTTGTTCGGATTTTATCAAACATCTCTAAATATATAGCAGCACCACCAGATCATATCTGGCAACAATATTCAAGGCATGGAGGAATGGTAGTCTTATAGATATGTTAGCTAGATTCTGGAGAGAAACATGTCTATAATGACACCGTGAACCGACTTACTTGGCAGTAAATCTAGCAATGGATTCAATATAATCTTTGTTACAGAATAAATCATTATTAAATGGTGTCAATATTTTTTTTATTAAATAAATGGAGACTTCGTAATAGCGCAACAAAAACTTGAGCAATAACTGCAGTACTTCACTGCGTCACAGTGAAGTACTGCAGTTATTGCTCAAGACTGAAGAGTAAATAATTAGAAACTTTGAGTTATAGCTGAAGTATCTCGAAGAAGAACAGTAGAAACCTTAGCATTGTGCTGTAGAGACCTTGAAATATAACTTCTCTTTCACGCATTAAGTAGTGAAGAGCGTAAGGTAATAGAGACCTTGAGGTATAGCGGCAGTCTCTCCAGGTAGAACGGTAGAAACTTTAGCATTGTACAGTAGAGACCTTGAGTTATAGCTGCAGTTCGAATGCTAGTTGGGCTCGTTAGATTAACTAATTTGGGAAAGGCATGAATCCATCTCTTCTTTCCTTCCCAGCTATAGTAGGATACACTGGGTCCTATAATCTTGGTTTGCAACAAGTCTACTGCGGGGAAATCTTCTGTTTAGTCAGTCATGAATTGAAAGTGACGTGATCTCGCAAGCGTGTATCAGTCAATCATTTAAGTGCCATACGTCATACACGCTTTGGGCGATCATGTCTCAAAAGCGACATGACTAACTGAGCCGAAGATTATCCCGCAGTAGGTTGCCATTGCTTTCTGCGGTAGACTGGTTGCCAGCCAAGGCTATATAACCCAATCTAGCCTTTTATTTAACGCATAACTGGAGGGAAGAGATGGATTAATACCTTTCCCAAGAGTATTTGTGCGTAAGTGGATGCCATGAATTCAACTGGAATTCGAACACAGCATCCCGATTTGTCGTTTGGAGTCGATATCCACTGCACCACACGCAAGTATGACACTGAACTGACTGATTTAGAGTTAGAGTAGTGAACAACTCGAAGTATAGATATTTTTTTTCTTCTGGCAGCTGTTGTATTTGAAGCGTAGGAAGCTGGTTAATGTTTCTTTGACTTGGCCTAACAAGTTTTATGCAGGATTATCATCAGAATTATTATCAGAATTTTGGTTGTCGGCAGGTTGGAATATATGGAATTGTGTGGAATAGTGTAGAAAAGAGTAAGAATAAAATATACATTTTGCATTTTAAAATAGAAATTTATTAAAGAAGGAATAACAAGAATTCGTAGAAATTAATGTTCAATGAGAAAGTTAAGGGGATCAAGAGTTCGTACAAAATGTTCGTAGTAGTAATTGTTGAAAAAGACAAGGAGAAAGAGAAGGAGGACAATGTCCGAATCGCTTGATGTGGAAATTACATTTTAGATGTGTGTCTCTCTTTCGCTGCTCCCATCTGAGTCTCTGAAGCTGCAAAGTCATTTATATGTCTTTTGAATTTTGCACTGGATCGCTAAGTTCTTTCAAGTCTTACAAGTCACTCCCATTGGTCAGAAATCCTTTTAACACCTACTTGCAAAATCTGGTTTCGACCTTTTGTTAAGCAGATGGTCAATCCTTTTTCTATTTGGGAAAACCAGGATTTCACACGTCATTGTGAATTTTTGAAATGAAGAAGGTTGATTTTAATTAATTTTTTATCCGCTATATATTCTTCTAAATTCTATAAAACTGACGTCTATGCAGAAAGGTACGTACATATACTTGTACCACACCGTTTGCTGCTATCCTTCAAGAAGAAAAAACGTTTCGAAGTTTATATTTGTTGAAAAGATTCTATTAAAGAAAACAAATAGTTATTTCCTTTTGTTAAACAAACAATGCAATAAACAAGCCAGAGTAATAAAAAATAAATAAATAAAAATTAAAAATAAACAAACGGAAGAAAGGGGCAAATAACTCAGGACGCTCTTTTGAGCATACAGCCTGTAGATTAAGGATTTTGCCAAGGTCTCTAAATGAAGAATGAATTATAAAAAAAAATGAGAGTAGAAAGGAAAGAAAGGAGGAAAATCTAAAGAGTGAGGGAAATGGAAATATGAGAGGAAAGAAAAAGAAAAGAAAGGAATAGAGAGAGAGCGAGAGAGAGAGAAAATAAAAACAGGATAATAAGTGGAGGGTGGAAATAGGACAGATAAAGAAAAATGAATGAAGCATAGAAAGAAAAAAAGAAAGAAAGAAAGAAAGAAAGAAAGAAAGGGTGAGGAAAAACGAAAGAAAGTAAAAGAAGTAGAAAAAAGAAGAGGAAAAAGAAATATAACAATACCAAAGAAATAAAGAATATTAATGAAAAAATAAAGAAATAAATAAATTAATTAATTAAGAAAGAAAGAAAGAAAGAAAGAAAGAAAGAAAGAAAGAAAAGAAAAGAAAAATATCAATTATAAACCGAAAAAAAAAGAGAATATGTGACTATAAAATAAAGGCAAAGAAAGAAACGGAATTCTTCAAAAAAGAAATGTGTAAAACATTTCTATGGTGTTTTTAATTCTTAAGTTACAAATCAAACTATCAACTCTATACCCACAGACACATTGAAAATATTTTTGTTTCAAATTCGAAAAGACCTAATTCCAGAAATTTTAGATCTCAAAGATAGAGTTTAACCGAAGTAGATCGGAAAAACTCGGAAACTTTCGACAAAGTTTGTTGACTTTGAAATGTGTTACGTGCTCAGTTCAACTGAAAATATACATACACGTTATGTGTGGCCAAGAAGTTAATGAAAATAAGGTGGAACAAGCGAAACTGGCGAATTGACAGAAAACAAGGAAAAATAAGATAAATAAACATAAAGAATTGGAAAAAGAGGAAAAAACGAAGAAGAAAAATATAAAAGAACAAAATATAAAAGGAAAAAAAAAAGAAATAAAGGGGGATAGAAAAAGAATAAAGCAAAAGTGGAAAATAAAGAGAGTGAAAGAAAATGTAGAATTAAAATTTAAGAAAACCGAGGAGAAGCAGAAAAAAAAAAGAAATATAAGATTGATTAATTTGTTCTTTTACGGCTATCAAGCTTTTGCGGATTATTTAAGGTTTTATTCGTATCCACTTGGGTTTTCCACGCTTCTCCCATTCACCTTCCTGTAAGTAGAGTTATGAACGGATTCTCAAGTACATAGATCAAATAAAACTTGATAAATTAATTTAATAGTTTATAGCCATTTGTATATACTTCTGAGATGAAGTAGTATTTACATTATTTACGCTGTTCGGGCCGTTGTACTCATCTTTATTGCCATGTTTACGCTGTTTTGGCCGTTCTATGCTCCAGCTTTTTTCAGGTGCTAAGAAATTCGAACCGAACCCTTTATTTCGATCACTGGAATATATTATTCTCATTCCATATTCGATTCTACTTCCTGATGCCATGTAGTTATCTCCCTTCAATTCAACTCTTTAAGATATTTGTTCACCACTTCTATCGCCAAATACTGAACTCACAACTCTTTGGGTCAAATCACTGGAACCAACCAACGCCTATATCCACTGGGTCATGTGTCCTTGAGGCAATAAAGATGAGGACAACAGTCCGAACAGTGTAAATAATGTAGTTTTGAAGTGCAGGGAGCTGGTTAATGTTTCTTTGATTCGGCCTTGTGTCATATTTAACCGAACTCCCTACAGCTTACAATTTTTATGCAGAATTATCATCATCAGAAGGTTTTTCATCAGAAGGTTGTTTGTCGGCAAGTTGAAATGTGCGGATTAGTGTAGAAGAGTGGAATATTAAAATATACATTTTGTATACTAAAATAGTAATTTATTAAAAAGAGGAATAACATAAGTTGTAGAAGTTCATCAAGAGTTCGTACAAAATGTTCTAGTAGTAATGGTTGAAATAAATAAGGAGAAAGAGAAAGAGAACAAGGTGCGACCTGACCTTATCTCCGGGTCGATTTGAAGTTGGTTACATTTTAGATGTGTGTCAGCAAACCGCCTCCCTTGACTGACCACCGTGACCGGTTAGAGACCATCCTTAAATATTGAATCCAGTAATGTGGGTTGGCTCCCAGTATGATTTTTTCTTTAGCTGTGGAAAAACCGTTTCTCTGACGCATTTTGAATTTTGCGATTTGATGACTATATTTTTTTAAATGAACGCATCTTAATTTTGGATTTGCTTGTTTTTTACGGCTTATCAACATTTTGCCAATTATTTTAAACCAGATCATATTTTTGATTTTCAAGAATTGTTTTTTTAGATAATAATGATTTACTGCTATATGTCCTAATAATTAACTCATACCTGGTACGGAGGAGGGGTGGGCTCATACCGTTCCCATGTGTATTTATACATTAGTAAATATAATGAATCCGACCGGAAGCGGATATTTTTACGGCTATAAATCTATTTCACGTTATTTAAGTTTCTTTTTTTAAATAGTAAGAATTTTGTGGATATAATAATGATTTACTGATACAAGCTCCACTAATTAACCCATAGCTTATGGGGAGAAGAAGCAGATTTGCACATCCCCGAGGAGCATTTCCGCATAAATTAATATAACGAACCTGACTGGAATTGGGATTTGGCTCTCCGGTTTCCAATTCTGGGCCATTATGCATTACAACACCCGCACATTCAAGCTTGTAGCACCTGATATTCCAAAGTAATCGTCCATCTAGTTACTGACCAGGTGCGACGTTGCTTAACTTTGGTGATCGTGCGATAACGGGTGTACCAGCGTAATATAGACGTAAGCTCTGAAAGAAAGAAATAAAGAAACAAACAAACAAACAAACAAAGAGGTAAAATGAAAGAAAGTGAAGAAATTAGAAAAGAAAGTTGACGGGAAAAGAACGAAAAAATAAGAAATAGAAAAAACTAAATAAAAATAAACAATATGAATGTAGAAAGAAAGAAAGAAAGAAAGAAAGAGTTAAAATGAAGGAAAGTGGAGAAATTAGAAAAGAAAAGAAAGTTGACGGAAAAAGAACGAAAAAATAAAAAATAAAACAAAACTAAATAAAAAAGCAATATGAATGTAGAAAGAAAGAAAGAAAGAAAGAAAGAAAGAGTTAAAATGAAGGAAAGTGGAGAAATTAGAAAAGAAAAGAAAGTTGACGGAAAAAGAACGAAAAAATAAAAAATAAAACAAAACTAAATAAAAAAAACAATATGAATGTAGAAAGAAAGAAAGAAAGAAAGAGAAAGGATGAAAGGTGTTTTAATAGGGATAGTGAATTATTATAGCAATTATGCATAGGAGAAAAGCAAAAGAAAGCTGAAAAATGTGAAAGAAAAGAGCGAAAGAAAAAAAGAAATTAAGAAAGAATGAAATTAAAAAACAACTTATCTTAATGTGCACACAGGCGAAAAAATCATGCTAGGAAATATAACAAAAAAAAAAAAGTTCAACACAAGTATAATAAAAACACTCAAATCTCAAAATGATTTTTTAAATTTTTTTGCTTTCCAAAATTCAACCTAATCCGACCAAGAAACAGCAGGACGTTCATTTATTGTTAGAAGTAGTCGAAAGCAGATGTCAGTAATCAGTGTTATCCTGTAAAATGCTTATAATACTTGTATAGTGTTAGTAAGCCTAGCTAACGACATGGAATTATAAAAAGTCCAACTAAAATTGGTGAGTTATAAATTACCTGCTGAAGGTACAAGTGATCATTGTATACGGAAGTAAAAGACAAGATTCAGAATCTCAGTTTTCAAAAGAGGCAGATTGCATAGGTTTTCATAGATGGGATATGGGTATCTTGAACAAAAAAGTCAATTTTCATTACAAATATTCCAAGAAGATAAACCATTCTAAAACAGAAACACTGATCTGGACTTAGACTGCAACTAATAACAGCACATAGCCAAAATCTATCATAGAAATTCAGAATGTGGAATTAGTAAATATTAAACACTTCAAATAATCAGTTATAACAAATTTAATATATGAAATAAGGTAACTGAAAAGAGAATACGCTGCTCTACGGGTAGTTTCCCCCAACACCGCAAGTTGCTACAAAACTAAAAATTAGAGTAAAAAATCAAATCGTTTTCTTAATAAGTTTTGGTAAATCGTGACTTTCATATTGGTTTTATGCATGGCACCAAAGCCTTTCAGAAATATCTAAACTCTCAGCTATATATAACCTCTTTTTCATATCAATAATTAAAAATTTTTTCGAGCAAATGATGCCTGTAAGTATTAGTGAGTATCATCCTTGAGGACTGTCACTACAGTATCGCAAACAAAAAAAATTCCAAATAACAGAAACCACACTACCAGAGGACTTTCAACAGCAGCAACAACTAAAATGTAAAAGAGAATAATTTCATAATCAGAATTTTAACCAACCATAATACTTCAAACAAAATGTTAGAAAAGAAGTTCTCGTCAGTACTGGAAAGAGCGATAACAGTTAATGGAATTGAGAAACCAAGTTTCCTGGAAAAATGTTTTAATAGACAGATTTTACAAATTTAATGCGGAAGCAGCTCTGCCTTTTCGGTCATTGAATTCTGAATGTTTACTTATAAGGAAACGGTTAATATTGTCATTGCCATCACAATGTCTTTTAAGCAATCCTGGCTCGCTATATAAATGTCATCTATCATCACATGTTTTTCGAAAACTAAACTTGTCTTCATATAGGATCCATCCCTCATATGGCATTTCCTCTCTATACCTAAATGAAAGAATGGGGGAATCCCTACTGTCTGTCTTTTTACCGTGGTATCGAAAGACTCTCGTATTTTAATTTCCTTTTTTTTCTTAGTAGCATAAACAAATATCTGAGCATACTCATTGCAACTTCAGTAAATTTCTCTTTACCAAAGGCATCAATACCATCCATCTACATCCCGGCACATCTACACCATAATACCCACCATATACATTTAATTTGTGTGACAAAATAGTAGAGTGGTTTCCCGTTGCCTTCGAAATCATTAGTGTCTGTGTTCTAGATTGGTTGACACTATTCTGGAAAGGCTAGTCTAACCTGCTATTTAACCTATATCTATGTAGTGCCATGCAAATTCGTGCGAAAATGAATGCAAGCGGCTATGTCAGAATTTGCACTTGTTTTGCCTATTCCAGTTTCTGTATCTATGCCCATTACGTTACCGCCACAATAAAGATGACTTAGTGAGTATAATTAGAAATGAAGACCACATCTTACAGTGACGTAGTGGTAAACCAGCAACTCTCTCTAAAACTCCAGGGTTGTTTCAATTGAAAAATACCACACGTAAAGAAGTAGGGGTCTCGATTAAAACATAAGACGAAATTCGAATGTTCATTACCTTTTTTTTTTTTAATCATATCACTCCGAGCAAGGCGGTAACGCCACTGAAGCGCAGTTGGCTACGTGGGAATGAAAAGATTGGAAAATAGAAAGCCGGAAACCACATCCTAAACAAGAAACAAGGGATGAGCCTCTTCACCTGTTCAATAGACGTGAGTGGAGTGTGAACCGGGCGATAGTTTAGTCTATCTACTATTCACTCTATAAATTCTTTAGTTACTCTCGTTTAGTCTGTAGTATGCGAGTGGTCCCGAACAACTCACTGTCGACACATGGATCTTACATTTTTCGGCTGCCATATCTGAGAGACTACCCACATTGTCCTGGTTTGGTTGTTTATATAAATACGTGAATAACAAAACCCTTCCCCACGATTGCAAACCGAATGCAGTTATGTGGTCGTCTGCGTTCACATTCGGCGGCAGTGTGTGACCCCCTTCCAGGTCAATTCCTTAACGCACCCGGCTTCTTTGGTCTGGGAAGAAATTTGAAATAGAATGTCTAACCTGGCATGATATTACTGTGGTATAGTGCAAGTAGAAAGTATGCAGAGTAAATATCAGTGAAGCATCTCAGATTGTTAATTGGAGATCCTCTGCGAAAAATCTTTTTTTTTTTCCTTTATCTAAAAGAAATATTTTCTCAGCCGGAGTTTAATTTGGCTTAATAACATTTGCTGATTGATTTGACAGATCAATATCGTCTCTACTTTTAAAACATAACAGAGTATAATATGTCGGCTTTCTAAAAAAATAGCTTTAATTCCAATCTTTTAGGGAATAACTACAAAACACGTTTCCCCTCCTCCAATTTATAGGTAGAAGGCCACAAATTCATGATAAGATTTCTTCCTAGCCAATAAAACAGGTCAGTTCTCCGTTTCATCTTAGTCCCGGTCTGTCTTGTCTTGAAATCAGAACACTATACTCGCTTATCCGAACTTGTTCTTGTGGGTCAATCTTAGTTTGTGAACTTTTGCCATATTACTATTGCTTTGCCTTATTACTGGGCTTACGGCCATATCACGTTGGATACACCGGTTCTCGTTCGATCACCGAAGTTAATCAACGTTGAGCCTGGTCAGTACTTAGATGGATGACCACTTGGGAATACCAGGTGCCGTAAGCATTCAGTGGCGGATGTGCGTTGTGGTGCAGTGGATATCGGCTTAGAAAGAGAAATCGGTGAGCCGAGTTCGAATTCCAGTTGAATACCCTGCATTCACTTAAGCACTGGTACCCTTAGAAAAGGTATTAATCCATCCCTTCCCTCCAGTTATGGGTTAAATAACAAGGGTAGGACTTGGGGACCCTACCCTTAAAAACAAATCCCAATGAATCTTGATACTCGAAAAGAAAAAGTATTACTTGACACAAAACTTATGTATAAAAAACAAAAATAAATTGTTGAAAGAAAAAGGTATTACTAGCAATAAAATAAATAAAATTTAGTTGGCAATAAATGACCCGCTGAGGTTGATATGCCATAAAAACAAAACAAACAACCTTATTACTGTTAATTTGACTTTCAGATATTGTTTGCTTGCTTTATATTGTTTTTTTTTTGTTTTTTTTTTTTTTTGAGGGGGTCACTTTTCTTTTCTTTTTCTTACTGAGGTTTATTGCAGACTTATCAGTTCTGTTTGTTGGGCAGTTCTGTCGTTTATTTTCATTTAAAAAGGACCACATTCTACAATTAGGATCACGCATGCGCCTAGCGTAGCAGTTATTGTAAACTAGAATTGGTGTAAATTCCGGCCTATCATTGGTTTTACTAACAGGAAATCTATCCCTTCTCCCTCCTAGCAATTTGCTTACTAACAGAGTAAACTGTCTTCTCCAGCCGTGAGTGGCAATCATTCCCGAAGAAAGGCTATTCTGAATGTAAAACCGAGGAGAAACCACACCACTAAATTTCCTAAGATACCATGCCTATTCAAAGATAATAAAGAAAAGAGTTGGGGAGAATCTTGAAAACTTGCGTCCTGAAGGGACATTGCAATTACAAAATAAAAATCTACTCGTTGGAATGTTGCTAAATATGTTGATCCTAGAAAAAACATTTTATTAAATAAGTGCCTTTAATAATACTGTAAAAAAAGACAATATATATAAAATATTTTTTTAAGTTCTCCCAGTCTTTGGAAGGTTTTGAAATGTAAGTCTTTAAATACCATTTTACAATTATTATATTAATATGTAGTAAATTTGGCTTTTAATTTCTTACTTACTAACAATAGAAAAACGATACATTTTCCATGTCGAGTATAATCTGTGACTATTAAATTCTATATGCCATAAAAATGATTATATATTTTGTTAAGTCTTTACTCTTATTAGGTTTTCATTTTTTTAGTTATTATTGTTTGACTCGGCTCTTTCGCGAAGTAGGGCCTTCAGATTCCCTAAATTTGCATATATATCGAACTGCTGTTGTCAAAACGAAGACATTTCTAGCTCGCTCCGACATTGTATAGAAGATAAATATAATCTTTCTTCTACTTGTTATATTAAACATTACAGTCGATAGAGACAAAAACATAGACTTGGTATATTATATAGTAATATTCATGATTTTTCACAAGTTTTCTGCTCATTTTGTTTATTCTTAAGACATTCATATTTTGGCTTTCTTCCTGTCGGTGTGGGGCATTGTTGCTTTGGTTTATACACCGGGTAAAAATTTTGCTCACTTAGTAAAACCTAAAAAAAAAGCAATTAAAACAAAAGAAAAAAATGGATGCGAAGAATGAAATATTGTAAACTCTTAATTCTTTAAAAGAATGGTAAATAGAAGTGAAGAGAAAAATCTGAAGACACTTTCCTAGTAGTGAATGGAAAACCGTTTAAGAAGAGGAACCGGAAGAGGAGAAGGAGGATGGGAATGATGGTGTAGATGTACCGTGATGTAGATTGGTGGTATTGGTGGCTTTCGTAACGATAGCATCATCGGGGTAGTAAGCATTATGCTTAAAGCTTGTGAAGATATTTGTCTGTACTACTAAGAAATCGAGTTTTTAACGCACAAACGTATGGGTTTTTTTTAATTTCGACATGACGGTAGCAATGCTTAATAGAGAATGCTTAATAATTCCATTTGATATGGCAAATACGTGCCATCGTAGGGACGGAGCCCAAATGCATAAGAACAGTTTCAGTTGTCGAATGACAGATGATGACAAATTACATTCATTCTGTAAACAAGTTTTAAAATTTTAAAATCAATCTTACAAAATCAGTCTGTCAGTTAAGTGTCATATGTTATACACACTTGGGTGATCATGTCTCTTTTGATTCATTATTGACTAGGCAAAAAATTATCCCTCAGTAGGTTGACGTTTCTTTCTGAGCTAGACTGGTTACCAAATCATACAAATATGTTCCTCAAAACTATGACCTTTATAAGAATAGTAAAAGTACATTAGCCGTTTCCTTATCAGTTTTGAGGAGGATGGAACTACCTGTTAATTGCTGTTGTTTCTTGAGCAGGGATGGTATCATTTGTTAGGGTTCCAGCTATAAGCAAATAGAGAAACCCAAAACTGGGGTCAAAATATTATGAAAATATAAAAATACATTTCTGTTGTAAAACTACTAACAATACATTTTCATAGTAAAAATATTTACCAGCATTATATTTTTGAAAAAAAATTACCAAAGTACGTAAGAAAATTAAATTTTGACATTAAATGACCCATAAAAAGTTGATATGCCGTTAAAGAAACCAAACCAAATCCTTTCTAGATGTTGTGAACTATCGCTTTTTCCTGAACAATAAATTGGCGTTCACAGTTAATTTATTGATGTCTCGTTACTATGGCAATGATAGCGATGACAAGTGGATCCCTCCAAAAATCACTGAATGCTATAAAATGCTTGGTAGCCCTGGCGAAGCATCAAGTATACAGCTATTTGACAAGGTTATGAATTTCGCTGCAAACTGTGCCAGGGTTCCAAATGCACAGGAAATACTGGAGGGGTGTAGTGAGTTCTATCTTGGCCAATGGCCGCAAGACGACTACGACGACGATAAAAAATGACGGTACCTGAATTATAAGAGACATTGACTTCTGCTATCCTTTAATTACGATAGACAATCTTTCCTTCCCGCCATCAGCATGGATCACGCTAGTCTCCCTGGGGTTTCACTCTCTCAGCTCATCTTCACTGAATTAATAGCTAAATCTATTGCTAAGAAGATAGAGCCACTGTGTCGGGCCAGAAAGTTTTTCACTTATGAATCCATCATGCACATTTACAAATCTACCATCCGCCCGTGCATTGAATACTGATGTCATATCTGATCGGGCGCCCCTGCTGTTCAGCTTGGAGTTGTCGACAAAATCCAAAGAAGTATTTGCAATGTAGTTGATCCTAACCTGGCGGATCGACTCCAGTCTCTCTCTCAATGTGTCTCCCCTCTGTCTCTTCTACGAACACTTCGCGGATTCTGCTCCGACGATCTTAGCTCCTTGGTGTTCCCCTATGCGAATTTACTCGAGCTACTAGACTAGCAACAAGGTCCCACCCTTTTACTTCGAAGACAATCAAGTGTAACCACAACTTTTACTCTATCAGCTTCTTTTCCCGCACTTTCCTCTTGTGGAACTCCCTTTCGTATTCTTGTTTCCCTGGTAGCTACAATCTTCAAGAGTTTAAATGCAACGTCAGCTGTCGTCTCTAATTTCCTTGATTCCCATCCTTATTCTCAATTTACACTTTGCTCTCACGCATCTCTCTTCACACCAATGTACCTGTTCTTCTCTTACCCATTCTTCGACACCTACTGTGACCTGTTCTCCTCTCTTCGCTCTCCGATTATGTAACTCCCTGCGCACCAGTGGCAGTACTGCCTTGATTGGGGTGAGACGATTATATAAAATGTCTCTTCCTAAGAAAACAATGAAAACAAGTCACACAGACAGACTGATATAGTATTAAAAAGATAGATAGATAGATAGATAGATAGATAGATAGATAGATAGATAATAACGTAAGAATGATTATGTAACTCCCTGCGCACCAGTGGCAGTACTGCCTTGATTGGGGTGAGACAATTACATAAAATGTCTCTTCCTAAGAAAAAAATGAAAACAAGTCACACGGAAAGACTGATATAGTATTAAAAAGATAGATAGATAGATAGATAGATAGATAGATAGATAGATAGATAGATAATAACGTAAGAATGAAAGGAAAATAAAAAAAGAAAGAAAGAAAGAAAGAAAGAAAGAAGACGAGAATCAAGTCTCAAGAATGACAAAAAAAGAAAGCAAAGTCGAAAGAAGAACAATAAGGAAAAGAACAAGCAACAAGTCAGCTTGTTGCCAAATGCAAAGACCACATAGAAAGAAACAGAAAGAGTGGTAAAAAAAGTCATTAGAATGAGGACTTAATATTTCCCACAGTTCTGAGCATGCATACAAATCACTTCCGTTACGCTTGCGCATGACCACCTCTTGCAGAAACCACTTGAATATTTGTTTTTAAAGTATGGAAATTTAGTTTATGTCTTTGTTTTTAAAGTATGGAAATTTAGTTTATGTCATTTAAGGAGGGAGTTACATGGAAGTTGAAGGCTTGATCCAGTTAATGAATTCACTTTTAAAAACACGAGTCACACAAATGAAGCCGTGTTTTTCTATTTTGAACGGATGCGTGTATGGTGTAATGGATAACGGCTGAGAATGACAAATCGACAAGCCGAGTTTGAGTTCTAGTCGACTTCGTTAGCTTCCTTTATGCGTGATTACCTTTCGAAAAAGTATGAATCCATCTCTTCTTTTCCAGCTATGGGTTAAATAGTAGGAATTGCATTTTGAAATAATAACTGTTATCTCAACAAACAAAAGGTTAATGTAATATTCCCTCACCAAAACGAAGAATTATTCTTATATCTAAAATTTGTTTTGGTTTTCAGTATCCAACAAAGAGTTGTTAAGCTGTAAAACATTATCAACGAAATCCTATTTCGAACATTGAAAAAGCCGACCTGCGTATTTCCTAATTATGATCTATAGAACATCTGGGAAAGATGTCGATATTTTTATTAAGGGGAACTTGTAATTAGCAAATTAATTAGGTATATTATTTATATTCTTATTCTGTTTGTTTGTATGAAAACCGTTTCTCATCCTCGAATCAGAGTACATTATAAGCCTGATCTCCGGCACTTCTGTTGTGCTTTTAGGCCAACAAAACTTAGTATATAACAGGAAAGAAACGTGAAAGACGAAGATGAGAGGAGAGGGAATATAATAGGTTACAAAGTAAAGAAAAAAACAAAGAAACAAACGAAAAGAACAACAGGTGAAAGGAAAATCTATGTCTATAAAAAGAGTAAGAATAAAGGAGAAAGACCAGAACTTCTAGTTTGAGAATTGCCGCTATTAGATAAAAGGTTCCAAATTTTTTCTCGTGGAGTAAAGTCTGTGTGCTCCTGGGGCAGGTAATAGAGATTTAGACTCAGTGGGAAGAGGGCTAATAGTAACGGACACGTGTATAGAAAAGCGGGTCCCTTGATATGGACAGCAGAACAAGAAAATCTACAGACGTAGAAATTATTTAAGTTATCGGTGCGAAATTCCCTGAAGACTTTTCCGGATAGACAAGTCCCTGATGAAGTGCACAATTATCGGAACATTGAGACTATAACAAGAAAAGATGAGGAGGAAAGGAAAACATAATAGGAGTTATCAAAAGTAAACTAAAACGAAAAGTGAAAGCAAAATATGTTTACATTGTTCGGACTGTTGCCCTCATATTTATTGTCATATTCACCAGGGCACAGTGATTAAAAGCTTTCGTTGAAGGAATCCAGTTACTTGACCCAAATATTTGTGAGTTCAACACCTGGCTACAGTGAATAAAACTAAAGAGTAATAACTGAAACTGAACTAGAACAAAGTATACACACAGGTGTATGAAGTAAATGGTTCGGTTCAATATTTCAACGTATATGAGTTGTGATACAGCGAAACAGTTCTGTCTGCAGATGACTATTTACGCTCTCACACTCTGATTGAGCACTCTGGAAGAATGGGAGACTTTGAAAAAACAGTAGCTACTCTAGCATCTACGTATCGTTCATTCAGTAATGAATTAGAACATTCTCAGCTATTAGCATGTTTATACATGATATATCACGCTGAAAGTCTGCCTCCTTCTACCAAGCGCTCATAGCTCAGAGGTAATCGCTGACTGACGCCAATTCATCGGGTTTCAATCCTGGGTAAAAAGCAGTCGGATGTCTAACCGCACTAATGAGCTGCGAAACAGATCGGTCTGCAGATGACTATATATATATATATATATGCAGGTTTCATTAAAAAAGACAGACAATGTGTGATGGTTAAGATTGTTCATTTTTTGTGTGATCTTATGATTTCCTTCTTTTGAGGACATAAATTATATAAAAATTGTCTAAATGTTTTATTTATCAGAGCGATTTCGGTTATACTTTTAACCATTTTCGAAGCTGAATTTTATTTTAAGTGTAACAAAATGTATGTGGTATTATGCATAATAGGGAGTAGTGGTATGTGTTATATACCGAACACGGTAAGCATGTAGTTGGCCTGTTCGTAGTTGATGTTATTGAGCGTTGGGTTTTTTGTTTTTATTAATATAGCCTCCATTATTTTTAGTCTTTTTTGCATGTGGATGATGCTGTGGTATTTAAATATGCCAACGAGTATCTTTATGTCCATTGAAGAATTTCGTTCTTAATCCTAATTTCGTAAATAATTATATTGTGTATAACACTATTAAACAAACTCGAAGATTCACGCTACATCTCCCTCAACGGATCTCAATTCGATCTCATTTAAACTGTCACGGAGACCTACAAACCGTATCTGGAACATATTCGTTGACAACATAAATATCATAGCATCATCCACATGACAAAAAAAAGAAGACTAAATATATATATAAAGTTGTTTATATATCTGTATATCTATTTCTAACCACCTTTTTGTTTTCTCGTTTGCAATACTGGATACAAGTATGAGTTCTGCATTTAATGTTTGGGACTAACTCTAAGTGAATTATGCACTCGGATTTGTTTAGAGTCTGGTATGAAATTGGAATGCAATGCCAATAACACGAATATTAAGAATGAGTAAACTAAATCAAAGATGGCCTTTCCAAACCGATAGTGGTTAAAGGTAGCTAAGAGGATTCAATTTTCCCTCACTGTACAATTCTTACTAGCTCGAAATGCAAACAATATCTGTTATATATTTCGACTGAGTCTCCGGCCCATTCACTGCTGAAGAGGAGAACTTACTGCTTGCCTGTCCTTATCCCAATAGACCAGGTAGCCCAAAATAGAAAATTCTCGCCGTCTAATTTTGACCTAGAGTCAACAATTTATCAAAACAGGACAATATTACGCCTATGATTCTTTGACATACATTTAATCAATTCCGTTACTTTTCCCGACAAAAGTAATTGTATTCTACAATTTTAGAGAAATCATTTCTTACAATCAAAATTAATAAAAATTAATACCAGCCATCTGGAAATAGGGTTATATATATATATATATATATATATATATATATATATATATATATATATAAAGTAACTTAGATTCACAGATAAAATAGGCAGTCATAGACAAGGCTAGGACCCCTAATAGCTTAAGAGATAGGTGTAATCTATGTTTGACCGAAAAAATTAAAATTTCAAGACCAAAATATACTCCTTAACAAACGAAGGGAGATCATAAGTTTGTGTTGCCATAGAAATAAGTATAAATTACAATAGTTACCCTATTCTCTCAATTATTCCCAATAAAATTTTTAAAAAATATTTTTAACAAGTTGGCCAAGCAGTTAGTTTCCAACCACCTACCACTCAAGAGTCAGGCCACATACCTCCCACTACGAAGGAGGAATTACTAATCCCTTCTAATTCCTTCTCCTATCCCAACCCAATCAAAACAAATACATTTCAACCCCTTTCTTTACCTAAGCTAACCTCTGGCCTTAGAATTTGTCCTCATTCTCTGTTTATAAGGGGTTGAAGAATGCAAGCCTTAAAATGATATGTTGAAAATGGCTATTTCCTAAACTAAGTTTTATCTGAATTTACAGATATATATATATATATATATATATATATATATATATATATATATGCACCTTTTATGCAGAATTCATTACAAATGACAGACAAGATGTGTTGATTTTTTTTATGTAATTTCATTTGCGAAAGAAATTCAAGTTGAAGTAAGAAAGATACAGAAATACCTAATTTGAGGCCAATGTTTGTACATTTCAAACCTAACATATTTTGTTTAATCATTATTTTTTAATTAGTTATTGTTTTAATTATACATTAAGGGAAAATTGAACCCTCATAGCCACCTTTAACCATCCTTGTTTTGTGCCTTTTCAATAAAACCTCGGTGGAAAACGAAATTAGCAGAGTTGGGGCCTGTGATTTGAAGAAAACTGATACTAAATATCAGGAAGCGACAAATGAGTTTCCTAGGACACATGATAAGGAAGGAGGGCCTGGAAAACTTGATACTCACAGGTCGGATAAATGGAGGTGGAGAGAGGGGAAAGCAGCGTGAAACGTACTTGTTGTGTCTGAGGAAATGGTTTACGGAGCGGGGCTTATAAGAGATATCAAGAGAAAAAATGATTGAGAGCGACAAGAGACAGAGCCAAGTGGAAGTCCATGATCGCCTACGTTCTGAAGGGACACGGCACATTAAGAAGAAGAAGATTTGCATAAGACGGTCGAACCTAAATCGGCGTTTTGATAGAGATGACAGAGCAAACCACCGTCTCTGAGAACATTGTTACTGAATGTATTATTAAAATCCCGACCAACTGTTACGTGTCACCAGCATTTATTTGCTTATAATTGTGTATATTTATATACGCCACGGGTGTAGTTTATATATATATATATATATATATATATATATATATATATATATATATATACTACACCCGTGACGTTGTAGTGTTCTATTGATTATATTCCGTTTGTTAGATATCAGCTAAAGCATATCGCGTAAATCAGGTCTTGAATATATAACCGACTCTTGTGTGTCCGGACTAATCTAGCCAGATGTTAACAGGGAATCCTACTTTGGTCGGTCCGAGATCAAACAAACACAGACTTGGTGGATTTGGTTAGAGTTCAGGAAGGATTGGTCAAGATACGCTTGGTGATCGTGTTTTATATATATATATATATATATATATATATATATATATATATATATAACTTTTGAGATTTTACTCGATCGATCGACTCAGTCGATTAAAAACTTAACTGGGCGATTAAAGTTTAGTGATTTACTCGCCCGCGGTCGATTAAAAATCTTCAAAATCTGATTCTTTTTACAACTCAAAAGTATGCTATTGAAGATTCACAAGTTACTTAGAATGCCTACAATGATATTTTATCATGCAGGTCAGTGTACACATTTTTTAATTAACTCTTCCAGAGTGTAGCCAAAATGTCTCTTTCGCCCAGATTAAAGACGCTTGATAGAACATCAATATCTTTTCACCGCTTACGAAAGAGTGAAAAAAAAATGACGTATACTTCTTTCCACCACGCACCGAAAAACAAATTATACAAGGAAGTAATTTTTTTTATAGAAAATCGTTGAGAAAATCGTTTTTTATCATCTATTTGAAGAAAGAAACTACGTATTTAGGTACCCCCACTCAATTGCCAAAAAAAAAAAAATAAACAGCATATCATGATGTTAAAACTTGATAAAAACAAAGTTTTATCATCAAAATGTTTATGCTATTTTTAAGAGGAAAGATCAAATTTTGTTGTTAATATCGTTTTTTATTTTAAATCCTTTCTAGCACGTTCGAAATTTTAATTAAAATTTCATTTTTTTGTTTTTCGTCAGTGATTCACGCTGCTTAAGTAAGGCGACTATTAAGAAAAGGAAGTCGGTCGAGTAAAATGACTTTGGGGCGAGTAAATTTTCCCTCACTCTCGACCGTTGGTTGAGTGAGTTCTTTTTTAAATCTCAAATGCTGAATATATATATATATATATATATATATATATATATATATATATATATATATATATATTACGCTCTCATACCCTGATTGAGCATTCTGGAAGAATGGTAGACTTTCATAAACAGTAGCTACTCTGGCATGTACGCATCGCTCATTCTGTAATGAATTAGAGCGACCTGGCTATTGGGCGTGTATAATGATAATATACACGCTAAAAAGTCTGCCTTCTTCTACCGAGCGCCCATAGTCCTGAGGTAGAATCGCCGCCTGACTCCAATTCGGTCGGGTTTCAATCTTGGGTTCGGAGTCTAACAGTACTGATGAGCTGTGATACAGCGAAACACATCTGTCTGCGGATGACTATATATATATATATATATACGCACGCAACTGCCGACACATGTTGAATAGGACAATAAAGAATAATGATCAGGACAACAGTCCGAAAAAATGTAAATAGTTTTAACACCTCATCTAAAAAATATAAACTGGGAAAAATATACACGTATATAAAAGTTAAAATAAGGGTGAACTATAAACCAAAGCATGCAAAGATTAATTGGCTGGACATCAAGAGATAATGAAAGAAATATTGAAAAGTAATTTGGATGGAAAAGGATCAAAATTGAGATACACTGATTTTTCCTAAGACGTGACAGAGCAAAATAAGATAATATAAAAAAGAGGACACTGTAAACATATTTGCATTCTTTATTCATTTATTATAAATGAAACTAATCTATGTCTGCATAGCATTTGGAGGTGGAGTGTTTTCTTTCTACCTTCAACAATCGTTCCATAAGCAAAGAGCGTACCATCCTGTCTATGTCTCATGACTACTACAAATTTATCAGCTAACTTACGTCATTGCTTAATACGTTTCTCATACATGATTGGATTGGATCCCTCTCTAAAAACAGAGAAAGTGAAACTAGTATATTATTAGTTCTAATTTTTGGCACTTCATTTTATATGGACATATTTTGGTTATTTTACAAAAGAAATCATTTTATATACCGTCATATATTTTATATTTGTTTACGGCTCTCTGTACAGCCGGTTTTTATGGCTTCCATAAAAATCGACTGTACAAAGAGATTATTTTAAAAACGTTTTTTCATATATAGTGAAGAGCAAAAAATAGTAAAGGCTTTGAATGTATGTTCTACAAGGTGTTGAAGAGACGTACTACAAGATTTGGAAGATTTCTTGGTTTGTCAGAAAGATACAGTAGTGAGGCACGTAAAATCAAAGTCACACTCTTACAGTGATCCATTAAGACAAACTAGACAATTCTTTCTCTAATGGCAATCCTCTTATTCGGGTAATCATGTATTTTCTGCGCGCGATTCCATGTGATACTTTAAGACACATTTATGACTCCATATATTAGAAAATGTGCCGATATGGAAGGTATTTTTGTCTGTGTGTTTCCTCTGTTCACATGAATCAAGCCAAGCCGAGGCTACTGATGCAATTCCCTGACCGGAGCTGTCACATCATTCCAGGGCTTCTGGTGTATCTTCTTGTTCGCTCTTCGAAGGTCCTGAGGTAGCTTCCTCTGCACATCAAAACTCTAAAGTGACATTTTCATGTTAATGTTATGAGCCTACTCTTCCATGTTGGCTAAAGGCATGTTAAAAGAGAGCGTTTGTAACGTAACGCAACAACCAGTGTGTTAATAGTGACGCCGTCACAGAGTGGACTGTCAACCAATACACAGATAGACCCCACCACCCTCATCAAGAAAGGCTAGCCTGCACCAGCTCTCAACTTGATATTTTAACCTTCGCTTCTCTCTGGGTTGTGCAGCTTTCAACAGGTACTAAGATCGTTAACACTTAAACCCTACTCTTTGTGTTACTAGCCGTATAGCCCGGCGTTGCTCGGGTGTAATGAAAGCTTTAAAACTAATCCATGGTCCTAGAGCTCAGACTCTTTAGATGTTAGCACGAAAGACTAAAAAGGAATAGTTGTTTCCAGTTAAAGCGAAACCGTAGACTGAAAAAAAAAAAAAATGAATGGATGTAAGTCAAATTTTGATTTCCTGGTATCGATATCAAATAAGTTTTTTTCGTCGTAAACTGAATTTTTAAGGTTAAATAAGTCCTCTGAGTAAATGATATCATGGCTGAGACTAAGAACTACAATTATACCTACTTCGAGCCAAACCCGAAGCAAAACCTAAAATAAAAGGTCTGAAAAAAATGCAGACATACAGGCAGATAAACAAACACACACACACAAACATCTTGCCTTATATATATATATATATATATATATATATATATATATATATTATCGATTTTCTGCACTACTGCAAGAACTACGACCTTGAAACTTCTGAATATCGTTTCTTATGTCTTTGTCTATAAGTGTATCAAATTTGATTAAAATCGGACCACTCCTTCTATAACCCGGTTTTTTCGATTATCGATTTTCGATATTTATCTTGGGTACCTCGACACAAAACCTAGCTAAGAACACTCGCATAGTACAACCGTGTAAATTTTCAAGAAAATCAGTTCAGTTGTTTCGGAGTCTATAGGTAACGGACACACACACACACACACACACACACACACAAAGTTCCATTTATAGTTAGATATGGCAGAGTTAGCCAAACATACTTAATGTAATAGCTATATATTTTTTAATCATATCACCCCAAGCAAGGCGGTAACGCCACTGATATGCAGGGGGCTACGTACGAGTGAAAAGATTGGAAAAGAGAAAGCCGGAAACCACATCCTAAACAGGGAACAAGGGTTGAGCCTCTTCACCTGTTCAATAGACGTGGGTGGAGTGTGAACCGGGCGATAGTTTAGTCTAGCTACTCCAACTGAAAAAAAAAGAAAAGAAAAGAAAAAGGAGTGAAAAGATTGGAAAAGAGAAAACCGGAAACCACATCCTAAACAGCGAACATGGGATGAGCCTCTTCACCTGTTCAATAGACGTGGGTGGAGTGTGAACCGGGCGATAGTTTAGTCTATCTTCTCCAATTGAAAAAAAAAAACCAATAAAGTTAAGATGTTTGTGAGTCGTAAGATATGAACAAAATTAACGCATACGTTTTTGTTCATACTCAGTAATTAATTAAATAACTCTAAATTTTTCTTATTTATCTTCTATATTACCTGTGATAAAAAAAGGAAGCTCAGGCAACATATTTCCATGAGCCGCATGTTAAAGGTCAAAGAGACGCGTGTGGCTTGCGAGCTGCGGTTTGGCTACACATTTTATATGGTCTCGATTATGTTACCTGGTTGATAAAGTCATTTTTAAAATCTCGCTGCATTCTAAAACCACATCATGAGACTTGTGACTGACGAACTCCTTCGGGACCATTTCTTTATCGATGCGCCCCTGAACATTACCAAGCTTATGCCAATCCCATCAGTTATCAAGTCAAAAGTATTTAAACTTTATGTATTTACATTATTCGCACTATTGTATTCATCTTTACTGCCATGTTTACGACGTTTCGGCCGTTGTACGCTCCGGCTTTCTTCAGGTGCTAAAAATTTCGAACCTAACCCTTTCTTACAATCTTTATCTTGAGTGGATATTGGGCCTTGAACCAAATGTTTCAACCAAATGTTAAAAGAAAACTCGCATAATAGAGTTCAAATGCGTTTACGTGGCCCTGTGGGTGATGAATTATGTTCACCTCTGCAACCTTTTTCCCACAAGCGAAACGTTGCCAACCTTTTGCTATTCACTCACTATTTGCACAGCAAATGTTTAAACGAGCTACATTCCTTATTACAACCGGTTAAGACCATCCTAGCTAGAATCCGTCATGCCACGTACGCAGAGTCAGATCAACCGCATTTCCTTCATATTCTATTGGTAAGGGGAAAGTTTCACTCAGACAGCTCCTAAAAGTGTTGTATTTTGGAACAAACTACTGAGTGGATGCTTCCCAAAGCGACTAGTCGAGGGACCAAACGTTGTCTATCCCACATATTCTCGTAATATGCGCTTCTTACCTCCTCCGTTTCGACCATACAATAGCCTTAGTCAGTAAAATACTATCTTGAGTGACTCTTGAACAATAATATAAAATGAGATCACAATAGTAAGAATCTATTTATATAAGGCACGATGTTGTGTGTGTATCTGTCTGTCTATCTGTATGTCCTTTACACAAATCCATAATTTTTATTCAATTTTTACCAAACTTCCTACAAATATTCTTCAGGCTTCCGGTCAAGTCCTGGGATACTTATTTCATCCGATTTCCCTCCGATATCGGAAATCGATACTCCGATATCCTATCAGGTCTGATCAAGATCAGGATTTCATCGCTTTTATCTTGATTCTTGCTGCAGAATTTGCTCTAACTTGGCAAGATTATAGTTTTTAGTTTCAAACATTAGTAGATATTCTCAGACGACTCGTTTTCCCCGATATCGAAAATCGTTACCCCCGATATTCTATCGAATCTGATCAAAAACCGATATTCAGCTCATTTTCTCCAATTTTACTCCCAATGGGTACGATAAGTTTTCATAGACTTACTTAGATTAGTTTATTCTTGGATGACTTACTTGACTCCGGTATTAGAAATCGATACTCCGATATCCTATCGGGTCTGATCAAAATCAGGTTTCAAGCCCTTTTATTTTGGTTTTTGCTTCGGGTTTTGCTCTAAGTAGGTATAATTGTAGTTCTTAGTCTCAGCCATGATACCATTTACTCAGAGGACTTATTTAGCCTTCAAAATTCGGTTTGCAACGGAAAACTTATTTGACGCCGATACCGGATATCAAAATTTGACTTACATCCATTCATTTTTCTTTCAATCTACGATTTCGCTTTGACTGGAAACAACTATTGCTTTTTAGTCTTTCGTACCAACGCCCAATGAGTCTGAACTCCAGGACCATGGATCAGTTTTAAAACTTTCATTACGCCTGAGCAGCACCGGCCTATACTGCTAGTAATTATTAAATATGGAAATGTTCCTGCTATAGAGTAAGCTAGTATCGTAGATAATGCTTGTGATGTCGATCCTCACAAGGTGCTCAATTATTAGCTACATTTTAAAAAAATTATTATATGGGTGAATATATTGTTGCTTTTTCACGTTGAAGAATATGAGCGTGAAGATATGAATATGACATCTTGCTTAAAATCTCGGCTTGTGCATGTGTGTGTAAGTTTCTGCGTTTTAAGACAGTGTTTCATTTAAAAATCAGTTGTTGTGCAATGATTGGTCAAAAGCAACGCGGCAAATGGAAGGCGGGAAAATGGGTTGAAGACTATCGAGTTTCCGCTGTTAAGAAAAAATGGCATGATATCGTGAGAACCAAATAAGAATTAGAAGGGGGAAAGATGAGGAAGAGGAAGTGGCGGACGAGGGAAAAAATTTCATTAGGGAGTAGGTGATACGAAAGATGGGCGAGAAGAATGATGTACAGAAAAAAAGAAAGAAGAGAGATAGTGTGAAGGGAGGGGATAGAAAAAGGAAGAAAGTAACGGAAGGAAATGGAAGTGGACGACAGAAAGGAAAGATTTGTAAAAAGAAAGAGGAACAATTTTAAGAATTGGAGAAAGAATGTGAAACGTGCTTATTTTAAAAAGAAGAAAACATTTAAGCAAAATAAATTAGTAACAAAAATCATGAAAATATTTAAACACAGCAAAAGCTCAAATGAATAAAACATAAAAGTACGAAGATTATGTTGCGCCAATTTTCCAGTTGGAAATATTTTTACTTGCCTCACATTGTTTCTTTGATGCAAGGGGTTACTGTGTGTGAGAGAATATGAAATCATCGTTAAGTATAAAGAAAAAAAAAGACAGAAGATAACGATTGATATTGCATTTGCATTTTTAGAGATCAATTTTGACCGGAAAGCGAGAGGTCGGAAGGGAGTTTCACAAGCGAGAAGAAGGAGGCAGACTTTTTAGACACATTTTTCATCACATTGGCTGGCATTGCAACCGGAATTTTATAAAATGTCAATGTCTCATTGAATAAAAGTATCACAAAGTTCATATTTGAAAGGGGAATGGTATCATCACAACATTCGAAAGAGGAATAGTATGATCACGAATTTCTCAATTGAATGGTATGATGACCAAGTTTTAATCGAAAGTGGAAAAGCATGAACTTGAATTTCATAATCAAAAGTGAAATGGTATGACCACGAATGGAATGATTAGTTCACATTCAAAAGTGGAATGGTATGACCACGAATGGAATAATTAGTTCACATTCAAAAGTGGAATGGTATGGCCACGAATGGAATGATTAGTTCACATTCAAAAGTGGAATGGTATGACCACGAATGGAATGATTATTTCACATTCAAAAGTGGAATGGTCTGATCACGAATGTCCGATTCGAATTACCAAGTTACGAAATTCACAAATTTCTACTTTCGAAAGTATGAACCTGAATTTCATAATCAAATCTAGAATGGTATGAAAACGTAGTTCCAAATTGAATGGTATAAGCACAAAGCTCCTGATCGAATGGTATGATTTATTAATCGAAAAGTGGAATGGTATGACCACGAAGTTTACATTCAAAATTGGAATGGTATGACCACGAAGCTATCGATCGAATGGTATGGTTTATAAGGCAAAAATTGGAATGGTATGATCACGAAGTCCCTAAATGAAAGTGGAATTTAACTTTCTGCTTGTCAAACAATACACTCCTTTTTCAAATGTAACCTTTGTGTATGTCTGGATGAAGAAGTGCCGAAAAATAGTATTGTCTTCACGTCCTCTGATTCCCATGTTGAGCATCGGACTACAGCCTCACCACGTGTAAAATTAACTCTGTAAAATCCTACAAGGTACCGAAGTCATAAGAGCAACTTTTATGACATCGGTATCTTATATAATTTCCTCCTAGACTATCTGACAGCCTAATCTAGGGATCACAGTCTACCCTCCGTGAATTGGGAAATGGAGAAGAGATAGGTGTATACCTTTCTAAAGGTTTTTGTACGAAAGTGAACACAACAGCCACAGGTGGATTTCGAACGCCAATCCTACTTTCCACGCTGATAATTGCTGTGCTGCGCGTACGTCCCATTTTAAAATTACTGGGTCGTTATTTTTTTTTTTTTTGTAATGTTATTGTAAACTTAAAAATATTCAATAATATTCAAATAATGCCTTTTCGTTGTGTTTCTGCGTCGCAATTTCATTTAGTTTCTAAATATTTGGGGGCGTTCTCATTAAATGAAGTTTGGAATGCGTAAAAAGTGGCTTTAATTTGTATTTGAATCTAGTATTTGCTATTGCCTCGATTTCATTTCATTCAAATTGAAAATCCCAGAGAAATTTAGGTTTCACATTTGTCCTTTTTTATTACTTTTAAAATACATTGATCAAAATGTATTTCTTTTGATAAAACGCTCACACCCACTCAGCACACACACACACACACACACACACACACACACACACACACACACACACACACACACACATATATATATATATATATATTATGTACAAAACAACATATATATTATCTAAAAAACCAGAGCACCTTGTCTGTCATTTTTAAAGAAATGTTCAAATATATATATATATATATATATATATATTGTAATAGTTGTTACAATGGTTTATAAAGGCATAGTATCACTACACAAAAATTTTCATGTTTTGGAGCAGAACTGCTCCTCTTCGGGTGATATGTGGAACTGAATATAAAGCTCTACTCTGTATCGAGCACTCTTTATAAAAGGAAATGCTTAAACAGTAGATTTAAATTTACATGTTCTCGTGATCTGTCATTTTCTTACAATATATATATATATATATATATATATATATATATGAACGAAAGAAAAATTGTTCTATTCCAATGCGTTTTGGAAGGACTTTATCTAGGCAAATGTGAAAATTTTATTTCGTAACTTGCATTTACACACAAAAGTAACAGTAAAGGAAATGTATCATTAAGTTTTCATTTTAATTTTTCTTTTTTAATTTTTCAAAAACATCATTAAGTTTTAAATAATTACGTTTATAAAACTTGGTGTGCAAGGACAGGTAAACTATGGCGGACAATAAGTGATGCAAATTTATTGCCTAATAAACGAAAATAAGTTAGTGCTGTTGTTAAATTTTTATTTAATTTTTAATGTAATTATTATTTATTTCTATGCAATTTATTTTATGTTGTTTAATCATTTAATTATAAATTTATTTATGTTAAATTATGTGAGTTAACCTTTTTCTTCTAATTTTAAAAATTTTGTATGGTCATAGATGTTGGAATGAGAAAAGGTATTTCTTTTCATTAAAGAAGCTATCTGAAAAATTCAGGTTGTAAGTTAACATTTTGTCAACAATCGATAATTGCTCTATCAAGAATAAGTTGGCAAAGTTATTTTCTCTTTTAATAAGTACAACATTTTCGAAATTGAAGTTGAAATTATTTCTCAGTATAACTAATGCATTGAATAAACTGTTGAGAAGATCTTTTTTAAATTCATAAATACTCATGGGAAGAAACGCGTTAGTACAGAAAAGTTTTGTTTTTGTCTTATATTTATATTGTCTTTAGAGATATATTGTGTTTATATCTGAATTTTTGCACACTCCTGCACACGCACACACACACATTCACGTATATATATATATATATATATATATATATATATGAATTGGATGTATTTGCCAGGCAATTTTTCAGTCAAAATGTTTCATTTAAGATTAACAAAACAGTTTTTACCCAAATAGTTCATTTTTTTTTTTGCATTTCTTTTTTTTTTAATTAAATACCTGAGAACTGTTCTAACAGAAGATAGAAAATGCGACACAGAAATCCAAAGGCGAATTGGCATGGTGAAGGAAGCATTACAGAAGTTGAGTAAAGTATTAAGAAATAGGATAATTTCGCTAGAAACAAAGAAGAGAGTACTGGGATGCTATGTGATGTCAGTTCTTCAATATGGCAGTGAATGCTGGACAATATCATCAAAGATAAAGGAAGAATTTGAAGCAACTGAAATTTGGTTCTACAGAAGGATGCTGCAAATATCATGGATCGAGCATGTGAGCAATGAGAGTTTGGGAAAGGATGGGAACGAAAAGAAAATTAATACTGAACATCAGGAAAAGACAACTAAAGTTCTTGAGACATGCAATGAGGAAGGAGGGCTTGGAGAACCTGATACTAACAGGCCAGATAGAAGGTAAAAGAGACAGAGAAATAACGGATAACATATTTTAAGGACCTGATCAGGTGGATGACGGAACGAGGGTTGCGTGGAGTAACAGAAGAAAGTGTGCGAAGAGCCAACAGGGATAGGGAGATGTGGAAAGCCCTGATCGCCTACGTCCTGAAAGGACAGGGCACTTAGAAGATATGATGTCATTTTGAATTGATTCCAGAAACCCAAGATGTAGTCAAGAATATCTTGCTGACTGAAAAGTCGAAGTACTTGAACAAAACAGAAAAAGCATTGAAATTTTAAAAAGGAATTAAAACAAAAAATTGAACGAAGCATAATGTTATTAATCTGAAATAGACTAAGGAAAGTAAGTGCCAGAAAAATGATTAGCATTTAAAATATTTCACTTAAATACTGACGCGTAATTAAAGAAAAAAGGACATCACAGTAGGCCAGTACTTTTTTTTTTGCAACTCAATGTTTACTCAATAAAATTTGGAAAATTATCACAATATATTTATATATGTGAAACACTGCGTAAGTTACAGCTTATGATATCTATCCTTATTAAATAAAATATGGATCACTTCTTTATAAGGTGTCAATTTTTTTTTTTATGAAAACAGCCTAAGTGCCGTAATTTTTTTAAGTTTACAAATAAGTTCAAAAATTATCTCACATTAACTTATATTTAATATAATTTTAAACGTTTCATGCTTAATTGAACGATTGGTTTTCTTTTTTTAGCAGAAATTTCTTTGACTGGTGGATTCTTTGTTTCTGTTTTTCTTTTTTCCTAGCCCTCTGTTAGATTCTTTGTTTCTTTTTTTTTTTTTTTTTGCCCGGCTGTATTTTAGTTACCGTCTTACCTCTTTTTTGGTCTATAGTTCACACATTGGCTATTCAGTTGACATTCCCACCCCCGCCTAGCTATAACTTGTACTGACCAAAAAGTTTAAAATTATTTTTCAGACGATAATTCTACTCCTGCAGCTTCTTTTCTCGCACTTCCCGCCTGTGGAACTCGCTTCCTTATTCTTGCTTTCCTGACGGCTACAACTTCCAGGAATTTAAGTGCAAGGTCAATACTCATCTCTTAACTACTTGACCCTAGTTCTTTCTACACCACCCTGTAGATCCATTCCTTTCTCTACACCTTTGCAACTGTCATCACACCAATATTCCCATCCCTCTCTTTCTCCTTTCTAACTGGTTCGTCCTTCTCTTCACTCTCCTCTAATCTTTTTACTCTTATGTAGCCCCCTGCACATCAGTGGCATTACCGCTTTGCTCGGGGTGATATGATTAAAAAAAATCGCTCTAATCCAAATACGTAAATAAACTATTAATTTATTATTTTACACGTTAATATAGGCTCATTGACACTCTAAACGATCATGAGTTTTTCAAATGGTGACGTTTTTGTTTTAAATATTTATGGTCTTTGAAATTTAACATTACTTGCGGCAGATTTCATAGCTTCCTTGAGATCTTGAATATTACTTTCCATTCCCTTATAAGGTCTCTTTTAACGATAGAACCTATGTTTTCTATTAGCTTAATACTCACAATTTTCCTCCTACTTCCACAAAAATACATCGATATATGCAGCGCTACATATAGCCAATTTAAAAAAAAATTAATCCGTTTGTCTAACGCTCGCAAGAGCGTGAAACCCAAAGTCACACACACACACACACACACACACACACACACATATATATATATATATATATATATATGAATACAACACTGCATATATCCATCTCTCTCTCTCTCTCGCTCTCTCTCGCTCTCTCTCTCTCTCTCTCTCTCTCTCTCTCTCTATCTATCTATCTATCTATCTATATATATATATATATATATTATCAGTATAGCCCGGCGTTGCTCGGGTGTAATGAAAGCTTTAAAACTAATCCATGGTCCTGGAGCTCAAACTCTTTGGACGTTGGCACAAAAGACAAAAAAGCAATAGTTGTTTCCAGTTAAAGTGAAACCGTAGACTGAAAGAAAAATGAATGGATGTAAGTTAAATTTTCATTTCCTTATTTATATCATTTCATTATACCTACTTAGAGCCAAACCCGAAGCAAAATCTAAATTAAAAGGGTTGAAAAAAATACAGACATACAGGCAGATAAACAGACACACACACAAACATCTTGCCTTATATATATATATATATATATATATATATATATATATATTATCGATTTTCTGCTCTATTGTAAGAACAGAAAACTTGAAACTTCTGAATATCGTTTCTTATGTCTTTGTCTATGAGTCTTTCAAATTTGATTAAAATCGGACCACTCCTTTTATAACTCGATTTTTTCGATTATCGATTTTCGATATTTATCTTCGGTACCTCGGCACAAAACCTAGCCAAGAACACTCGCAGACGCTTATAGTACAACTGTGAAAATTTTCAAGAAAATTGTTTCAGCTTTTTCGGAGTCTATAGGTAACGGACACACGCACACACACACATTCAGACACACACACACAGACAAAGTTCCATTTATAAATAAGTTTAGATATAAAATATAGTGTTTATAGACGTTGTTCTACTGTTTTTATTCGCCCGTTTTTTAAAAAAATGAAAATAGATGACTTCACTAAAATAGACAATGGAATATATGTGAAAGGAAAAGTAAATGAATGGTCATTGAAGTTAACACTCATAGGCGACAATCTATTTCAACAGTCGTGAGTCGTTGTGTTTTTGCTCGACTATTTATATATACAGATTAGTGAGGCATTGTGGGTCATCAATATATGACGGTTGTTTTGGTTGGCGGCAACGGTTATGTTTCGAATTATTTTTTTATTACATTTACTAGTGTTTATGTGTGCGAACGTTCGTTGTTAATTTATTCATTATTTATTTAGTTTATTTATTATTTATTGTTTTGTATAAATTTAATTTACTTATTTTTGTTTATTTTATTTTACTTATTTATATTCATGTATTCTTGTTCGTTTACGATTTTCGGATTTTCGGTAATGTAAAAATTTGTTTTCCTGCCTGCAGATAGCTATAACTATTTTCCAATGTTGTTTTATAGTAAATACACGATGGTTATTTTATATAAAATGCGCTTTATGCATGATATTGAGCGCTTTTATTATATATATATATATATATATATATATATATATATATATATATATATATATATATTTTCTAGACATATGCTATTAAATATAAGAGACAATGAATGTCTATTATGTTTAATCATGAGCCGTTCTAAACGTCGTATTTTTGCTTTAATTTCAGTTGAAAATAAAGACAAAAATTCTCCAACGTTTGGATAATTATTTATTGGTTTTATTCTAAGCTTTCGGCTCACATGAGCCATCTTCAGAGAGGTAGTTTAAACTGAAATATTATAAAATCCACCATCACCGACGATTTTATTTATTTTCAACTGAAATTAAAGCAAAAATACGACGTTTAGAACGGCTCATGATTAAACATAATAGACATTCATTGTCTCTTATATTTAATAGCATATGTCTAGAAAATTACTTGCTGCCTCGATATACTAAATATATATATATATATATATATATATATATATATATATATATATATATATATATGAATAAGGACAAAGACTAAAATTGCAAGGTTCAAAACATTAATTTAAAACGGTACTCAATATAAAAATAGAGAATTGAATATTTATTAATAATTGTAATAATTATTAATAAATATTCAATATTCTATTTTTATGAAGTTTGGAATGTGAAAAACTACAAACTACTACAAAACTGAACAGTTTGTTTCGACGTTGAATGAACAATGTCTCATCAGGTAGTTAACAATGATGGTAATAAACGGTTTTATTTAATTTTTTTATTATATGAAAACAACACTTCCTTTTATTTTGGGTTTTTTTTTGTTTTGTTTTTTCGACGAGGTAAAAAAATATTAAGAAAGAAAGAAAGAAAGAAAGAAAGAAGAAAATATCATGAGTAATCAAAAAAGGAAAAGAAAGGAGAAATGGAAAGATACAGAAGAAATAGAAAGTGAAGAGAAAAAAGTAAATGAGAAAATTTAGAGAGGGAAGAGCCAATGAAAACGTCTAAAAAAAGATAAATTTTAAACTTGGAGTGGAAATAGATTTCAGATAGATATTGATTATAGGTTACAATGATGCGGCTGAATTCTTTTGGCATTTTTAAATGATAAATTCCCATACACAAACGGAAATATTATTCATAAAACGTAAAATAAAGTTGTTTTTTTTTTAAAAAAACAATACGATGATGTAAATTCATTAGACCAAATATTTTAAATTAGAATAAAAATAAAATAAAATAAATAAGTAAATAAATAAAATTTAAATATCTTAATAATAGTAATAATAATAATAATAAATATAAAATATATAACCAAATAATATAAACAAAAATAATAAAAATAAAATAATAAATGTAATAATTTAATACATGGCTAAACATACTAAAAGCAATTATCGAGTGTAATCAGAATATTTAAGGCAATAAATAGATCACAAATTGTCATAGAAAATTAAAGTAAAATAACATAAAAACGAAGAACATATAGTTAGTGTAAATTATCAAGGTTAATACTATAAAATGTTTGGATTGCTATAATTTCATACCTTATATTTACTAATACTAGCAGGATTGTAAGGTTAATTCTTTAATATATTTACAATTTACTGTAGTTGAATGTCTTTGATTTAGTAATATGTCACTTTTCATGTACTTTATAATTCCCATTTTCTCTGGCAAACAGAGTAAAGATGGTTTGTTCACCGATTTGGAGATTCTAGCTTGTTTGATAATTTTTTATTTAACTTTAGGCGTTTTATTCTCCTCTTCTAAATTGCAAAAATATTTAGAAAGGGAGGTCATACTTCCTTTGTTCTCACTAATATAAGATGAGAGATGACTGAAAAAACGATTTTTGAAACTGTTCATTGTATTTCCAATATAAACGTTAGTAACCCTTGGATTTTCTACTGATGAGGTAGAGCAAATAGAGACAAGGGTTTTAGTTAAACAGTTGTTAGTTAAAGGACATTAGTCGCGATTTCTACAACCGCATAAGTTGTTACCATGAGACAAATTAATATCATTAGTAGCATTATTATTATTATTGTTATATAATTTCAGTATTTTATTGTTATGCAATTTAAAGTTAAATGGAAATTTTTCAAACAAGCTAGAATCTCTAGATCGGTAAACGAATCATGTTTTCTCTGTCTACAAAAGAATATGGAAATTATAAAGTACATGAAAAGTGACATATTACTAAATCAAAAGTATGAAACTACAGTAAATTTTAAAGATATTAATGCATTAACCTTACAATCCTGCTATCGTTACTAAATAAAAGGTATGAAACTATAGCAACTGTAAACATTTTATCGTATTAACCTTACTATCTTGATAATTTACTTTAACTATATGATCTTCCTTCTTTTGTTATTTTACTTTTATTTGCTATGAAAATTTGTTATCTATTTATTGCCTTAAATATTCTGCTTACACTCGATAATTACTATTAGTATGTTTAGCCATGAATTAAATTATTGCATTCATTTTTTTATTTTCATTTTATTATATTTTTATTATTTGGTTATATATTTTATTATTATATTGTCATTTTTCGTCATATTTCATTTCTGCTATGGTCGCACTACCCACCAAGTCTGCGGGAAGGCCTAAGGTAGGTCGTGGTGTGTTGTTATGGCTCCATTTCATGTTTTTTCTATCTCCAATATCATCCCAAGCGTTACATAGACAAAGTTCTCCTTAGTGTGTGGGCTGCACTTAACAAGACAACTTTTTGTATATCTCTTAAGCTGAGGTTTCCAGGGAGTCTTTCAATGTGTTGTTTTGTTCCATTTTTTATCATTCCAAGTGCACCTACTATTACTGGCAC
This sequence comes from Ascarosepion bandense, assembly GCA_037127315.1. NCBI lineage: Eukaryota > Metazoa > Mollusca > Cephalopoda > Sepiida > Sepiidae > Ascarosepion > Ascarosepion bandense. Next base: position 573,948 of record JBBBDQ010001828.1, on the reverse strand, counting down.
GATTCTTGTTTTCAATTTCCACATTTATTCTCTATTTTAATATTATTGTTATTTATTTTGTTTATTTTATTATATTTTTATTTTTATTTTATTTTATTTATTTATTCTATTTTACTTTATTTTTATTCTAATTTATAACATTAGGTCTAATAAATTTTTATATCTTCATATTGTTTCTTTAAATGAGCTTTATTTTACGTTTCATGAATAATTTTTCAGTTTGTGTATGGGAATTTGTTTTTGTTTTTTTATTTGAGCCACAACATTGTAACCTATGTCAATATCTGTCTGAAATCCATTTCGACCACAAAATTAAAATTTCTCTCACTTAACCGTTTCCATTGGCTCCTCCACTCTCTACATTTCCACACTGTTTTTCTCTTCACATTTTATTTCTTATGCAAATTTCCTTTTACACTTTCTTTTCCGTTTCTTGATTTCTCATCTACTTTCTCCTTTTTTATTCCCTCTTTCTTTATTACTCTCTTTTTACCTCGTACGAAAAATAAATTCCCAAAATAGAGGGGAGTGTTGTTTTCATATAATAATTTTTTAAAAATAAAACGTTTATTACCATCATCGTTAAATACCTGATGAAACATTGTTCTTTCAATGTCGAAACAAATTGTACAATTTTTTAGAAGTTTGTAGTTTTTCACAAGTTTTAAAATAATTATATATATATATATATATATATATATATATATATATATTCAAAGATTCACTAAAAATGTTGGAAAAATTCACAAATGCTCAAATATAATAAAAAGTAAATTTTATTCTCAAAATGTATATGTTATTATAAAGAGGAATGGTCAAAGGATTTATGGATTTTGAAATCATATTTTTTAAAACCTTTTTAAAACCTTCAAATTTTGGGTTGTTTTTTATTTCATAAAATGGTATATGAAAAGTTAGCGTCTTTTTGCGGTGTAAAATATATTGGATTTGAAATTTTTGCAAAAATCAAATAATTGTCGCATTTTAATGAAACTTTCAGGACTTATTCACAAATGAATTGACTAAAATATTTTTTCGCATTTGTTAATCCCCTTTCATATATAATTTTAAGAAATTTTCAGAAATTCATTTTTGTACGCTTAATATTTATATTACTTATAATAAGTCCGTGGAGAATTTAAATCATCAATTTCTTTCTATAACGGGATTCCCTGTTACCGAAGATCTACATTATCAACGATAAATTTATTTTACTTTTAACCGAATATATATATATATATATATATAAATATATATTATATATGTATGTAGAGTCATAAAATGTTTTATTTTCCAATATGGGGAGCACATTAAGGCCGCGTACATAATTGATATTGTGGAGCGTTTCCTTTTTTTATCAATAAGGCTTCCATTATTTTCAGCCTTTTTTACGTGTGGATAATTCTATTATATTCGTATTATCAACGAGTGTGTTACGGATAGAGTTTGGTAAGTCTCCATATGCATTTAAATGAGACCTAATATAGCTATAGTTAAAGAGATGTAACGTGAGTCTTCTTGTTAAACGTGTATCCAATGTCATTATTTACGAATTTAGGTTGTATATATATATATATATATATATATATATAATAAAATAAATTTCGATGTTCAAAACTGCTGAATGATCATTTCAACATGAAATCCCTACATTTCCTTTTGGATTAAAGTTATTTTAATATATATATATATATATATATATATATATATATATATATATATATTATTATTATTATTATTATTATTATTATTATTATTATTATTATTATTATTAAACAGGTATTTATTAGTCAGAGTCAAATTATACCGGTGAAAAATTGTATTAAAAATATCAATACACGTTTAAATAAATAATAAAGATTTAACACAGAGAACTTATAAATATTGAAATAAGGAAGAGCAGCCAATTACGCTATTATGTTTTAACCTTTCGGTATCGTCAGGCGTTATAGACTAAATGATTATATATATATATATATATATATATATATATATATATATATATATAACTTAATCATACCAACTTGTCTGTCGTTTCATAAAAGAGGGATTGCTGAGTAAATATACACACAATATATATATAAAATTAAAGTAGGTATAATAGCATTCAATAGCGTCGGAATGTTAAGTTTGAGTTTCGTCATTTTTCAATCAGTCAATCATTTTCTCCAAAAGAGTGATTTCCTTATCACAGAATATCTATTTTATAGATACATATAGACTCATTTATATACGTTAATTTTCAAGTTTAGATTTTACAATTACAACTGTTAATTTTGCGAATTTTTCGTAATATTTATTATGGCACACTATTCACAGTAATTTTGTTAAATTTAATGTATCTTAAATTATATAATTTACGTATATTAATTGATCATATTAATAAGTAGAGTTTATATATATATATATATATATATATATATATATATATATATATATATGGAGAACACACGTATTTCAAATTTTAAAAAAGTGCAAATAAAAACAAATTAGAAACATTTGTTGTCTCTAATATATATAGTTTCAATACAGATTTAAATGTCTGAAGGCACACCCATATTTTCTGGTGACGATTACAGTTTTAAAACACCCGATGAAATTCAGGTCACACGGTTTTCTATGCCAAGTACACGTGCTTCGTTTTGGAAAGCAATAATCCCATGTTTTTCAATTGGAACAACAAAACCGTTTTTAGCGCACAACGCCAATTAAATGAGCTTTTTACACGTAGGCTAACATCTTACATTGCTGAATCAGTTTTGAATCATTTTATACATATATTCATTTATATATATATGTGTGTGTGTGTGTGTGTGTGTGTGTGTGTGTGTGTGTGTGTGGATAGATAGATAGATAGATAGATAGATAGATAGATAGATAGATGTTCGAAATACTTATCTTTCGACCTCAAGTTATGCTAATATAGCGCTCGTCAGGATAAAAGAAATCTATCGAGTTCCTTAATACCAATTTAAATTAACGGCCATACATAATTGTGACAGTTAATTTCAATACTCTTTTCAAAACGCTAAAAATTAGCCCCAAACAAATTTCATACCTGCTGTCTCTAAAATATTAGCGTCCTATTTTTTGTATTGAGCTCTTTATTTTGCAAAAGTTTGCTCGACTATAAACTCGTTAAATTCCAGTAACTTCTTGGTCGACGTGTTTTGCTCGGTTTTAACAACCTTTTGTTATAATCACATACACACACATACACATACACACACACACACACACACACACATATATATATATATATATATATATATGTGTGTGTGTGTGTGTGCATGTGTGTGTGTGTGTGTGTGTTGCTAAAATACGATGAAATTATTTACCTAAGTTTTGTAATTTTCTATGATTTCAGCCATTTTTCTTGGTTTTCGTAAAGGATTTGAACAAACATAATTGGTCGTGTCACTTTATATATATATATATATATGGGGGGGGGTGAAATGTATATGTATATAAATATATACATATATATTTATATTTATATATATATATATATATATATATATATATGTATGCAATTTGTTATATACATTATAATATTTATATATTATATATGCGCGGTACTTACCAAATGCGTATGTATGTGAGCAACGGCACACATATACATATATATGACAAGCCCCATACGGTTCGCGGTTTGGCGAGCGCGCGCGTGTGTGTGTCTTTGCGCAAGTCAACGGGTGTACAAGTGTATATATATCAACCTTTGTCCCGACAACAAATTTTCCTCCCAATTTTCCACCTACTTCCACAAAAATACACCGTTATACGCCGTCCTACATATAACCAATTTAAAAAAAAATAATCCGTTTGTCTGACGGTCGCAAGAGCGTGAAACCCACAAAATCACACCTATATATATATATATATATATATGAATACAGCACTGCAGATATCAATCTCTCTTTCTCTCTCTCTCTCTCTCTCTCTCTCTATATATATATATATATATATATATATATATATATATATATATATATTAGCAGTATAGCCCGGCGTTGCTTGGGTGTAATGAAAGCTTTAAAACTAATCCATGGTCCTGGAGCTCAGACTCTTTGGACGTTGGCACCAAAGACTAAAAAGCAATAGTTGTTTCCAGTTAAAACGAAACCGTAGACTGAAAGAAAAATGAATGGATGTAAGTCAAATTTTCATTTCCTGGCATCGATATCAAATAAGGTTTTTTCGTCGTGAACTGAATTTTGAAGGCTAAATAAGTTCTCTGAGTAAATGGTATCATGGCTGAGACTAAGAACTACAATTATACCTACTTAGAGCCAAACCCGAAGCAAAAACTAAAATAAAAGGGCTGAAATAAATACAGACATACAGGCAGATAAACAGACATACACACAAACATATTGGCTTATATATATATATATATATATATATATATATTATCGATTTTTTGCACTATTGTAAGAAATGGAACCTTGAAAATTCTGAATATCGTTTCTTATGTCTTTGTCTATGGGTGTATCAAATTTGATTAAAATCGGACCACTCCTTCTATAACCCGATTTTTTCTATTATCGATTTTCGATATTTATCTTCGGTACCTCGACACAAAACTTAGCTAAGAACACTCGCATACGCTTATAGTACAACTGTGTAAATTTTCAAGAAAATCTTTTCAGCCGTTTCGGAGTCTATAGGTAACGGACACACACAGACACACACACACATACACACACACATAGACAAAGTTCCATATATTATCTATATATATATATATATATATATATATATATATCGAATAATGATATATGCATTTTTATATATCAGGAGCAGTTTTAAAAGAAAAGATGTATAACAAATTGAATGAAGCTTTTGTGATGCGTTTTCATAGGACGGGGTTTTTTTTATGTTGTTTTGACTACAAATGTCTACGAACAAGAGACACCGACAGTCTAAATTTTGAAACTGCGTCTCTTGTTCGTGCACAACGACGTAAACAAAACATATCCCATGAAGTTCTAAATGCTCAAACGTGCCGCAAAACCTTTTCAAATTTGTCATACACATTTTCTTTCACGCAAACATATATATAAACAAATTCAAATTTCTTTAATTCGGATGTTCATTTCGATAGGTATTCTTAACCACCTATATCGTCAGCAAGACGAAAACATTATGCATAATGTTTTAGTCTCGCTGGCAAGATAGGTGGTTAAAAATATATATCGAAATGGCCATCCGAATTACGAAAATTTGAATTTTTATATATATTAAATATTGGCTCTATAAATTTAATTACATTGAGTCCTCTGGTTGGATTAGTGTTAATATTAATATTAATAAGATCCTTTGGGATTTATCATCAAGCCATTTTGTGGGGAAATTTATGACTAGTATATATATATGATGCAACAAAAACACTTTTATAAACTTTGGGGGTGGGTTTCTTACACAAAATCAAGTTCAAACTTTTTCAAATTATGAATTAAATTTCAGGCGTTTATTGCCGACTAAAACTTTGTCTCATTCTTTTGTGCAATCATTAGCTTGTCGGCTGCCAAATGCTTTCGTTAAGTACAGCAGCCATTCATTTCCTATTACTAAAGTTTCTATTAGAATTAATTGTCACTTGGTGGTGTAAGTTTTGATAGTCAGGTAGTGTAATGGATAATGGTTTAGAATTGTTGAACAGGGAGCCGAGTTAGAATTCCAGTTGGATTCGTTATAATCACTTAGGCGAAAATATGCTGGGAAAGGTTTGAATCTACCTCTTCTAACCCCCACATAAGGGTTAATTAGTAAGGCTTATATTATTAAATCATTATTATTTTCCAAAATATTCTTTCAGTCTAAAAGTATTTTCTGGGTTTGAAAAACCTTTAAAAAAAAGTTCATAAGCCGTTGAAAACGAATCAATCAATCAAAAAATTATTTTTAAATAAAATGAATGAATAAATAGGAAGAAATTCCTCCTTGATAAGTAGTTGAATTATATATATAATTATTATATATATAATTATATATATATTATATATAATTATATATATAATTATATATATAATTATATATATAATTATTTTTAAATAAAATGAATGAATAAATAGGAAAAAATTCCTCCTTGATAAGTAGTTGAATTATATATATAATAAACGTTTCAATATTTCTACGTATCATTTTCTATAGAAATGTTGATTTTCTTCCTCTCTCAATGTTGATACAATTTTCTCTTTAACTTTTGTGACCAACGCAAAAACTGAATCGTTATTTTCGAGATAAGCGAGCATGTTGACGCCACAATATGGAAATGATTTTATTAAGCACTTTAGAATATTTTAACGATATTTTTTTAACAATCTCCTAATGTGACAGTTCAAATAGATGAAAGAAGGCTAAGAAGAAGTTGGAATTACTTTTCTATATTTTGATCTTGACAAATAGATAAACTTAATTTATTTTCTATTATTTTTCTTTTTCCTTTGTATATTTTCCTTGCATGTTATTTATCAATATGCAAGAGTATTTCTTGTTTTACCTGATTATCTGGAACCCATCTGAATTATATAGGGACAAATTTCATTCTTTTGGGACAGAGAATGATTATCTTTAATACGTAATTCGAGATTATTCAGACATAAAATATATACAGTCTCACATTTTTAGCCACTTCATGTTTAAACCATATATAAAATAAATACTTATTGGAATTTCAATGTTTGTTTACTGAATGTTGACGTCATGCATTTGCGCAGTTTGTACGAAAACTGGTTCGTTCTGCGCAAATGTAAAGTTGTAGCGACTATCTCTGTGAAATATTACAACTTTCAAAGCCCCAAATTAATAGTCATGATGCAAGTTTGGAGCTTTAGAATGTGTCATAATGTTTATTTGACGGTGTTTGTGAAGTGGTATGCTAATGCCGAATTTCAGAATGTGTTAAGATAATAGCTCAAACGCAATGATTTTTTTAAAGGACGCGTATAGCCATGGTTAAAGAAAAGCTAAACGCTTTCTGAAAGAAAATGATTTGTATACATGTAGTGGCCTCGGTTATGTCAAGTACAAGGCCACTTAAAAACATAACCGACAATCCCCGCATTTAAAGGTATGATCAGGTTGATTGGTTGATAGGATAAAAGTGTTTTGTTTGTAAAATAAGTGAAATTTTATTAACTGAACAAAATAACAAATTTGTAAGAAGTAAAATGTTCAAATAGAAAATGTACGTAGTTAATTATTTTGTAAGAATTTAATGCCCAAAGAAAAAATGTACGTATATAATAATAGTAATAATAGTACGTATAAAATAATAGTAGTAAGGAGCAGAATGCGTGTATGTAGCAAGATTAACAGGTTACTAATAAAGTATGTGTTCTTTTCCCTTTTTATGGCCGGCGAGAAAGATAAAAGTAAGGTGAAGCAATTAAGGAAAATTGTACTTAATGGACGTTAGTTTTTAGGAGTCACTGAAGTATCTTGTTGTTGTTGTTGTTGTCATCTTATTCTTTGTTGACTGCGAGAATGTTGAGGATGGAGAAGAAGAGATAAAATAAATTAGCATGAGTAAAGAAGAAGAACGAATGTGTGTCGGGATTTTATGTCCCGGACTTGAAGTTTCCTTTGTCACATTTTAGCATGTCGTCTCTCTGCTCCCATCTGTGTTTGGCCGGTCAAGGGACGTGAATAAGTACTTAGCAGGTCACGTGGTCGGATACAACCGCGAACCCATTTTTTTAGGCGTTAAGAATATTTGACCGGGGTCATAGTTCAATTTGCTATTTCCCATCTAATCAGAATTCAGAATCTTAATTTTCACACCGGTTTATGAAATTTGTCTTGGTCTGGTTTTTTTCCAAAATGTTTTCAGTCATTCTGATCCTATTTTGCGAGGGTGCAAATCTAATTTTGGGGTTTCAGTTAATTGTTGGATGATATAGGATTTGGATACTATATACCCGACAAGGCTCCATCACATTTTGCGAGGAAAACTAATAATGTACCCCTGGATAAAATGTTTCAAACATTCGTTTGATCAAATGACAGGCTTATTTGCAGAACCACAATCAAATTGAAAGTTCGCGGGGCATTTGTGAAAAGAAAGTTTACATTGTCAATTTACCAGCAAAGATGAATTTTGAATGCTATTCTGTGGCTGTGCACTCATATGTATAAACAAAACTTGCAAAATCAATGGATTGATGACTTCAAATCCGTTTCAAAACAGGAAGCAAAAATTTCACACAAGGTTGCGTATAATATTGTCGTTATTACTATAACACTATTTTCTTATTTTAGTTTTGTACATTTTGCACACGTTCAATCGTTCTTCTTTTCATGTGCTGTCTCTTCAGAACGTAGGCGATCATGGACTTCCACTTGCCCTTGTCTGTTGTCGCTCTTAATATTTTTCCTTTTGGTATCTTTCCCAAGCCCCGCTCAGGTCCGTCAAATATGTCTCGGGCTGCCTTTTCAAGTTTTTTGTTTCCTCTATCCGTCCGGTGAGTATTAAATTCTTCAAACCCTTTTGTTATGGGAAAACACACCTATTCCTCAGATAATGAACTCTCCCTTCTATATTAACAAGAGTTAACGGGGAGTTCTTTAGACTTCTATTGGAGTTCAGTAGAACTACTAGGCAGTTGATATTAGTCGGCAGTTAGCCGAATACTAAGGAGTCAGCTTTCAGTGGAAGATTACCAAGTTCCTAACATTTTGGGTACGTTAAGTCGATTAGCAACCGACATAGCACGATTATAACCTTCAGTGCGTATACTACTCCACAACACCTTTTTCCTCATTACGTGTCCCGAAATCCTCAGGTGTCTCTTCCTGATGCTAAATATAAGTTTTCTTCTCGTTTGCAACCTCTCCAAAACATGGTCGTTGCTCAGGTGCTTCAATAATTACAGATTTTTTTAAGTACTACAAAATCTGTCTTGCAGTCACTTTCCCCTTTTTCTGTGTGCGGTGTCTTTTCAAAACGTGGCCGATCATAAATTCTTGTTGTTTGTAACTTTTAGTAAAATTTGTCTTTTTTTCTGTATCTCCTGAAAACTGTTCTTCCAAGCTTTTACACAGGCTCGTTAAGTAGGTTGCGCTGTTTTCCTCTTCCTCTTCTGCTATTAATATGCCTTGTGAGTGTCAAAATTTTAACCTTCTTTCCTCGTGTTATGTCCTATAAATATCTTTTTTGTTTCCATTTTCTTTCAGGTTCGTCGTTTAGACGATGATATTCTTACATTCTTCTATAGAATCTCATTTCTGTTGCCTCAAGTCGTTTTACCATCTGTGATGAGAAGGTACAGCTGGCACCACCATTTACTCTCTAGACAACTGGAAATCCGTCAAGGCTAACAAAACAAATCTGACTGCTTCTCTTGAAACGGACCCCAATCAGTGACTAACTGGAACAGAAAATGGCTTATAAATTTTAATGCCTCCAAAACAAAAAAGCACTCTTTTAATCACCCTGCAAAACCTTTGCTGCTAGCCAGCAGCATAGATAACGCTAGTCCCCTGGAAAAAAAAACTGACCTGTTGGGGAACGATTATATAAAAAATCTATAGCTGTTTCTACTGCTAGGAAGGTTGGGTCTCTGTGTCGGGCGAGAAAGATTTAATGTTTTGAACGTTGTTAATATTTTCTTCGTTTCTTATTCACTTGGATATATATATATATATATATATATATATATATATATATATATATATATATATATATATTGATTGATTGATTGATTGATTGATTGATTGATTAATACTTAGTTTTTGGTCATAATAGTGCACATTTGTATTAAAAAGTGTTTAGTACAGTTATATTGTAGAACTTTTAAATATTTCCATTTGTAAACGAGTTATTACGCGACCTAGGTTTCTACCATGAGTGGTGTCTTCAGGTGATTTTTAATAATATGTTTTTAAAATATATATATATATAAATATATATATATATTAACGAAACTTGATTATAAACAACCGACAATTTGAAATGAAGTGTTTGAACATTATTTTTTATCGATACTCGTATTTAAGTAGATATTCTGTTTTTTAATTAAACAGTATTATATATTTATATCTACCAGTCTGATTATTTACGATAAATTGTTATTACGAAAATGTGTGTCATTCGGCAGGATTCGAACCTGAGACCCCTATTTACATAGGGGAAGCTACCATTTGATCTGGCAATGTCCTAAATCCCTCGACCACGAATAGCCTCCAGTCTAAACGAGGTTTTATCAAGCCTATATAACACAATTTTCGATTCATCGCAAACGACCATATCTGCTTTGAAATGTATCGTAATGTCAACATGTTACGGAAATTATCGAATTTTAACGAAACTTGGTTAGACTGGAGGATATTCGTGGTCGAGCGGTCTAAGACATTGCCACATCAAATGGTAGCTTCCCCTATGTAAATAGGGGTCTCAGGTTCGAATCCTGCCGAATAGCACACATTTTCGTAATAACAATTTATCGTAAATAATCAGGCCGGTAGATATAAATATATAATACTGTTTAATTAAAAAACAGAATATCTACTTAAATACGAGTATCGATAAAAATAATGTTCAAACAATTCATATATATATATATATATATATATATATACTGCATATTAAACAAATATTTCTGGAAATCTAAAAACTAGAAAAAATATTTCTTCTTCTATGTGACGTGTTCTTTCAGGGTGCACGCAATCATTGCCCTCCACAATTTCCTAACGCATGTAGGTCTTTTTGCTATCACACCTACTCCCGTTACGCCATTCATTAATCCAAACGTGCCATGAAGGTTGATTGCTATCTTCCTTTGTCCCCTTTTCCTTTCAGATTTTGTGTCTCCATTTGTTTCCATTTTCCTACCAACTTTATTGTTGCTTACGCACTCCGTTCCTGACATTCTCAGTATCTTGCTGTACAGACACATTCCAGTTGCTTCTAGATTTCTCTTCTCCTGTCTGGAAATTATCCAGTATTCACAACTATGCAGGAGATCTGATGTTACTTCAGCACTTTCTTTGTATCTTACGAAAATGTCATGCTTCTTAGTTTCATTGGTTGTTTAACGGCGTATCTCATTCCTCATGGAATGCCGAAATTTAATTTTCTTGGAGCATCTGAAATTTTCTTTTCAAAAATGTATTGTTAGTAATTATTTTAAAAAAAATGTATGACTAGTAATTTTTTTTTTAATGAAAATCTATTGTTGGTATTTTTACTATAAAAATATATTTTTATACTTTCAGTTTTTTGACCCCAGTTTAGGAGTTCACTCTTTGCCCCTAACAAATGCTGTCACCCCGGATCATGGTGGACGTGAGAACAGCAGAAATTAAGTGGTGATTCGACGCTCTTCAATACCTCCCCATCAGGGGCCTTGTTGCCGGATGTATTTTATCATCATGCCCACAATATTGCTTCTTAGTACTTTGCTTAGTTTTTGGAATGCATATTTTGCTATTACAATGCACCTTTGCATTTCGGTGTCACATTTTCGATCCTCTGTTAAAATAATTCCCATTTATTTAAACCTCTGATCCTGTTTGATTCTGATATCTCTAGTTCGTACCTACGCATTCCGAACTTTTTTTTTTTTTTGCTGACAAGCATAGATTCTGTTTTTTTTTAATTGACGTTAGTCTTTTCTTCTTCCCTACTTTTACTGCCTCCAATTCGGAGTTCACATTTCGCGCTGTTCCTTTTAATGACAGCTATACATTATGTCTTCTTACAATTAATGGTTAGTCGTATTTCTTTCTTTCCTTTATTACTTTGTCTAGGAGCCCTTGCAGTTTTCATTCTGTTTCTAATATAAAAACAATGTCATCTGTGTATTAAAATTGTTTAATAAGTGAGACTCGATGTAAAGAGAAACTTCGGAAATCCAAACGGAAAATAGATCCATTCGGAAGCTCATCTGTTCATAATTTTTCTTTCTTTTCTTTTTTTTTTTTTTTTTGACAGAAAGCTGCCCATTTTAGTTGAATACCTTTAAGATTATTTTATCTCAGTGTAAGATTCTTTTAGCTGAAGTATCCTGTCTCTAGCATTTCCTTTTTTTTAGTATTTCACGGATCAAAAATTAAATAAAGAACGAAAAGCTGACAACTGACATTTGTTTATTCATTTATTTAATGGGGCGAGACTTTAAAAAGAAAGATTGGGTTACGTTAATATTTTAAGCATCTTGTGCCTGTCTTTAAAATTCAGTATTCGAAATCTTGATATTTTACTTGGATTTGTTTACCGACAACTGGAGCTGAAGGGAAAAAACGCAAGTGCCTTAAACACTAGGCATGTTCGTCCTGGGTATGACAATAAAAGACATCCGGCAGCAAAACCTCTGATAAGGAGATTTAAAGTTTTGAGAAGCGTACAATCACCTCTTAATTCTTTTTTAATCGTATCACTCCGAGCAAGGCGGTAATGCCACAGATGTGCAGGGGGCTACATAGGAGTAAAAAGATTAAGTAGAAGAGAATGAAGAGGAAGACGAACCAGTTAGAAAGGAGCAAGAGAAGGATGGGAATACAGGTGTGATGACAGTTGCAAAGGTGGAAAGAAAGGAAAGAATATACGGGGTGGTGAAGAAAGAACTAGAATCAAGTGGTTAAGAGATGAGTATTGACATTGCATTTAAATTCCTGGAGGTTGTAGCCGTCAGGAAAGCAAGAATATGGAAGCGAGTTCCACAGGCGGGAAATGCGAGAGAAGAAGCTGCAGGAGTAGAATTGTCGTCTGCATTTGGTTAATCTAACTGTGAATGGGTGAGACCCAGTTGCCAGTCTGGTTGCACGAGTAAACACCTGTTGTGGAGGCCCCTGTGACAAGTTCGTTGGAGCAGAAGCCATGATAGTATTTATAGAACAGACAAAGGGAGGCCACATCTCGTCGTTGGAGAAGTGGCTGTACTCGAGCCGCTAAGTCAGGTACCTATCCCATTACTGTATTGCCGTTGTTCCCAGGTTTACTCTAACCTGGGGTGGAAGCATCTGTTTGGATCCCAGCAATGATCACATAGTAAATCCAAGCAAACAAAAACAAAATCGTATAAATTTTAATAATCATTTTTAATTATAAATGTTAATAATGATAAATTACTGGGATTTTTACTATAAAATGCATTTTATAGTGAAATATAATTTTACTATAAAATACATCTTATAGTAAAAATTCTAGCAATACATTTTCATATAGAATATTACCAACAATATATGTTTATAATAAAATTACCAAAAATACAATTTTAAAACAAAATGACTAGCAATACAATTCTGTACTAAAATTACCAACGATACATTTTCTAGTCAAACGAATAACAATACATTTTATTTGTAACTGAATCCATAAAATGGTGAACCAAATATTTAGATTACAGCTTTAAATAACCAACAGAGATTGATATGCCGCTAAACAAAATCAACCAACCAAACAACCAAACAACCAACTATCGTAATTATGTCAACACAAAACATGTATACGCACAAAAGCCGAGAATCATCTACTTTGTATTCATTTGTGAAACCAGAATAACATTTTTATTACTTCAAAGTCACGAAGAAAATGAAACTTCACCTTTAAATAACTCATAAAGAATTGATATGCTGTTAACCAAACAAATCAAATCACTAGATAGGTCTTAATAAATATTTTTCTAAACTTAGATTCAGATAAAAGGATGAATGAGAGAAAAGAGTATTGAGAAATGACCTATCTGCCTCAAAAAGGATTTTTAACTGGGATCACTTGTGATGGTAGAAAAAAAAACAACAATATCAACCGAATCCACTGATAACATTGGGTCCACAGGGCGTTTCCATATTGGTGTAGATAGACAATTGGAGTAGATAGACTGAACTATCGCCCGGTTCACACTCCACCCATGTCTATTGAACAGGTGTAGAGGCTCATCCCTTGTTCCCTGTTTAGGATGTGGTTTCCGGCTTTCTCTTTTCCAATCTTTTCACTTTCTTTTTAGTTTATTTTTTTTTAATTGGAGTAGAGAGACTGAACTATCGCCCGGTTCACACTCCACCCACGTCTATTGAACAGGTGTAGAGGCTCATTCCTTGTTCCCTGTTTAGGACGTGGTTTCCGGCTTTCTCTTTTCCAATCTTTTCACTCTTACGTAGCCCCCTGCACACCAGTGGCCTTACCGCCTTGCTCGGGGTGATATGATTTTAAAAAAATGGTTTGTACAGATCGGAGTTGCTAGTTTCATGTCCAATAGGGTTTGAATTTAGAATTGTACTTCTCCTAGATTCATTGTCAACCAAGGCTGAAGAGCTACTAGTTACTCTGTAGATGTGTAGAAATAAGCGCAACTTAGATTTAGCACAAGGCCAAAAGTATGCTAGAATCATTGCAGTTGAGTAGCGAACTCAGTACTCAACTGCAATGATTCTAGCAAGACAAACTTGCTAACCAATACAGCACCTTAAATGGTGCTCTTAAATGTTTTCTAAGCATAACTTAGATGTGACACAAGGCCGAAAGTATGGAGGTATCCAGTAGCGATCGAACTCACTATTCAGTAGTGAGTAAACTAGACAGCCAAACTTGCTAACCATTACAACACGTCGAGGTACCCCAGATGTAGTTAGATATATATTTTTATAATCATTTCGCCCCAAGCAAGGCAGTTTACTGCCACTGGTGCGCATGGGGTTACATAGGAGGAAAGTTATGAAACAGAGTGACAGGTTATAGGGGGAGTCAGGAAGTGGGTAAGAGAAGGATGAGAATTCTGATGAGAGTGGAGAGGATGGAGAAAGGAGCATGGAAGAGAGGAAGCAAGTTAGTGAGATAGGAGATAACTATTGACTTTACATTTAAATTCTTGGATATTGTAGCTGTCGGAGAAAGCAAGTAAACGGAAGGGAGTTCCACAGGCGCGAAGTGCGAGAAAAGAAACAGATGAATTTGCATTTACATTTTATTGGTTTCACAGTAAAAGGGTCGGACCTAGTTACTAATCTTGTTGCTCGAGTAAATTTATACATAGGGGGAACCAGGGAGCTAAATTCATCGGAACAGGAGCCATGAAAGATATGATAGATTTATACACTTTCTGATGATATTTACACAAATGTGTTTGTAACGAACTTCCCTAGACTTTGAAATCAGCTCAAGTTCCTCATTCCAAGTTGCTGACCATTATATCACCTGCACATTTATATCAGACCACAGACATGTCATGATATATATTTACTAAGCTTAGATTAATCTGGTAGAATACTGAATGGGAAAAAGGTATGAGGATTGTGTTTTCCTAATGGTTCCAATGAAAAAACGAAAATGTATAAACACGTTTTAGCCTGGAATATGGTTGAGATATTGGCTCGTGTTTGCAGTTGATATTCGAGCACAGGTAAAAGCAAAACTTTAAATGCTGATAGGTTTACTGCCACATCAAATTGAAATACCAGTTCCCGTACGATCACCAAAGGTAAGCCACATCTAAACTCATCACTAGCTTGATAGGTGACCGCTTGTGAATACCAGGTGCTGTAAGCTTGGATGTGTGGGTAGTGCAGTGGATAATGCTTCGGAATTGTTAATCGAAGAACCGAGTTCCAATATTCAAGATATGTTCGTTATATTCACCAACGTGCAAATACCCTTGGGAGAAGCATGAATCCACCTTTTCTCCCCAAAATCAAATTCTCTATGGGTTAATCATGAAGGCGTGTATAAGTCAATTATTATTATATCCGCACTAAATTAAAAATATTCTTGCAATCTAAAATATTTTCTGGCTTTAAACAATCTGCAAAAGATTGGTAAAACATAAAAAAAGAATCAATAAATCGAACCAAATTTACACGATTGGTCTTTCGTGAAGTTCACACGAAATCAGAATCACAGTGCAATAAAAGAGTTTTATTTTCTAATTTATTATTATTCAATAGTATTATTCATCATCGTCTAAGCAAATCACTTTCACGGTAGATTGATGTGAGCAACGAAGAGAAAAGAAGGTCCTGATCAAAAAGCATATTTGCTAATTAAGTCATTATCTACAATAGTTATGTCAGGACGACAACACATGACCTAAGTAGAGCTGAGGAATTTTGGGTGTCACCAGATATGGCTGAGTCGTTTTCTTTCATGCCTACTCTATGCTGACACATCATGCCTCTCTGCACTCTTACTATCCCTCTCCGCGTCATACATATGATTATACACACACACACACACACACACATACACACACACACACACATATATATATATATATATATATATTCGTTTTAAAAGTTATTTTAGTGGATGTGTATATTTGAGTAGACGCTCCGTTTATTTATTAAACAGGATATATATTTGTCTTCGCCTACCGGCCTGAAAAATGGAGAAATCTTATTAAAGAAAAACATTCGCTGTCAGGGTTCGACTGAGCTAAAAAATGCTTAGCCGATCAGGAAATGTTGAATGTTACCTTGTAGTAACATTCAACATTACCTGATGGGCTAATGTTGTGGATTTTTATTTATTAATCCGACATACCTTTAAAACCTCGAACGTTGTTTTTAGGTGAATACTCATAAGTGATTAGACGAATCGTTTATTTATTTGTTTTGGTCTATAAGCGTCAATATTCAAGAAATCTTATTTTCCTTTTGCTTTCTCGTATTTTTCATACATATCATTTATGTTATAGGATTTTTGTCTTGAGAAAGCAGTGTCCGGATACTCGGTTAATAGTGTATGCTGTTTCACATGCTTGGGATACTGGTTGATCTTCGTGGCTTAGCAAGTAAGTGTGGATTATTATAATGCTGCCATTGCGTAAGCTGGAAAGTACTTCTTGCTTTCGAGATTTTTTTGAAAGCCAACTTTCATTTTCCTAGTTTGGGCTAAATTCTAAAGAGTTTCTTGTATGGGTCATCGTCCCAGCACCGTTGCCATTCCTTTAGAATATATTTGTTAATGATCCCCTTCAAGTCAGTGTATGGAATTTTAGTCCTTGAGTCTACGTCCATATCTAATGCTGATTCGGCAGCTAAGTCTACTTTATTGTTAACTTCCACTCAGATGTGGCTAGGAATCCAATATAATTTGATGTCTTTATGTTTGCAAATAGAGCTCACTTTGCATAATAGTTTGATAATGAATGAGTTGTTGCCTTTTTTCCTTCAATGCTTTTAGGACGGATAGTGAGTCCGAAAAATTTTCTTTGTTCTCTGTGATAATGTTGATATATAGCTCTATTGCATATACACCAGTAGTGAAAAGTAGAGCATCCCTTTAGGAGTCGCTTTTTTGTAATATTTCAGCTCACTGCTGCACATCCTGCCTTGTCCTCACACTTTGAACCGTCTTTATAGATGGGTATATAGTTAGGGTAGTTTCCAGTATGTCCTGAATTTTGTTCTGAAATGTGAGGGAGTTAGTTTTGTTTTGGGGGGGGAGTTTATTTAGTCCTAGAAAGACCTTAGGTTGTCTGATTGTTCATAGTGGAATACTGGCTGCAGTCGTTTATGTTTGAAAGTGTGGTCCCAAACTCTTCAGCAATATAAGTCATCCTGAATCCATAGGGTTGTATGACATTTCCTTTTTGTTGGAATAGAATGCAGTAATTAGGTTTAAGGGTACTTCTGTAAGCTAGTTTAGTTGGGCATGATTTTATTTTGACATAGTACTGTCGTGCCAGTTTAGTGCGCCTTAAATGTGGAGGGGTTTCATTAGCTTCTGTGTATAAGCGTTCCACGATGGATGTCCTAAAAGCTGATATATCCTGTCAATATGAATACATGCCTTGATGTTTCTTTGTTCCTAAAAGCACATTGTACGTCGCTGATTAAACTATTAGTTTCCGGGTACCAAGTCAACCTGTTGTTGACCATGCTCCCCATAGTTTTATGTAGGAAACTGGTTAATGCTATCAGTCTGTAGTTTTCAGGGTCTATGTCATCCATTCCAGGTTTGAGAATAGAGGTGTTGAATGACTGTCTCCACATTTTTGGGAAGTTACCATTTTCCATATTTTATTATACATTCTAATAACAGTTGTAATGATTTGTTGGACAACTGTTTTATGAATTAGTAGTGGATCTCATCTGGACCCACGGCTGTATTGTGAGCTTTCTTTAAAGATTAATTTAGTTCTTCTTGTGTGGATGGTAGGTAATAACTCTCATCATTATTTGATTTAAAGTTCAGTTTTTATTTTTCCAATTTTTGCATGAGTTTTAGAAATTAACGGCTACCATTCTTGGCAGATGAACTTTTAGAGGTTGTTTTGTCGAGATGGTCAGTGATATTCATTTTTCAGGTTATTTTAGAGTGATTTATCGAGAGGCGTTTTACAGTGTTTGTATGGTATTTGCCTGCTATTTTCTTTATCATATTCCAGACATTTTGTTTTGTATCAGAACCGATTCTGTTGACGTAGTTCTTCCATCATTCTTTTTTATATTCCATGCTTAAATTGCAACAAAATAAAAGGTTGTAGACCGTTTGTCAAATTCTCTCAAAGCTGTTCTTCTTAGTCTGATAGTTTCTTTAAGATTATCATCGAACCAAGATCTGTTGAATTTTTTTTTGTGTTGAACTTTTCATCCTAATCCCAAGAGAGGTTAGATATTAGATTTTAAATTCATCCCGATCCCAAGTGAGGTTAAATGTTGGATTTTAAATTCATCCCAAACCCTAGTGAGGTTAGATATTGGATTTTAAATTCATCCCGATCCCAAGTAAAGTTAGATATTGGATTTTAAATTCTTCCGAATCCCAAGTGAGGTTAGATATTGAATTTTAAATTTATCCCGATGCCAAGTGAGGTTAGATATTGAATTTTAAATTCATCCCGATCCCAAGTAAAGTTAGACATGGGATTTTAAATTCATCCCAATCCCAAGTGAGGTTAGGTATTGGATTTTAAATTCAACCCGATCCCAAGTGAGGTTAGATATTGGATTTCAAATTCATCCCAAACCCAAGTGAGATTAAATATGGGATTTCAAATTCATCCGAATCCCATATCAGGTTAGATATTGGATTTTAAATTCATCCCAAACCCTAGTGAGGTTAGATATTGGATTTTAAATTCATCCCAAACCCAAGAGAGATTAAATATTGGATTTTAAATTCATCCGAATCCCATGTCAGGTTAAATATTGGATTTTAAATTCATCCCGATCCCAAGTGAGGTTAGATATTGGTATTTAAATTCATCCCAATCACAAGTGAGGTTAGATATTGGATTTAAAATTCATCCCAAACCCAAGTGAGGTTAAATATTGGATTTTAAATTCATCCCGATCCCAAGTGAGGTTAGATATTGGATTTTAAATTCATCCCAATCCCAAGTGAGGTTAAATGTTGGATTTTAAATTCATCCCAATCCCAAGTGAGGTTAGATGTTGGATTTTAAATTCATCCCGATCCCAAGTGAGGTTAGATATTGAATTTTAAATTCATCCCGATCCCAAGTAAAGTTAGATATTGGATTTTAAATTCATCCCAATCCAAAGTGAGGTTAGGTATTGGATTTTAAATTCAACCCGATCCCAAGTGAGGTTAGATATTGGATTTTAAATTCATCCCAAACCCAAGTGAGATTAAATATTGTATTTTAAATTAATCCCAATCCCAAGTGAGGTTAAATATTGTATTTTAAATTCATCCTAATCCCAAGTGAGGTTAGATATTGGATTTTAAATTTATCCCAATCCCTAGTGAGGTTAGATATTGGATTTTAAATTCATCCCAAACCCTAGTGAGGTTAGATATTGGATTTTAAATTCATCCCAAACCCAAGTGAGATTAAATATTGGATTTTAAATTCATCACGATCTCAAGTGAGGTCTGATATTGGATTTTAAATTCATCCCGATCCCAGATGAGGTTAGATATTGGATTTTAAATTCATCCCAATCCCAAGTGAGGTTAGATGTTGGATTTTAAATTCATTCCGATCCCAATTAAAGTTAGATATTGGATTTTAAATTCATCCCAATCCCAAGTGAGGTTAGATATTGGATTTTAAATTCATCCCAAACCCTAGCGAGGTTAGATATTGGATTTTAAATTCATCCCATACCCAAGTGAGATTAAATATTGGATTTTAAATTCATCCGAATCCCATGTCAGGTTAAATATTGGATTTTAAATTCATCCCGATCCCAAGTGAGGTTAGATATTGGATTTTAAATTCATCCCAATCCCAAGTGAGGTTAGATATTGAATTTTGAAGTCATCCCGATCCCAGGTGAGATAAGATATTGGATTTTAAATTCATCCCAATCCCAAGTGAGGTTAAATATTGGATTTTAAATTCATCCCGATCTCAAGTGAGGTTTGATATTGGATTTTAAATTCATCCCGATGCCAGGTGAGGTTAGATATTAGATTTTAAATTCATCCCAATCCCAAGTGAGGTTAGATATTGGATTTTAAATTCATCCCAATCCCAAGTGAGGTTAGATGTTGGATTTTAAATTCATTCCGATCCCAAGTAAAGTTAGATATTGGATTTTAAATTCATCCCAATCCAAAGTGAGGTTAGGTATTGGATTTTAAATTCAACCCGATCCCAAGTGAGGTAAGATATTGGATTTTAAATTCATCCCAAACACAAATGAGATTAAATATTGTATTTTAAATTAATCACAATCCCAAGTGAGGTTAAATATTGGATTTTAAATTCATCCTAATCCCAAGTGAGGTTAGATATTGGATTTTAAATTCATCCCAATCCCTAGTGAGGTTAGATATTGGATTTTAAATTCATCCCAAACCCTAGTGAGGTTAGATATTGTATTTTAAATTAATCCCAAACCCAAGTGAGATTAATTATTGGATTTTAAATTCACCACGATCTCAAGTGAGGTTTGATATTGGATTATAAATTCATCCCGATCCCAGGTGAGGTTAGATATTAGATTTTAAATTCATCCCAATCCCAAATGAGGTTAGATATTGGATTTTAAATTCATCCCAATCCCAAGTGAAGGTAGATATTGAATTTTGAATTCATCCCGATTCCAGGTGAGGTAAGATATTAGATTTTAAATTCATCCCGATCCCAAGTGAGGTTAAATATTGGATTTTAAATTCATCCCGATCTCAAGTGAGGTTTGATATTGGATTTTAAATTCATCCCGATCCCAGGTGAGGTTAGATATTAGATTTTAAATTCATCCCAATCCCAAGTGAGGTTAGATATTGGATTTTAAATTCATCCCAATCCCAAGTGAGGTTAGCTGTCGGTTTCTTTACTTTGTGTTATCTTTACAGTTCGTCAGTTTCTCATCCTAATTCGCTCCGTCCAATTTCCAAATGAGCGAATTTTTATTGTTGTTCTGAATTTTGTAGAGCGATTGGCAAGTGATTGATACCACATGTGCCTGCCAGTACCTTCCAAGAGAAATCTATATTACTTGATGGATCAGATCAGGGATATGTCTATCGCAGTGTAGTTTCCAGTAAATGGATTTTGATAAGTCAATGTTTTATCATTATGAAAGCATAAACCTTTTTTTTAATTATTGTTTATAAGATCTTTTTCTTTTGGTTTGTGTTATTACAACCCCATTTGATGCTGTACAAATCTCTTAGTATCATAAAAGATGCAGGGAGTTGCCCTAAGATGTCATGAATTTCATTTACTGGTTCATTTGTTTGGATGTGTACTGGGCAGATGTTTATTGACCTGTGTATGGTCACTTTAACAGCAGTAGCCTCTAAAGTTGTTGTTAAATTTATTTTACTTTGAGGTACGTCATTCCTAACTAAGGATAGATGTACGGCCTCACGCTCGAAGACAAGTGTCATGTGTGTAGATGTATTGCCAGTATTCTTTTATATTCAATTTTTTTTATTTTGTTTAAGTAATGTTTCCTCAAGACACACAACTGCCGGTGACAGGTCTTTCATTTGCAAAAGCATTTTACTCATGTTTGCCTTTATTCATTAAGATTATCTGATACATGATTGCTAAATGTTTTCGGAGTTTGGACATCATGTGGTTGTGGTTTAATTGTCCAAGGTTTTGAAATTGTAGGTTTTGGCTGTTCGCGGGTTCTGGTTTTCAAACATCATTTCTTCCAGTTTGTTCCGCCCGGTCAGCGGAACTTCAGTATACACGGGATGCACCTCTGCAGGGAATAAAAGTTTCTGAAGCGGGGCCACGTGTTTGTCGTTCAGGACGACCCGTGCTGCTTAAGAATAGAATCCAGGTGGATATAGGTTTTAGAAGTTGGGCTATACATATACTTCTAAACTCCAACACATCACTTTGTCCCTTCCTTGAGCTAAACAGGCAGTTGAAGGGGCCCTTTCAATCAACCGGATGGTCACGTCAAGCCATCAGTCAGACTAACAAAAAAATGTGTTCACATTTACTATCTCAAACATTAAACTGACTTAGTAAGCAGTAGGTGTAGGGTTTATCAGACAGGAGACAAAGGAATCTGACATGGTTGTTTCAACTTCTGAGTTAAGTCTTGGGCGGATGACCCCAAGTGCTTAGACCCCTCCCGAAATTTGAGTATACCAGTCATGTAACCCTGGAGGAATGAGGTGAATGAGAATTCACCATTATCATCTCCCTGATATGGGGATCCGAGGTTGGTGGGGTGCATAGCCAATCAATAATAATAATAATAATAAAGTGTGATAATAAAAATCAAAGCGACTACACATTGATATGGACATAGAAAGGGACAAAAAAAAATCAAAGTAAACGATCGTTGAATTTCATAAAAATAGAACCACTAGAAAAAAAAACTAATAACAAAGTTGTGTCCGTTTGTAATAGAAAAAATCTTAGAATTTTGGATAACTCCAAAAACAGTTTTAAAAAAACTAGAAATAATACTTTACTGATAGAAGTCAAAGGAAAACATGAGGTTGACTCACTGCTAAGGACGACCAAATTACATGATATAAAGTGAAGGGCCTAACCACACTAATTTTTAAATTCTTCCAAATAAGTAGTGAGAAGCACTGAATTCTCGCTGTGTATACTTTGTTTGTTTGTTTGTTTTGAGATTTAACGACCTATCAATCCTTATGGGATCATTTAAGGTCACAACATATGATTTTAGGTAAGGTTATATTATTTTTACAGAATTTTGGAAGATGTCTTGCTTTTTAAACTTTACCATTGCTTTTAATTTGTATTACTTTTTAAATTTTTCCCCTGGTGAGGATCAGATCTATTTTTGATCTGTGTATACTAGAGTCAATTAAAAACAATAATTTTATCAAGAAAATAAACCATTATAGATATAAAAAGAATACCTATTAAAAAATCATATAATTACAGATACTAACAATTATATCTTTATTTTAGATGCACCAGAAACTACCAAAGAAAATAAAAATTAGATATACAAATTCCAAAGTAGAAACATATATCCCAAACCCATTAAGATGCTTCAATTACCAAAGTTATGGACACGGTAAGAATCAATGGACAAGAAAGCCGGTATATGAAAAATGTGGGGAGAATAATTCTAATCACACAGAGATCACATGTTCAGATGATACCTAATGCTCTAATTGTAAAAAAAAAAAAGGTCATAGGGCAACTTCTAAGGACTGTGAAATCTAGAAAAAAGAAAATGATATATTAAAAATTAAACTCGACAAACGTATTAAAACAAAGTCTAATACACAATCATATGCAAGAATTACCCAATTAACACTAAACTATACCCATGAAAATCCAATATGAAGCAAATTATATGAAAAAGTGACATTTTAATTTCAAAAATTAAAAAACACATATTGAAAACATTAAAAACAATTATAAACTTAGACACGATCTAGGCCTCTTAACCAAAACTATCCACAATGTAAATCTAAAACAAAATTTGCTGACAACAGCCACTCAACTACAAAACAATCAAAACTTCTCAAAAGTAAAATTTCACAAAGAGAAACCTAACAGAATAAAAACTAATCAATTTAATGGTTCCAAAACAAAGCTGATCTCTATTAACCATCATAGACAATCGGTCCTACACACCATTAACATAGAACAGGCTTGCCTCCCAGAGAGTAAAACACTACGCCTCCTTGGCCTCACACTCTCAGTGTACCTCAAGTGGAATGACTACATCGAATTCATTGCTAAATCCGCTACTAAGAAGGTCGGTTCACTGTGCAAGGCCAGAAAGTTTTTTTCCGTCTGAGTTCATCCTGCACATATATAAATATACCATCTGCCTGTGTATTAAATAATACTGCCACATCTAGTAGGGTGCCCCTGCTATTCACCTCGGGGTTCTTGACAAAATCCAACGGAGAATCTGTAATGTGATCGATACCGACTTGGCAGCTCAGCCGCAGTTACTATCTTACCGGCGTGACGTGGCTTCCCTGTGCCTCTTCTATAAATACTTTCATGGCTTCTGCTCCAATGAACTTAGATCACTGGTGCCCCCTAAGTATGAACTGACGCGAGCTACTAGATTAGCAACTAGATCCCACCCTTTTACATTGAAACCGATAAAATGTAACTGCAATTTCTACTCTAATAGCTTCTTTTATCGCACCAACCGCCTGTAGAATTCCCTTCTATATACTTGCTTCCCCGACAGCTACAATCTCCATGAATTTAAATGTAAGGTCAATAGACATCTCCTATCTCACTAACTCACATCCATTCTTTCAAGCTCTTTTTTCATCTACTCCACCCCAGTATTCTCATCCATCTATTACCCTCCTCCTGACATTTCGCATAACTAACCTCTCTTTCTCATCACTTTCCCCTATATACCCCCCTGCGCAATAGTGGCAGTAGAATGCCTTGCTTGGAGTGAGATGATTTTAAAAAAATCTCAATACAAAATAAAATAAAAATAAAAAAGAAACAGAAAAAACAGAATTCAAAGCCAAGAAGTAGGACAGAACGCCAACCAACAAAGATTGTCAGAAAAAAAATAATGAAAGGAATCCAGATAATTAAGTATACAAATACTCAGCGAAGAACAAATTCACAAATAAGAAAAACAAACAGTATAAACAGTATGAATACATGTATATAGATAACCCAAAACCAAAAACATAGTCATCTTTAACCTCCATTTACTAAAATAAAATAATTATCATTTAAATGAACAAATAGAACATAAGCATCGCATAATGAAAGTGTAGAAGTGTTAAACCAAAACTATGAGGAAATAAAACAACGCTGTACAGGTTACAGTCCAGATATAAACTGCTTGCAGGAGACCTTTCTCAAAGAAACTGACACCATCTTCCTCAAAGAATATGAATGTTATCACAAAATTAATGTTTTAATAATAGAGAATAAGTCAAGTGGGATTACTTAAATATTGATTAAAAGATCAATACTCTTATGAAAACCTACAATCTACAAACCATAGCAGTAAAAGTTTCAATTCATCGAACAATAACTATAAGTTCAATTTAGATTCCTCCAAAACACAGCCTGAATAAGACTGAAATAAAAAAAGCTAATTGGCCAACTTTCCACTCCCTTCCGGCTAATGAGAGATTTTAATGCACACAGTAAAATGTAAAACTGGTTATTCAAACTGGTAAAATTATAGAATTATCGGATCTATGTATCCTTAATAAGCAAATGCACACATACACACACAAATAGAGGTTGGGCTTTGAACCATACAAGATACGTTTCTAAATACTTCCAAACTATACAATTTGTGATATTTTGAAAACAATTTTAAAACCTCACAACCACTTGAAACGTTTGCAAACATTGCTGAAAAGAGTCCAGTTTCAACATTAAATGAACCATAAGGGTTTATGTGCTGGTAAAGCAAATCAACAATCAATCTTTTTGGCAAATCGATTTTGGGTAGGAATTTGGTTGCAAGGAATTTTGCTTGTCCTTATTTCCTGGGATAGGCGATCGCTGTGATCTTTGCTGATTTTGTATATTTTGAAGGCATGGTTTCTGCTTGAATAATAGTTTTTTGTATTTATTTTTCTTTATTATTTCAATTTATTCATTGGCCTTCCTTTGTGTTTTAGTTTGTACTATATTTTTGTAGTATTTGTCTTTTAAGTAGCGTTAAAATTTGGGCTAGCCATTCTATCCTACGTGCACAAGCTTCTCAATGAAGATTCAGTACTTGTCAGGTTGACTGGTATTTGTTGTATTCATTTTGCCGGTTATTTTTGCCTAAAAAGGTCTTTTCGTGTAGCGTTTCACTATTTGTCTTGCTTCTATGAATGAAATCAGTCAGTTAAATGCCATACATGATACACGCTTGGGCGATCATGACTCGAAAGAGACATGACTGACTGGGCAGAATATTATCCCGCAGTAGGTTGCCATTGCTTTCTGCGGTAGACTGGTTGCCAGTCAAGGCTATAGAACCCAATCTGTCCTGTTATTTAACCCATAACTGGAAGGATTAGACGGATTAATACCTTTCCCAATGGTATTTGCGCGTAAGTGAATGCAACGTATTCAACTGGAATTCGAACTCGGCTCCCCGAGTTGTTCCGAGCGGATATACAATGCACATCATTTATACTTCACCTCAACTGTTTCCTTTTCCCTTTTTCAGAAGTCTCATGATCGTGAGTATGCTACATTGTTTTTATTAGCAGTTAGCTAATCTTAATTCATAGTGGCATTCTTTTTCCATATGGTCTGATTCATTTGCCCACATTTTATACATGTTGTTCGAGTTCTGCAGCTATCTCCTATGATGTTCAAATATTTGACACTCGAATCATCTTAGTTGAGGTGGAATTTATTGTTCCACTGGCTCGATATTGTACCATATTTTTCTTTTTCTAGGGATCTCAGATGTAACAAAAGTAAGGATATATGTGTCTGTTGTAACGGTTTCCACTTTCTTTCTGTGATTCTACAGCAATCACTGGCCACTAAGCGTCCTAAGGTAGATGTGATTTCCTCAGGTGTGACGAGAGACAACTCTTTGCTTCTGGTGACTCCCTGAGAAGTGTTCGGTGTTTGATTGGGGAAGGTTTTTATTTTGATGATATGAAAAGTTTGTAGGAAATATTCTCTCGCTAATTGCTCGAATTTCGGGCCAGAAAAACAAAAATGCTGACAATTCAACTCGCCGGTCCAATCTCGCCAACTACTATCCACCTAACCAGTTAAACCTCCTCTTCACTTCGAGAACGACTGCTTTTATCGGCCGATCAATTTTTTCCATTGGCCGACAACACAGAGAGGACGCTAAAGATTTGCATACACTCCCATAGCGACTCCTGCGGCGGACTTGTTTTGGGTATGTAATTTTCTTTTTCGCCGCATTTTACGTCGTAGTATAAACGAAACGCGCTGTCGCTTGGTTTGACGAGGTAAGTCGCCGTTTTCTTCGCTATAAAGTTTTCATCTTTATTATATTATCGGAGTATTTTCTATTTTCTACCACTACCATCAAATTGCCGTCTCTCAATTTCTTGACTCTTTTTGGGATTCATCCTACTTTTTCAATCAAGACTTGCTAGCGGAGTTTCATCTAAGAACGAAAGTACGAGAAATCTTGGAAAGTCAATACTCATTTCTTTTTCAAAATATAGAATTTCAAAAACAACGTTTGGGATTTTTGTTTTGATTATTCATAATTTTAATGTATTAATATTCACTGCCTGTGCTCCCCACCCACTTCGGAGCCCAACATTTCGATGTGTTAAGGTGGAAACTCAATTGCCCTGACTGGTCAGAGCGACACAAACCAGTATACTCGTATTCGAGAGAGACTCTGAGTACCTGTTAAACCATTTGTTGTACATCCCAAATCTTAAGTGTACAAACTGTTGTTTACATCCATATCTATGTCTCGAGCTCTTCAAACTGATTGACATCACCTTCTAGCGGCTATAAATTGGATAGAGACGGTATTTTATGTCAGGATATTTGGGGTATTGTATTCTCTTATAAAGTACTTCATAAATTGATATAATTGTAAGCGCTAGTACTTGACATGACCAACCGATTGATCGAATCGGGCCTCTCCGATCGCCAGTCTAGTCCAAATAAGGACCTAAGTGGTGTGTAGGGAATCAGAAGTTTCTAAAGCTAACTACTGAAGCCCTCAACCATCAGGATCCCGTTCCCAGACATTACAGCTCGCCACTGAAAGCAGGTGGCTCCATTGGTGTGGGTATGCTCTGCAGAGATGCAGTCGGCGTATTCTGAAGCTCCAGCCAACAAAGCAGTATAAGAGTTAGATCCGATCAAAAATAGATTATTATTGCTCTATCTGTCCAGTCACTGTCCAGGCTCGATAGATTTGAAAAGCGCTTACGAAGCCGTGTGGGTAATGAACTATTCTCTACCCTGCAGCCTTTATCCCACATACGAAGCGTTGCTAGACTTTCACTTCTATATCGGTTTTTTTCCACTGCCACTATTGCGCTTGGGGCTACATAGGGGAAGGTAAATAGAAAGTGTGGTTAGATATAATAAATGTCAGAAGGTGGGTGATAGATAGTTGGGAGGATGGGAAGAGTGTTTGAAAGAATGGAAGCGAGTTAGTGTGTTAGGAGGTGTCTATTGACCTTACATTTAAACTCCTGGAGATTGTAGCCGTCGGTGAAGCAGTCATGTGGAAGGGAATTCCACAGTCGGGAAGTACGAGAAAAGAAACTGTTGGAGTAGAAGTTGCGGTTGCATTTTATCGGTTTCACTGTAAAAGAGTGGGATCTAGTTGCTAATCTAGTATCTCGTGCAAATTCGAACCTAGGGGGAACCAGTGATCTAAGTTCATCGGAGCAGAAGCCATGAAATTATTTATAGAAGAGACACAGGGTAGCCACGTCGCGCCGGTGAGAGGCTGCAGGCGTTCTGCTAAGTCAGTATCGATCACATTACAGACCCTCCGCTGTACCTTGTCGAGAAGCCTAAGGAGAATAGCAGGGGCACCCTACCAGATATGGCAACAGCATTCAATGCACGGGCGGATGGTAGATTTATAAATGTGCAGGATAGATTCAGACGGAAAAAACCTCCGCACCCTGCACAGAGAACCGACTTTCATAGCAGCGGATTTAGCAATGGATTCGATATAGTCATTCTACTTGAGATCAGCTGAAAGTGTGAGACCAAGGAGGCGTAGTGTTTTACCTTCTGGGAGGCAAGCCTGGTCCATGCTCGTGGGAGGTAGGTGCGGTTGTCTATGATGGTTAAACTATTGCAGATATTCGGACGTTACATTCGTTAGTGCCACCAACTCGGATCTTCACAGCTAGAACTCGCCATGCTGCTGCATTCACGATGGCAAACCATCCCTATCCCCATCTTGTAAAATAACAAGTTCCACTCAGACAGCTTCTTTCCAGATCTGATACTTTGTGGAACAAACTCTCGTGGGAATGCTTCCCTAATAACTACAATCTTGATCATTTTTAAGATCAATGTCCACCGATATATAGCCTACTCGTCCTCATAATGCTTTACTTTACCCTTCCCCCTCCCTTATAATCTTCGTCAGTAATCACCTATCTTGAGTGGCTCTTATATCTTGTATTGGGTGAATTTTCAATAAATAATAAAATCATTCTTATCGTATAAGTTTTCCCAGACAATAAAATAATAAAATAGTTCTAAAATGAAAACAAAAATTATTTCCGACAGATAACTTACGCGACATTGTGGGTGATGAACTATTCCCCACTCTGCAGCCTTTATCCAACAGACGAAGCTCTGCCAGACTTTCATTACTATATCGCTATTACTATTGCAGATATTCGGACGAATTTCTTATCCTAGTGCTGCTAGCTCGGACCTTCACAACTCTGACCCACCAATCTGTGTTCACGGTGGCAAACCAACTTCATTCCCTTCGTTAACTTTTGATAAAAAGTTCAGCTTCTTTCTAAGATCTTTTATTTTGATGAATAAGAGAACGCTTCTCTGACGACTACAATTTTAGTTTCTTTTAATCTAGTTATGTGCGTTATGGTGCATTGGATATCGACTCGGAACGAGAAATCGGGTAGCCGAGTTCGAATTCCAACTGAATTCATTGTCTTCACTTACACGCAAATAGCCTTGAGAAAGGTATTAATCCATCTATTCCTTCCAGTTATGGGTTAAATAACAGGACAGATTGGGTTCTATAGCCTTGGTCGGCAACCAGTCTACCACAGAAAGCAATGGCAACCTACTGCGGGATAATCTTCTGCCCAGTCAGTCATGTCTCTTTCGAATGGCACTTAAATGACTGAAGTCCAGATAACTGATATCTATCCTACTCGTTTTCATGATTCTCTCTTACTTTCCAATCATTTAAAATCTCATTGAGTAACCCTGTACTTTGAGTGGCTCTTCGGCCTTATATTGAGTGAACTATCAGTAAAAAATAAATAAGGCTAGCACATACGGATCCGCTACACGTACATTTTACTTGGGCTTATTATGTCTGTATTCTATTCCTATTATCTTTCTTTTTTATTATTGAAATGAGTTGTTACAATGAGGAACGTACCAAGTAGACCCCATTTTCAGTGTACTAAACAGTATCAAAAACAGTTTTGTTTACATTGTATTCCAAGAAAATGCGCTGGCTGAATCTGTTTGAAATGCAATATGTATATTATTTACTACCACTTCTCGTAAAC
Organism: Ascarosepion bandense; assembly: GCA_037127315.1. Classification (NCBI taxonomy): domain Eukaryota; kingdom Metazoa; phylum Mollusca; class Cephalopoda; order Sepiida; family Sepiidae; genus Ascarosepion; species Ascarosepion bandense. The sequence continues at coordinate 543,428 of JBBBDQ010001828.1, read as the reverse complement.
ATGGCCTACATCATCATCAACCGCGTATCAGAGAATGAACTCAGTGCACGTTTGTCAAAATTTAACAAAAGCTAATTTGTCATGAAAAAAAAACATCTTTACGGCACTTCTTCTTCTTCTATATACCGTGTCTCTTCAGGACGTAGGCGATCATAGCTTTCCACATCTCCCTATCCCTTGTCGCTCTTAATACTCCTTAATACTCCTTCTCCTGTTATCCAACTTATACCCGCACCACCATCCATCTGCTCAAGTCCATCAAGTATGCCGAGCCCTGTTTTCCCTTGTCTCTCTTCATCTTTATCTGTCTTGTGAGTATCAGTTTTTCCAATAACTTCAGCTGTTATTCCCTGATGTTAAATATCAGTTTCCTTTTTGTGTCTATCTTCTCCAAAACCTCGTCATTGCTTGCCTGTTTCGTCGATGGTATCCTCAGCATCCTTCTGTAGAACCACATTTTGGTTTGCTTCAAGTCTTTCCTTCATATTTGATGAGATTGTCCAGCATTCCTTGCCATATTGAAGGACAGACATCACATAACAATCCAGTACTCTTTGTTTCCCGCAAAATTTTCCTGTATCTTAACCCTCTATCCAGCATCTGGAATGCATCCTTGGCCATTCATTGGGAATTAAAACATGGAACTTTTTGAGAATATTTCAATCTAAACTACACTTTCCTGTCGTTCAAAAACGACGAACAAAAGGTATTTTTAATCATATAACGTCATGCAAGGTCGTAAAGCCACTAAGACTCAAATGGCTATTGGGTGTGAAAGAATTTTAAAAAAGAGAAACATTATCAATTAAAAGAGTAATGAAGAGGACAGTAGATAATAATTGACGTTACATGTACATTTTTGAAGATCAAAATTGGCTGTAAAGCAAGGATAATTCCACAAACAAAAAATGGGAGAAAATAAACTGTTAGTAGAGCACTTACGGTTATATCTAGCTAAATGTGAACTGGTGAAACCTTTCAGTCAATCTAATATTGCGCTTAAATTCATAAAGTTTAGGTACCATAATGAAAAGCTCATTCGAACAGTTACCATAAAAGCATTTATAGAAAAGGCAGAGAGAAGCTACATTAAGAGTGTGAGAAAGTAACTGGGGTCACTTCTGAAATACATTTAGAAGTGAATAGCACCATGAAAACAGAAGAATTTATTATTATCATACAAAAAGAAACTAAGCAATCAATTGAAGTTTTTAACCTCGGTTAGAGGTGAACCTTCCATAATGACAGTGATCCAAAATACACAGAAGGAATATGGTTTGTTAATAACAATATGGATGTTGTAAAGTGGTTTAGTCATAATCCAGACATGAACTCTATGGAGATCCACTGGTATAAAACGAAGAACAGAATAAGGACCAAAACGCTTTTCAATATTAAGGATCTGGAGACCTTTGGAGTGTATGATAATTCCAGTGGAGAGATGCTACAAAGTTATAAACACTTAAAATAGCAGCTTTAGGAGCTCAGTTTTTATATAAATAAAAACTGGAATAAACATTTTCTTGGTCATATGAAACAGTGATTTTTATAAAAGTTGCAGTATTCAGGATACAAGCATTTGCATTTGTACCCATTCCATAACGAGAGAGATAGAGGGGGAAGAGGAGGAGCACTTCAAGAAAAAGTAATTGAGAGAAAAGGATAGGCCATAAGAAAGAAAAACTAAAGAGTGAGACAAAGAGGGAAAAAGAACAAAAAAACGAGAAACAAAAAACGAGAAAAAGGCGCAAAGAAAGAAAGAAAGAAAGAAAAAGAAAAAGGCATAGAAAAAGAAAGAGAATGAGAAGGAAAGAAATATGTACAGAGTGAGATAAAGAAATAGGGAGAAAGAGACAGGAACAGAAGGAGGAACAGGGCAAAAGTGAAAGAAGAGAGAGAGAGAGAGAGAGAGTAAAGCACGACGAGAGAAGTCAAAGAAAGAAAGAAAGTGAGAGGGAGAGGGAAAGAAGAACCGTCCTTCTTCTTGAAAGAGAGTGACTGTCCAATTGAATCGACGCTTAAATATCCTGACACTTTATTAATATATTTCTGTGCATAAATCCTTTCTAAAATATTATAATGGAGAGAAACTGCTTACAGTACAAAAATCAGTACTTCAAGCTGATAGCGAATGCTGCTCAATGGGCATTTGTGAGCAACTCCTCTCTCTTTGCAGATCCAATTGCAACTGGATCACGCTGCAAGACCTGCCCTGCCACCTCTTTACTTCACATCTCCGTCATCTAAGAAATCAGACAGGATTAAAAGTCATTTTTTCTCACATATATATCACAAAAATAACAAAAAACGAAACAGAAGCGTTTGGGTTGATTATTTAGAGTGACAAATTTTGTTGTTGTTGTTGTTGTTAAATATTATTTTACTCCTTCCACACCAGTATTTTTTTCTTTGTGCGTTTTATGAAATTATTCTGTTTGAAACGCGAGAGCATCATCACAGGAGTTTGTTCCTAAAACTGACACTTCTGGGAAGAAGCCGACTAAGTGGAACTTCTTCCTTACCAAAGGAATACGAAGCTAATGCCATGCACGTATTTTTATGGGTCCTAGTTGTGAATATTTATCGTAGAGAAACTAGGTTTATTTGGTTTATTTTGTTTTACGCTATGAGATATTTAATACTGACGAGAATTTTAAGATAGGTTCGTCTTAATAGAATATACATTCGTATAAAATCAATTTGTAGACCCGGTTTCATTAACGTATTTTTGTAAAGAGTGTTTATGTCAAGAGTCAAATGTATTTTTGGTAACCTTTTTTCCTAAAAATGTATTGCTGGGTTTTTTTTGTAGTTGTTGTTGTTTTGTTTTTGTTTTTTCAAAAATGTTTTAGTTGCAAATTTTTGTTCGAAAATGTATTGCGGGTATTTTCACTATAAAAACTTATTTCTATACTTTCATAGTGTTTTCAATCCAGTTTGAGGATTAACTATTTGCCCATACCAGAAGACAAATCCCTTCCAATAGTTCAAATTAGTAATGCTTTGAACATTCCAACAGGAGAGTACACCATTGCAGAGTTAGGTTCATTGTTCTAAAGAGGACAATGAACAAAGCTCTTGGTCCGGACAAGATTCCAGCCATCTTATGGAAAGACTCTATTTTTCACCAATTACTTCTAGACATATGTAACTATGCAAAGGTCAGCCATGTTTCACCAACCATCTGGCTACGGTCACAAATCATTCCCACTCCTAAAAAGGGTGATTTGACACTGCCAACGAACTAACGCAGCATTTCGTTGCTGCCTATAGCTGCGAAAATTTATAACAAGCTGCTTTTAAATCGTGTACGCTCAAAAATAGAGCCCATTCTACGCAAAAACCAAAATTGATTTCCGCCCAGGTCGTTCCACTCTTGCACAAATTCTCACTCTGCGTAGAATAATTGAGGAAATCACATTCTGCAATAAAACTGCCGCTCTTTGTCGATTTCAGTAAAGCTTTCGACTCAGTCAACCGCGAGACTATGTTCGAAATTCTTGGACTTTATGGCATACCAGTAGAAATCATTGAAGACATTAAAGTATAGTATGCAAACACACAAGCCACAGTCCTGACTCCAGATGGTGAAACAGAGCCTTTTCATATTCTAGCTGGTATTCTCCAAGACGATACACTTTCACCTTTCCTTTTCATCATTGTAATAGACTACCTCATGCGCATCTCTGTGGATACAATAAAAGAAAATGAACTCATGTATCAGCCTAGAAGTAGTTCACGTTACCCTGCACTTTATATCACCGATGCTGATTTTGCTGATGACATTGCGCTGTTGTCAGACAAACTCCTTAATTCTCAGGCACTCCTATCTTCTCTTGAATCAGCAGAAAACTGTTCAGGGCTTCACCTGAATGAAACCAAAACTGAGTGTATGCCAATTAACATCCGCAGTAATCATGAAGTTAAAACTCTCTCGAATAACATCCTTAAATGCGTTGAAGACTACAAGTATCTAGAATCACACATCAAGAATTCTGAAAAAGACTTCAATATCAGAAAAGGCATAGCATGGACTGCTTGTAACGAAATGGATAAGATCTGGAAATCAAAACTTGATCGTAAGATCAAAATCTAAGTTTTTCGCGCATTTATTGAACCAATCTTATCTATGGATCTGAAACTTGGACTCTTTCAGCAAAAAAACAGCGCCGTTTAGATGTTATACTCATCTTTTCAGAAGAGTATTCAATCTTTCATGGCAAAACTACCCAACTCTAGAAATGATCTATGGAGACCTACAAAGAGTATCAAACTTAGTTCAAAAGAAACGTGTCCAGTGTGCTGGACACTGTGCACGTGCCACAGATAAACTTGTTTCATCGGTTGTATTATGGAGGCACCCATCATCTCACTCGATCTCGTAAGTTAACCTTTCCAGACAGGATACATAGAGATAGATCTATCACCAAGGAAGACCTTACAGGAGCTATAACAGATAGGGAATACTGGAAGAGTGTCGTGAATTCTATCTCGGCCGAGGCCGCAGGATGATGTGATGATTTGCCCATAGCTAGGACTCCAACAGGTGCTCCCAAACCGTGTCAAGGTGGACCTGGAAATAACAATTAAAAGGGGGTTCCATGTATGTCAAAACTTTCTGATCAGAGGCCTTGCTGCCGGATGTAGTTTATCGTCATACCCAGTTTGTATGGGGGTGAGGAACTAATTGATTTATTGTGTTTTACGGCTTAACGACTCTTTGTGGATTATTTAAAGCCGAAATATTTTATTAATTTCTTTAAAATCATTTCAAACTAAAGCAAGCAATGATGCTACTCAGATACAAGTAGTTACTAAGTGTGAAAGAGAATGAGAAGAATTTAAAAGTAACCAGAAGCCAGGATTATAAAAAAAAAAATCAGATATAAGCCTCTACCACTGCTCAGAAAACGAAGAAGGCTTGTGAACAAGGCGAAAGGTGAATCTAATCCTCATAATAACTCTTTCTTTTGGCGAGCAAATGCAACACTTTTTTCTTGGCGATAATAATTTGTTCCAAATACAAGTACTGTTATTTAACCCATAACTGGAAAGAAGAAATAGATTCAGGCTTTTTCACAAGTTATTTCAGTGTAATTGAATATAAAGAATGGTGAATGTAGCTAAAGGTTGAAAAACAAGTCATCACTCACAAGACCGCATAATCGACTTTAAATTCAAAACAGGAGAGTGTGGACTAGGTAGCACCAGCCCAGGTATGGCAGCAATGTTTCATTGCTCTTACTCTTGCAGAAGTCAGTAGGTATTAGGTATTTTCTGAAGGGACTATTCTTCTTTAGCGAAATTATTAATATACGAATTCTAATTTAAAACATGTATTGGTAACAAAAAGGAGACTTGTACTTAGAATCAGAATAGGAAGCGTTGAAATCTCCGGAACAAAAAATAAAAAAAAGAGTGCTTAGAGAATTACAGGAGTCATTAAGCAATACGAACAGAGAGAAACACCGAAGTTAGTTTATATTTCTCCTAGTCCCTATTCTCTCAGATAGGTCATATCTGAGAGAACAGGGACTAGGAGAAATATAAACTACTTTAAGCTGCAAAAATAGAAGGTTGTGGAGAGCCTCAATCACTGTGTGCTGAAGGAAAAGAGCACTAGTTAATTTTTATGTCCATGCGTTCTTTATGTTCAAGCTGTTTTTACTTGTACGAAGTCAATCGTGCTTTATTAAAGGTCAATAATTTGATGACTATCTAAAATCTAGCTGTTCTACTTGGAGTGAAAATCTTTAGTTTCGGCTTGGGTGGGCAGTAACTCATTACTTTAGGCGGCTTAACAATATTTTGCTTTTTATATTTGGAATAATGTTAGCTTATTTAATTGAAGTAAGTATAATATTTGTTTACTTTATTTCCTTCGGGCTTGATGTATTCATTGCAAAAACAGACATTTTTCTTCAAAATTCACTAACAAATTAATTTAGGAAACTTGGTCTTGTTATTTCAACGTTAATTTAATATTTTCACTTGAAATTATGTGGCGAACGCACGTCGGTACAGACGCAAAAGAAGTCCCATATCACGTGGGAAAATGTTTGTTAACACCAGTTGCATCCGGGTTTTCATCGATAAAAGCGGGACAGCTTGGCATGTCTAGATACGAACCCTTCTGCACATGGTTAATATATGCTAATAAAAGCATAAAAGAAAGTAGCGGTCATCAAGACACAGTATCTTGTCAGACAACCGCCGTCTAACCTCATCAGACACTCTTCCTCCGGGCGGAGAGGAACCCAGACGAAGCTCAGCCGAAGGGCAGTCTCTCGACTGGGTTCCGACAGATGCCCAACCCTGCTTTATGTAGGGTCCACGGGATATACTTGGCCGAACTTAAGGGCTCGTAGATCCAACAATAAAAATGGCCTTGTGCTGCTTTCCGCCTCAGTGTGGGGGTAGATAAATACCGACACAGTGTCTTATAAAGTCGGTCTCAGTGAGCACTTTATTATTTAAGTTGTAGCGTTTTCCCAGGTAGTGTCATTTTTGTTACCTCCCCGTTCTTTTCTCTCTGTCTATCATCCGTTGGTTGGGAGAGCAATCAGTTATTTCCCACACTCTCAACACACTCTTTGCATTTAATGTGGCTCTATGTGAATTTTTTATTCACAAAAGCAAATACAATAGTAAACAAGATTATATTTTTTGTTTCTAACAAGTGAAAAAAGTATGTTAACTTTTTACCATGCTTCTTATACTAAAATACAACATTATAATTTTACTTGATTGCAAGAAATAATTTATTAATTTGATTTTTCTAGTCTTTCTTGTTAAAAATGTTATGCAGTGTCTAAGTTAATTTTAATGTTTAATTTTTAACAGACTTTTCTTCCATTTGAGAAACTGGGATCGGAAAACCAGTCACTCAAAGAGAATTTGATCCAAATTAAAGTATCGGAAAATGACTAATTCATTTACAATTGGGAAAGTTATCGAATTTGCTTCCACAAGAATTGGAAAATATAACAGAAAATTACGGATCTGGTAGAGAAAATGGACACATACTTCATGAAGTAAAAAAGAGAGAATACGTACTTATTGTAGATATCAAAGAAAAACAAATGTCCGGCATATAAAAAATGTGAAGTGTTTCAAAATGAATCATTTTAAAGATATGTGTAAATCTCAGAAATAAAAGTTAAAGATTGTCCAACAAAATAAAGAAGAAATAGATATGGATGTCATTGCACTGAAAATAAAAAGAAAAAAAAGGTTATTAAAAACTCGAATCAATATTTTATTAGACATGCAACTAGATACGGGAAGTAACTTTGATAGTCAGAAATTTCTGGAAGAAATTAGAAAAACAAGAGAAGAAAGCCATGTCCAATTGAATGTTTGACGAATCCGTGATAAAAACGTTACGCTGTTTTGAAGTTTACGTGGGACTCAAATACAAATGTGACGTATTACCGATTATCATGGCAAACTCTGAAAAAAATCTCGATCTAATAGGAAGTGACGTATTGAACATAAATTCCACAATATTAGTGAACAAAGTCAAGTGCATACCTATTTTGCGACTAGGTAACACCACATAAAACTTCCAGAGATTTTTCATCCATTCTGTTTTATACTGCGAAATTAATTTCAAAATGCTATTTTGTTGCATAATGTTAATCTAACTAATATTTCTCATTGATGTTTTAATTCATAACACTAAATATGATAAAATTTATTTTTAAGTAATTTCTTTCTTTATAAAAGGTTTTCAAAAGAGTATGCTTAGTTTAATGTTAAAAACGTAAAATAGAATCAAACGTGATATTTATCCTACAAAATGAATTGTAAATCATTTAAGAACATGTAAAGTCATTAAATTCAATCATACATTTTTAGATATTTCCCTTTGATGTGCAGAATGTTAACTCTAGCCCTGCATAAACCCCGAAGACTGAAGAAGTTTAGTGCAGCTCCAAGACTGCCACACGGCATGCTCGTGAATGACCTCAACCTGCAAAAAAAAATACATGGACAGCGTGAAAAACAAATACAAAGAACAAATTGGAAAAAGAAAACTCAAAATGGGACTCACTAAAGGAAGCGCTATTGACATCAGCAAACAACATTGTCCCAAAGGAAATCCGGCGCAGAAGAAAAAACGAGTGAATGACTGAAGAGATTCTTGACATGATGCAAAGGAAACAGAAAATGATGCCAAGACATGGAATGGAATACAAGAAACTACACAAGGAAATAAGGAGCAAATGCAGACAAGCTAAAGAGGAATGGCTCAACAACAAATGTGCAGAAGTAGAGAGATTGAGTAGGACTAATAAAGCAGACACGCATAAAGAAATAAGGGAACTAACAGGACAAAGAAAATGCTCCTCAACAGGATGTATAAGATCCAAGGATGGAACGATCATATTAGCGATCATATTACCCTATCGATGGGAAGAAGATATAAAAGATCTTTTTCACGACAAGAGAGAGCAACCGATAATACACAAAGATGAGAACTGACCGGAAATAATAAAGCCCGAAGTAGAAGCTGCAATGGCCAAACTGGATTGAAACAAAACAGCTGGACCAGACGTCATTGTAATAGTTGCTGAAAACCCTGGATGAATTCGGCGTAGAGAAAATTACAGAAATAATAAATGAAATTTATTACAGTGGTGTAATACCAGGCGGATGTGCGTTGTGGTGCATTGGATATCGACTCGGAACGAAAAATCAGGAAGACGAGTTCGAATTCCAGCTGAATCCATTGCATTCACTTACACGCAAATACCCTTGGGAAAGGTATTAATCCGTCTCTTCCTTCCAGGTATGGGTTAAATAACAGGACAGATTGGGTTCTATAGCCTTGGTCGGCAACCAGTCTACCGCAGAAAGCAATGGCAACCTACTGCGGGATAATATTCTGCCCAGTCAGTCATTTCTCTTTCGAGAAATGATCGCTCAAACGTGTATCACGGATGGCACTTATCTGACTGACTGAATACCAGACGACCTAAGCAAGTTCATTTTCATAGCACCGCCTAAGAAGTCGGGCGCAAACGAGTGCGAACTACACGAAACAATCAGTTTGAAGAGCCACGTTACAAAACTGATCGTCCGAATTCTTATGAACAGAGCGAGAAGGAGAATCAGGCCAGAGATAAGACAAGAACAGTTCGGATTCGTCAAAGACACTGGAACACGAAACGCCATATTTATGGTTAGGATGTTATCCGTAAAAGCAATACAAATGAGAAAGGACGTGTTTTTTTCATTTTTATTTTAATCTTTTCACCCCAAGCAAGGCATTCCACTGCCACTATTGCGCATGGGGTTACATAGGGGAAGGTGAAGAGAAAGAGTGGTTAGATATAGGGAATGTCAGGAGGGTGATAGATGGGTAAGGATACCGGGGCTGGAGGTTGGGTAGATGGGAAGAGTGTTTAAAAGATGGTTAGTGTGTTAGGAGGTGTCTATTGACGTTACATTTAAACTCCTGGAGATTGTAGCCGTTTGGGAAGCAATCATGTGGAAGGGAATTCCACAGTCGGGAAGTGCGAGAAAAGAAACTGTTGGAGTAGAGGTTGCGGTTGCATTTTATCGGTTTCACTGTAAAAGGGTGGGATCTATTTGCTGATCTAGTATCTTGTGCAAATTCGTACCTAGGGGATCACCAGTGATCTAAGTTCATCGGAGCAGAAGCCGTGAAAGTATTTATAGAATAGACACAGGGAAGCCACGTCGCGCCGGTGAGAGAGAGACTGCAGTCGGTCAACCAAGTCGGTGTCGATTACATTACAGACTCTCCGTTGTACTTTGTCAAGAAGCCCGAGAAGAATAGCAGGGGCACCCGACCAGATGTGGCAGCAGTATTCAATGCACGGGCGGATGGTAGATTTATATATGTGAAGGATAGTTTCAGACGGAAAAAACTTCCGGGTATCTATGTTTTATCGATTACGAAAAGGCGTTCAACAAAAATACGCAACAAAAAAGTGATATAAATGTTCAGTAACCTCGACATATTTAGGAAAGACAGAAGACTAATCAAGAAATTCTGCTGACAGCAAACTGTCTGATTACAGACAGTAAACGAATTCAGCAGATATACAGAAATAGAAAGGGACGTAAGACAAGGATGTGTCTTTTCACCGGATCTATTCAATTTGTACAGCGAGTCTATTCTAAGAACCCTAGATTACTATATATATATATTAATTTTAATCTAAATACCATGTCTCTTGCAGTTATTTCGTATTTATTTGACTGTCTTTTGACGTATTTCTAATATAAATTGATTCCATAAATTTCATTATATTCCTTCTTTTCCACGGTCTATGTAAATTATATTTCAGAAAGAAAAAAAAAGCAAACAAAAAATCTTGGAAAAACAGGAAAAATAAAACCCCGAATCAGAAATTGCAATCTGTTATTCAATATCTGGAACTGATTACCCCCCGTAGCAAATCTATGATCGCAGGTAAAATGTGTCTCCCACGAGGAACGTTTTTCTAATGCAGCATTCAAATGTGCTGAGGCTGAATGGTGTCGTCATACGTGAGCAATTGCAATCGAGACGCAACTTAGACGACTAGTGAGGATTTGTCATCGGAAGCCACAATTTTAACAACACACGGCACGCAGATGATACAATGCTGATAGCAGACACAAAAAGGAAACTACAAGACCTCCTAAGAAGGTAGCTGAAGAGAATGACAAGAAAGAACTACAAATAAACTGCAAGAAAACCGAATGCATGGTCATCAGCAAAAAGAGCAGCTCAAAATGTCAAATACAGGTGGGGAATACTAAAATCAAGCAGGTATAAAAATTTAAATAGCTGGGAAGTGTTCTAAAAGAAAACGGAAAGTGCGACACAGAGATCTGAAGGCGAATTGGCATGGCGAAGAACGCATTTCAGAAGCTGAGTAAAGTATTAAGAGACAGGAAAAGTTTCACCAGAAACAAAGAAGTGAATACTAAATTGATATGTGATGTCATTTCTTCAATATGGCAGTGAATGCTGGACAATATCATTGAGGATGAAGGAAAAACTTGAAGCAACTGAAATGTGGTTCTACAGAAGGATGTTGAGGATATCATGGATCGAACACGTGATCAATGATGATGTTTTGGAAAGGAAGAGTGCGAAAAGGAAATTAATACTGGGCATCATGAAGAGACAGCTAAAGTTCCTGGAACATGCAATAAAGAAGGAGGGCTTGGAGATACTAACAGGCCAGACAGAGGGAAAGGAGAGACAGGGGAAAACAGCGTGTAACGTACTTGACTGGTCTGAGCAGGTAGTTGCGTGGTGTAACAGGAGAAAGCGTGCTAAGAGCCACCATGGATAGGGAAACATGGAAGACTATAATCGTCTACGTCCTGAAAAGACAAGGCACATAAAAGAAGAATTTTTCTAGGCATTTCTATAATCATAAAATGTATATGTTTTTATGACAAGTCAGCATAACAATATATACTTTATTTATAAAAAATGAAATAAAAGTTATTTAGTTTCGTTTCATATCATTTTTTTCTATAATTCAGATGTTTCTGTTTTATTAAAATAGTTTTAACATAGACAATTAACTCAAAGATGAAAACGCATATAACATTTCATACACCCTTGTTAACGGGGTGTGAAGTGATATATCCGAAGCTCCGCCAAATTATATTTTAATTGTAATAAGACCTTCGTGAAGAAAGATATATCAAGATAAATAGGATTAACTTTTCGAGTCAAATTAATTATGCTCTTAATCTCTCCTAATTTCCCTTTGAATTTCTTAAGCCGATTACAGTGGGTAAGTACTGCAAACCGAAATTTAAAATCTTTATTCCCAGTGGGACGACGACAAGATGTGAGATAAGCCTTCAGTTTTGTACAAGGACTGTACAGATTTCGGTTGTTCAAATATACTATGGATCATTTATTCTTTCCATTGATATATGCTTTACTCTGATCGCTGTAAAATGATTTTATTCATTTTTGCTAATTTTATAACAGGCAATAGTCTACCAATATTTAACTGCCGTAGAATATCAGTCCGGTTGTTGCGATAGAAATGAGAAATAAAATAAATTGTCAAAAATTTATTCGAAGATATAGAATAAAATATGAAACTATGTTTATTAGTAAGTTTGCTTTCGGCATTCACTTTCGAAAACAGAAACATTTCAGTTTATTATATTCAGTTACCGTCAATTTATTTGATTAGTATTTTTTTTATTTCCTTCTATTGTATTATGTTTAATTGTTTTGTCATAAATATACATTCTTATGATTATAAAAGTAGAAAAGTATTAACTGTTAAAAATGCATAGTTTAACAGTTGATTTTATAAGCGCTGCTTAAATGTGGTACAAAGCCGAAAGTATAGAGTATCCAATGAGGATCGAACCCACTACTCAGTTGTGACAGGTTCTAGTAAGACAAGCTTGCTAACCATTACACCACGCTGAGATGCCTAGCCGTGCTTTAACATCAGTGTTTTGTACATGTCATTTAAAAATATATAGAACAGATAAAAATTTATTGAATTATATTGAATTTCAATAACAACCGAAACTAAAAATTTTCATTTTGACACGATTTGAAAGAGGCCTCCAGTTCTGGGTATCAGATGCTCTACGACTTTGCTTTTAATAAAGCACACCATGATTTATACAATAAACTTAATAGCTCAATGGTTTTATCTTTCTGGATTAAATAATTGCGTTTTTATCACTAGTATTAATAGTCATCAAATCACGTCATGGGTCTTGTAACCTGTTAGCTTCGGAGCGGGCTACAACATTATCTGCAGTGGAGTTACTTGGTCCAGATGGAGCCCATCACTTACCAGTGTGGTTTGATTTTCTTTTTTAAGCTTTCCATTCTTTACACTGGTTTCCACCTCAAGGCAATAGAGCCCAATCATTTCTGCTATTTAGCCCATAAATTGGAAGAAGAGATGTATTTTTGTTTTGCTTTTTATCAAGTGTGACGAACTCGGCATTCTCCTTCGGGGTCGCTAATTCTTACACTACTCACAGCTCTGGCCTTGTCTTTGACTGTATATAAAATGATTTGGAATAGCGATTTTAAAAAGAAACAGTTACTCTCTGCTTGATTCATTGGTACAAAACAATCTTTATAATCCAGTACTGAATTTTTTATGTGTTAAGTTAAACAGTTGATATCAGCCGATAGCTATTCGGAATGAGAAATAGGAGAGCCGAGTTCGAATTTCAGTCGCTTCACTTGCAACAAAAATATTCTTACAATCTAAAAAGCCACAAAGAGTTGATAACCGTAAAAACAAATCATATACCCTGGTTCAGTGGAAGAAACCGACACCCGAAGAAGGTCGAAAGGAAGAACTGCCGAAGTGTTGTGAGTATAACAACCAAAATGAAGATACTAATTCCTGTGCGGCAGTTATTCTAGGAAAGAGATTACTCTAAAATCAAAACTGTAGAAAAGGCAAAGTAAAAGTACTCCACTTTCCAAACAAATCATTGAGACTCGCACATATTTAAAAAGAGAAGCTGTGGAGGGCAATTATAACCTATGTTGATAGGCATTAATTGGTGTCCAACCATGAAAAGGCGCAGCTTTCTGAGTATCCTGAATTTACTTTAACCTCGCACCCCGAAAGCAGAATGCGACTCATGATCTATTGAACAGGAAGTACTCCTTTGAGCCAAGGAAAACATTGCCCTGAAAACTCAACCTCTTTTGGGATATGAGGTTAGTGTTACCACATTGACACATTGCGTATTCTGATAAATTTCACAGTACTGCAGTTTTTAGAATTTAAATGACATGATGATATCATGTTTTATCATCATAGAGATATATTAGTGAAAATATTAAAGCTTGCGCGATCAGATTTTGAACATTTCTAATGGAATGACCTGTTAACATGAATTGTTAACACGTAGAGCTTTTAAAATAGAGTCTTACGGACACATCACATTGAAACACCAGTTCCCGTACTATCACCGCAGTTAAGCAACGTCTAGCCTGGTCAGTACCTAGATAGATGATTGTTTGGGAATAGCAAGCACTGTAAGCTTGGATGCGTTGGTGATGTTAATCGAAAAGCTGAGTTCTAATTCCATTTTGGTTTATTATATTCACTTACGCGCAAATACACATGGGAAAGGTACACATCAACCTTCTCCCCCAGCTGTGGGTTAATTAGTAATTTTTTTTTCACTTTATTTACATTTTCTCTCAGAAGCTCCGGTCTTAGGACTCTTAAAATTAAAATAGGCTATTCTGACTGATTTATTCTTTTTCCTCTTTGTCATGTGGTATGTTTTTTTTCTGTTATGTCCTCCCACAATACAAATATGCGTTGTGCTGCAGTGGATATCGGTACGAGAAATCGGAAAGCCGGGCTCGAATTCCAGTTGAATTCCTTGCATTCCCTTACGCGCAAATACTCTAACACTTTTTCCTCCAGCTATGAGTTAAACCGTAGGACAGATTGGGTTTTACAGCCTTGGCTAGCAACCAGTCTATCGCAAAAAGGTAATGGTAAATCATAATCCAAGCGTGTATCACGTACGGCCTTTAACTGACTGACCACCCGCAATTCATATTCATATTTCATATTCAGTGAAAGCGGCTTTATAAATTTTAGGGCCACGTGAGACAAAAAGGAAAAGAAATGCGGTTCCTCGGAAGGATGCTGAGACAAAATTTAGTAAAGGCTACAAATAATAGGAAATTGTAGAGAGCCACGATCGCCAACATCGTGTAGAAGAAGCGTTTTTTTGTGTAGGGATGTGTGGATATAGTTGACAAGTAAAAGTGTAAATTTATATTTACGTCAGATCCTCAAATTTGTACAAGCCGAATTTTTGTAAGATGCCAAGTTTAATCGAAGCCAACTTTTGTGTATACAAACGTTTCAAAGAAATACATCTTCATAATTAAACAAATATAATCGCCTAGTGTTTATATCAATGTCATTACTATACAATTACCCAGAAAATAACCATGCTAAATGACTACCCATGTAGATAGAATTAATGTAAACAGTATTATGATTTTCTAAGCGTAACTTAGATGTGGAATAAGAACGAATGTGCGGAGCGTCCATTCTAATCAGTCATAAAAGATCTAGCGAGACAAGCTTGCTAATCCTTACAACACGTCGAAGTACTTATGAATTGTACTGGAATGAGGTCGCGATAAAAGTTAGAAGCCATGTGAGCAAACATTAGGAAATTACCAATTCAGTTAGGTAATCAAATACCTTAAAATCTGATAAGCCCAATGTTTAAAAAAAGCGAAAGGAATACCTTATACAAACGGCATAAAGTCACGTCTATTAGATAAAGAATTTTTAGAAAGAGAGAAAAAAAATCGGATGATTATCCCCCTGTCTTTCAAATGTTTTATAAGAACGTCCGTGGAAACACGTATACCAAGCTTGCTACAGCTTACAGATAATAATCTTTGCCCCAGCAGGAACAATCGGCAAATGTGGTTCTTGAATAAAATCAAATCATAAAATGAAGTCGTGATTACATTATAGGAAAGTGAAATGAAAAAGGTTGCGGCAAAAATCATTGCGACATGTTAACCTGGAAATCATTACATTATCAATTTAGATTATGTAATATTCTAAAAAAGTCTATTTGACTATTGTCGTCACACTGTTTCGACCGCTGTGCCCTCCAAACTTCATCAGATATCGACCCGAGTAACCTACAGGGAATTCTGAGCTGAACACTTTATCTAATCTACGGGAGTAGACTATTTTCATTTCATTGACAATGTCTAGAGGTTATATCCTTTATTTCTTATTTTTATTATCGCTCTGTTACTGGTTACCCTGAGCCCAAATACCGCATGGTTTTGCATTTAGAAATAGGTTTTTATTTTGAGTTGGAATAAAGATGCGCATTTTTTTATCTTTGTTTGAATCAACATGTGTTTTTTATTTGTTGTTGAACTACAAAATTGTGGTTATATGGGTTTGAATTAAAATATAGATTTACGTTTAGTATTGAATTAGAATATTCTAGAATTGGTATTGAGTTACGAGGTGTGGTTTTGCTATGCACATTAGCAGTTGTGCTTTTTGCGTATAATTTAAGTAATATGTTTTTACTAGGTGCTTTTTTATTAATGTGTCTGTATTAGCAAGTGCATTTTTGTTTGGGTTTTGAACCAGTACATTTTTTGCTATGGTTTTAAATTAAAAAGCATATTTTTCAAATGCATTTGAATTAAGATTTTTTATTTTTCATTTGAATTTGGATGTGTTCTGTTGTTATAGATTAAAATGTTTTACCTTTGGTGTAGAAGTAAGAAAATTGTTTTTGCTATGGATTTAGATTATGAAATCGGCTGCAGCCGCTCTCTCACCGGCGTGATGTGGCTTCCCTGTGCCTCTTCTACAAGTACTTTCATGGCTTCTGCTCCGATGAGCTTAGATCACTGGTGCCGCCTAAGCACGAATTTACACGAGATACTAGATTAGCAACTAGGTCCCACCCTTTTACAGTTAAACAAATAAGATGTAACCGTAAATTCTACTCCAACAGCTTCTTTTCTCGCGCTTCCCGCCTGTGGAACTCCCTTCCACAAGTCTGCTTTCCCGACAGTTACAATCTCCAGGTGTTTAAATGTAGGGTCAATAGACACCTCCTATCACACTAACTCCCAACTATTCTCAGAACACTCTCATCTACCCAACCCTCATTCTCGCTATCCTTACCCGCCTATCACCCACCCTCTGACATTTCCTATATTTAATCAGCCTTTCTCCACTCTACCTAGCCCCCTGCGCAGTAGTGGCAGTGACATGCCTTGCTCGTGGTGAAACGCTTATAACAAAAAAAAAAAAAAATATGTTTTTGCCTTGGATATGAGTTTGAAATTTTTTTCTCTACATTTTTAATTATGGTATGTGTTTAGTTCACAGATTTGCGCTTGAGAATTGGCATCTTGCTTTGCTTTTTTATTATTTTACTTATGTTGCGGGTTTGAATTACGTTGTGTTTTATGCTACGGGTTGAATTAGGAAATTGATTTTAACTTTGGTGTTGAATAAAGACACGTGGTTCGGAAACGGGTTTGAACTAGAATTTGTTTTTCTGCTTTCGGTTCAAAGTTGGTTGTATGTTTTCATTATTGGTTACAATTTAACAAGTATTTTTTGCTTCGAACAATTAGAAAATGTCATTTTAAAATGAGTTTAAATTATGATGTGTGTTTTAGCATTGGTGTTGATCTGGAACGTTTATTCTATGACTTCAAATTGTGTTATCGCTACTAACTTGAAATAGAAAGTGTGTATTTATTTTGTTTTTAATTAAGAAATGTATTTTTGCTTGACTCTTTGTGTCTGACATCAGTTCCTAACTAGGTATATATGTTGATGACTTAACTATTTACACCTGTCTTAATATCAAGTCCAATACTGTCAACATTGTAAGCTGTTCTCGAAAATGACCTCCAATCAATCGATAATTGGGACAAGAAATGTAAATTTTAACGCCTCGAAAACTACACTGATAACCTTTAACCATCATAGGGAACCATATAGCCCTCATTGGCATGGATGATGCTAATTTGAAGGAGAACAATTCATTGCGCTTTCTTAGTCTCTCGTTTTATACAAACATGAAATGGAGTCATTATATTGAATCAATTGTTAGGTTTGCTGCTATGGAGGCTGGTTCACTGTGTCATGGCAGGCAGTTTTTCTTGTAAGAATCCATCTTGCACATTTATACCATTTCCATTCGTCTATGCATTAAATACTCCTGCTATATCTGGTCTTGCGCTCCGGCGATATATCTCGAAATTCTCGACAAAACCAAAAAGCATCTGTAATATTATCAGTTCTGACCTGGCAACTCGATTTCAGTCACTTCTCTACCACAATGACGTTGCTTCTCTTTGTCTTTTCTATAAATATTTTTATGTCATTTGTTCTAATAAGCACGCTTTCTTGCTACTTCGACTGTATGAGTTTAAGCTTACTACTAGATAGGCTACTGGGTCTCATCGTTTTACTGTTTAAATTGCTAGATATAACTGTAAGCTCTATTGTAATAGTCTCTTTTATTGCACTTCACGCCTGTGGTACTCTTTTCAGGTTTCTTACCTTCATGACACGTATGTTTTTCAAAAGATAAATACAACCTCAATTGCCATGTTCGGCTTCCTGAAGTCTATAGTCCTTTCTCCTTCGGGCCAGACTGTTTTTCTCGTTAGAATCAATCTTTCATATCTACAAACCTATCATTCGTTCACGCATTGTATACTATTGCTATATCTGGCTGGGTGCTCCATTTATTCATCTCGAGGTTTTCGACAAAACCCAAAGAAGAATCTGCAATAAAATTGATCCTGACTTAGCATCTTGACTTCAGTCACTTTCTCACCGACAGGACGTGACTTCCCTCTGTTCACCTTACTAATATTTTTATGGCAACTGCACTGACGAGCATTTTCCCTAGTTCCTCGACTACATGAATTTAAGTGAGTTACTAGATTGGCATCTAGGTCCCACTCTTTTACCTTTGAAATAGTTAAATATAATCAACACTTCTTCTCCAACAGTTTCTTTTCTCGAACTTCCAGCTAGTAGAATTCTATTTCGGCGACTTGCTTCCTTGATAGCTATAATCTCCAAAAATTTAAATGCAACATCAATTCCCATCTACTTGAATTCCGTTCATATTTTATCCTTTTCTTAATACACCTGTATGCATACTTTTCTCTCACTGTAACCCCCTGTGCACTAGTGGCTGTTCAGCCTTGCTTGTGGTCAAGTTTTTTATAATTTAATCCTAAATATGAAAATAAAGCTACTAAGATTCAAGGGGGTTTAAGACAAGTGAACACTAAAAGAACACCATTAAAAAAACAAAAATGAGTAATTTGAACTTCTTCTAGATGATGTATCTAGAAGAAATGCAAATTACTCGTTTTTGTTTTTTGTGTCTGCATAAATGTAAGTGTTCTACTAGATTGGAAACTCGGCCTCACCGTCTTACTGTTGAGTTAGCTAGATGCAAGCGTATGTTCTATTCTTTGGTTTCTTTTTTCACACTTTTCGTCGCACCACCTACAAGCTTCAAAAATTTAAATGCAGCTCAATAGCCATCTTCTGTCTTTCTGAAATTTGATCTTTTATTGTCCTTCTTTCTCACTAATGAACTTTTATTCTCTTTCATTCCTGTAACCCCTTAAAACTTAGTGACATTATCGCTTTGCTTGGGGTTAAATGATTCACAGATGTCTCTAATGGATCATGGCACTGAAGATTTCTGTGCCATATCAAGAAATGCGAACACGAATCTCAGGCTGCACGTAGAAATCGACAATGCTGGGTGTTACGCGGCTGCATTTATATAAAAATAATATTAATAATGTCTAAAAAGTTATAGTAAGGGATTCTATTGAGTCCTAATTGTTATTACAAAAAAGTTTTAATTCATGGAGTAGTCTTAAAAATAAGGAAATTAGAAATAGAACGTTTGGAAGATGTTAGAATGTTCGAGAAAATTCCGATAGATTCTAGAGATTTCGAGAAATATGCAAAAGTAGATGTTAACCCTTATAAAAATAGGTTTAAGAGCGTAGTTAGTTGTTAAAAGAATTTGCTGACATTAGCAACTCCGACCCGATTCAGGATTTGTACATCCAGCCAAAAGAATCTCTAAGAAAAGTTGCCAACCAACTAAAACCTGAAAGAGAACCTCATGGAACTAAGTGGGTAAATAGAATTTTTTGATTCTTTCACTGACCACACTAATAATTATTCTTTATATACACATTTGAGGATTTCCAAAAAGTATAGCACTTAAACTACTTTGCTAGCTTAACTGGGTAAAGATACTTGACACCTTACCTCCCCCTTCTCTCCTCGTAACACTCGCCAGTAGTAAACTCTATGTATTTTGTTTTGAATGCAACAAAAGTTGTATATTTTTAAATATTTTATTTGGTGTTTTTTGTAAATTAAATATTTGTCTGTGATTTAGCTCTGAGTTTTGGTCAATCATGTTTTTTTCTTTTGTTACAACTTAACACGTAAAACGAGAAAATACTACAGTTTGTTGACGCCAATTGCCAATTTATAAAAATAAGAATGCCAGTCGTTTTAGATTGGATATTGCAGAACGTCATCTCCCCTTGCTAGCTGATGTTCACATTAAACACTCAGGTTCTCATATAGCCAACTTGCAAGCACATTCAAATCTCAACTCTTAGACATAATGTCCCATCATTGGGCTCATGTAGATTGACTGAAAATTTATGAAGACAACAATATACGAAACGGCTGTATTTTCCTCAATCCCACACTGATGGAAAACCAGAAACGTAGCAACATTGTAATGTACATCCGGGGCAGTCTTGGATTGTTATAACAATTCTTAGACCCTGAAAGCATAACTGAACATAAAGTAATCATCTTTATTGGCGGCACATATATTGTTTATTTAGTCTCATACAGAAGTAATGTTAATGGTAATCGTAATAATAACAGATTCCCGATAAGGAAACATTCGTCATTCATTGAGGTAGGCTCTAATAATAATCATTACCATTAGAAATGATCAGAACAGATACTACACTTTAATCACATCGATTTCATTAAAAGAAAACACTTGGCATTAATTGATTGAGCAACCAGTGCTACTTTAGGTTAAAATATATAAAAACCTTTATACAATTTACATTATTCAGAATATTGTCCTCATCTCTGCAGCCATGTTTACGACGTTTCGGCCGTTGTACACTCCGCTCGAAACCTCGTAAATATGGCAGCAAAGATGATGAAAATAGTCCGAATAATGTAAATAGTATAAATACTACCTCATCTCAGATGTAGAGATAAAAACCTTTATATTAAAACATTTTTTTCAGGAAAATAATACATTAACTGTGGGGGAGGATTTCTTTCTATCTTTTTGTTTGAAGTGGTGTGAAATGTTAACATCTTGATTGTCATTATTTTCTCCTCGGTTCATTTTAGTTGTTGCTGATGTTGAAAGTTCTCAAGAGATGGGATTTCCTTTATTTGGTACAGGTCTTTGTTTATAGTTCTTTAGCATCAGTAGACGAGATTCGAAAAAGGATGGTCCTCTCCAAGATCTACGGAAAAGCATGACAACAAAATCCTTTCAATTTAGAAAACTGGAGAAACAAATTATTCCTACATCATCGATGATTTTGTAAATTTTATATCGATCTCTCCAAAATTTCTGCTTTTTTGTTTCTTGCTCTGAGTAACTCTACATTTTACAATCTTCTTTGATCATGTCCTTCTATCTACTGTCACAAACTTGTTACCTACTGTTTAGCACTAACTTCATTTGTTTCCAATACGTCCTACGAGTTTTAGTATCTCCCAACCGTCTTTCCTCATGTGTCTCTAAAATTTCATAAATTCAGCTTAATAACTATCCGGTTAGAGTTAACAATACAAAATTACAACTGTTGCCTTTCTTTTCTTTTTTTCTATAATCATTTTATCCCAAGCAATATAGGACTGCCACTGGTGCGCAGGGGGTTACAGTGAGAGAAAAAAAACAAGATAGAGGAGATGCCGAAAAAGGATACGAGAGGGATGAGAATCAAGGAGATAGAAGACGGTAATTGACGATGCATATAAATGTTTGGGGATTGTAGCTATCAGGGAAGCAAGGAAACGTAAGGGAGTTCCACAAACAGGAAGTGCGAAAAAATATATTGTTGGCTGAAAGTGTTGTGCATTTCATGCCGGCACTAGTTGTTAGTCTACATAAAAAATAGGATTTCAAACACTGATTCTCAAGGCAAGTCTTCGTCATATAAAATACTTTCTAATCAAATCACATTTCACTTTTAATAAATATCGATAAAGACAATTATAACCTTACTACTTTTCATTAACCTTTTCCAGTAATGTTTCTAGAAAATCCTAAATCAATTTTATTTTACGAGTAAAAGAAAGTGTCAAGAAATAGAAAAAATCATTAGAAACAAAAATAGTACTGAACTGTTCTGTCATATCAATCCTCTTCTATGGCAGAGATTACTAGACAATATTTTCCCACAGTAAAAGAGGCTTGAAGCAACAAAAATGTGAATTTACAGAAAAATGTCCACAATATCATGGGCTGAACATGTGAGCAACAAAGTAGTTTTAGAAAAAATGGAATCAAAAACAGCACTTCTACTTAAAATCAGACAGAAAAATTATAATAATTTTGGTGGCACAGAGTGAGGAAAGAGATCTACTTAAAATCAGAGAGAAAAATTTTCATATTTCTCGGGCACATGGTGAGGAAAGAGATCTTGGAAAATGTAATATTCACAAGACAAATTGAAGGCAGATAGAACAGAGGAAAACACAATAAGCTCCTAAGCGAGCTTGAATAAATGGATGACTGAACAAGATTTAGAAATGATTTAACAAAAGATAAAAATTTATTAAAATTACAAAGAACGGGAAACTATGAAGAGCTTTGATCGGAAACGTCCTGAAGGGACATTATACAAAGAAGAAGAAGAAGAAGCCTCCTCAAATTATCATTATGTAAGTTATCATTGATAGACATAAAGTCCATAACAAAGAAAATCTATCGTCCTTTCTTGCTTATATAAATTCCTGTTGGGTTTTCCATTTGATTGACACATGTTTCTTACCCCGAATCAAGCGTAAATTTCTTAGATTTAGAACCACATTGGATATGTCTATTTGGGAGTTTACTGCTTTTACATAAAACAAGGTTCATTCCAGTAATATTAATTATTTGAAAAAACATCATAAAATTCCATTAGGAAATGTTTGTCACTGGTTCACATAATGACCCAGGCATGTTCGTGAGAAAGATAGATAAAGTTGGGTAGAGATAAATGTACAGGTGTGGAGAAAAGAATGAAGACGTAAAAGGATGAAGAAACGGAACAAAAAGTAAGTAAGAAAGGAAAAGAAAGAAAGAGAAACAGATACATATATGGATGACAGAAAACAAAGAAAAGGTAAGAGATGAAGAAAACAAAAATAAAGAAAGAAAAAGGAAAATGAGGAAAGAAAATAGAAAAATAAAGAAAGGCAGTCAAGAAAAGTGAAAAAGAAGAAGAAAAGATGTAAAGTTAATAAATGAAAGTAAGATAAAAATAAAGTCAAAGAAAGGCGTGAGAAATAAATAAAAAAGAAAAACAGAAAAAAGACAATGGAAGAGGAAAAGAAAGGGAGGGCAAAAAGGAAATAAAAAGAGGAAGAAAAAAGAAAAGAAAGTGGAAAGAAAAATAGAGAAGGAAAACGGACGAAAAGAGAAAGGAAAGGAATAAAAAGGAAAAAGCAGACAAAAAAGAGAAAAAGAAAGAAAGGTAAGAAAAAGGAAGTAGAGGGATAGATGTAAAGCAAAAATGGTAGGAAGGAAAATAAAGAAAGCAAATAATGAAAAACGGGAGAAGAAAAGTGAAAGATTAAAATAAAGGGCGAAGAAAATGAAAAAAAAAAATGAACAAAAAGCTTTTTCTTTTTTTTTCTTTTTTTTTTTTTTTTGGCAAAATCAATTAAACTACTTGAAAATCAATGTCATATATTAATAGTTGTATTTTATCTTACGTATTGACAAAGATTGCTCATTCTTAGTTCTTTTCTATTAGAAATCTGTTCGGAGATGATAGGTAGGCGTTACCTCAGATTGCATTTTAATGAGAAGCGACTGTTATTTTTGTCATCATTTTCATTCATTTTTTATTGGTCGTTGTAAACATCATGAGAATAACAGAATGACATCAAAGGAAACTTCATTACCATCTCACTAAAATGGGTTCCCGTGTCGGCAGCAGAGTAAAATTCAGGCTGCAAATGGAAATTGATGGAAAAGAACTGATGGAAAAATATTTCAATAAACAGAATTCCTTTATTTGTCGACCCAAATTCTTTTTCTTCTATATCCCGTGTCCTTTCATGGATTTGACGATTATGGCTCTCCACTATTCCCTGTCCTTTGTAGCTCTTAATAAATTTTTTTTTGTCTCTTCTAAATCCATCCATTTACAGTTGGTTATAAGTTTTTTCTCTTGCCTTCAATCTAACCTGTGAATATCAAATTTTCTAAACCTTCTTTCTTCATTACGTGCCCTAGAAATTTTAATATTCTTTTCCTGGCGTTAAAAATAATTATTCTTTTTGCTTCAATTTTCTATTAAACCTCGTCATTTCTGGTGTGTTCAGTTCTCTTATTCGTCAGTGATGAGTTTGTTCAAGATTCACTAAAAATAAAGTGATATTTATTTCAGATTAGATATTGTGAAATGACATCTTAATTTTAACGCTACTGTTCATATTAAATTTTCTTATTTCTTCTTTTCCGATTTAAAAACTGTTAAACTACATCCATGTCCGCAAAAAGAGATTGTCTATCTCTTAAAAATAACAAATTATTATTTTTTATAATCATATCACCCCCAAGTAAGGCATTTTATTGCCACTGTTTTGCAGGGTGTTACATAGGAGTAAAGTTATGAGAAAGAGTGATAGGTTATAGGGGGTACCAGGGAGTGGGTAAGAGAATGATGAGAATACTGATGAGAGTGAAGTGAACGGAGAAAGAAGCATGAGAGAGAATATGCAGGTTAGTGAGATAGGAGATAATTATTGACTTTACAATTAAATTCTTGGAGATTATAGATGTCAGGAAAGCAAGTAAATAGAAAGGAATTCCACAGGCGGGAAATGCGAGAAAAGAAGCTGAGGGAGTAGAATTACAATTTATTGGTTTCTCAGTAAAATAGTGGGACCTAGTTGCTAATCTTGTGACTCGAGTAAATTTATATATAGGGGGCACCAGTTAGCTAAGTTCATCAGCGCAGAAGCGTGAAAGTATTTGTAGAAGAGACAGTGAGAAAGTGACTGTATCATAGCTACCAAGTCGGGAACAATCACATTACAGATTCTCCGTTGGATTTTGTCAAGGACACCTAGGTAGATAGCAGGAACACCCGACCAGATATGGCAGCTGTATTCAATGTTATTGTAAATATTAGCAATCGAAATCTACGTTTTTTGCCTAGGCTGATGCACAAAGCATTTTATTAATCATTTCACCCCAAGTAAAGCAATAATATCACGAAGAAGAAAGGGTTTATTGAGAGTGAAAGAGAATGAGTAGAATTTTATTAAGAAAGGACATTAAAAGAACAGATTTCAGGAAGACAGATGACGACGATTAACGCTGCCTTAAAATTTTGGAAGATGTAGGCGGCGAGGAAGCGAAAAATCGGAAGAGAGTTCCACAGATAAGAAGTGCAAGAAAAGAAATTATTACAATGGCACTTACGGTTCTAATATAATAATAATGCTAACACAAGCCGTTTTCGTATAAGGAAACAATCGGGATTCGTCGTCTGGAGAGCGGGCGTTACGATCAGTTAAAATTTATGAATTCTTTCTCTTAAAACATTTTTTCAGGAAAATAGGTCCCTTAAGTTCAGTAACAGTTGCCGCTTTTTCCAACACTGCTGGGGATTTTCTTCCTATTCTTTTGTATGAAGTTGTGTCAAATGTCAACATCTTGATTATGTTATTATTTCCTCGTTGTACAACATTAATGTCATACTTTTACTCGCCTAAATTTTTAAAAGAACTGTTTTGTCTGAAATCTGAGTATTCTTACTCACAGATCATAAAACCTAATCCTTCCCGAGGAAATGAAGACAAAAAGATAATATTTTGGCTAAAAAGGGCATTTTTTTATTCTAATTCACTGAAACAAGGAAAAGGTTTAAATAAAGTATAACTATTTTAAAACCTGTCCCTAAGAATCTCTTGCAATTAAGACACAATTAATTAGTCGATGTGCGTTGTTGTACAGTGGATATCGGCTTGGAACGAGACGCCAGGGAGCCGAGTTCGAATTCCAGTTGAATCCGTTGTATTCACTTACGCGCAAATACCCTTGGGAAATGTATTAATCCGTCTCTTCCTTCCAGTTATGGGTTAAATAGCAGAACAGATTGGGTTCTATAGCCTTGGTCGGCAACCAGTCTACCGCAGAAAGCAATGACAACCTACTGCGGGATAATCTTCTGCCCAGTCAGTTATGTCTCTTTCGAGACATGATCGCCCAAGCGTATATCATGTAGGGCACTTAACTGACTGAATATATATATATATATATATATATATATATGTATGTATGTGTGTGTGTATATATATATATATTAAATTGTAATAATGTTTAGCATCAAGGTTATTGTTTTTTTCAGTGGTTTTACTCATAAAATGTACTTTGGCAAGTGGAGTTTTTTTATCGTAAAGTGCTCAATATCGGGGTGGAGATAGAGTGTTGATAAACCCAAAAGGTCAGTCTCGTTAACTGCACGAGTGAGAACATAATAAAGGTGTCCTCGCGAAACTTCGAAGTTGGCATGAATCTGCTCAGTTAAAGAGGCAAACACTTTATAAGTATCACCAGCAATATATCTGACTCTCAAGAAAAACACTTTACAAAAACACGTCAAAGAAAGCTGATCTACAAACTTATTTCTTATAATATAATATTCTATTCATATAAATCTACTGTAAAAATCTTGTCGGCATTAAATAACTTATGAAGGTGGGAGATTTGGGAATTTTAATGTACATTTTTGTTTCAGTAATAGGAAATATATACTTTTTCGGAAAAAAATCTTCCGACGTTTTGATTCAATCTAGTAAATTGCGCGTTCGCAAATAAAACTGGCTGTTTCATTGAGCCAATTTGCTCGTAAAGCGCCAAATATTTCTTTCTTTTTTTTTTTTTTCGTTTTTATTTCGTTAAAGCGACGCCCTACTTCCTACATTTATTTCCTTTTGTTTTTCATTTCATACTCCTAGTTGGATTTCTTTTCTAACAGCACATTTTAATTCAAGAAGATAAGATGAGGTAAGAACAGCGAAAGGGAGATATTTTTTATAGTCATTTCGCTCTTCAGTTTAGTGGCAATAAAGTTAAAAAATGTTTATGCTTATGGTAACAAAATTACACTTATAGCAAAATGTGTGATATTTAAAATTATCTTTCAAGACAGCTAGTACAATCTCTAATATCTCTCTATCTCTCTAAATCTAAATCTAAATCTATCTATCTAAACTTATATATAAATGGAACTTTGTGTGTGTGTGTGTGTGTGTGTGTGTGTGTGTGTGTGTGTGTGTGTGTATCCGTTACCTATAGACTCCGAAGTCTATCTATATATCTATCTATCTGCTAGTCTATCTCTCTATCTCTCTATCTCTCTATCTAAATCCAAACTTATTTATAAATGGAACTTTGTATGTGTGTGTGTGTGTGTGTGTGTGTGTGTGTGTGTGTGTGTGTGTGTGTATCCGTTACGTATAGACTCCGAAACAGCAGAACCGATTTTCTTAAAAATTTACACAGTTGTACTATAAGCGTCTGCGAGTGTTCTTAGCTAGGTTTTGTATCGAGGTACCTCCGATAAATATCGAAAATCGATAATCGAAAAAATCGGGTTATAGAAGGAATGGTCCGATTTTAATCAAATTTGGTACACTCATAGACAAAGACATAAGAAACGATATTTAGAAGGTTCAAGGTTGCAGTTCTTACAATAGTGCAGACAATTTGATATCGATACCAGGAAACCAAAATTTGATTTACATCCATTCATTTTTCTTTCAGTCTACGGTTTCGCTTTAACTGGAAACAACAATTGCTTTTTAGTCTTTGGTGATAATGTCCAAAGAGTCTGAGCTCCAGGACCATGGATTAGTTTTAAAGCTTTCATTACACCCGAGCAACGCTGGGCTATGCTGCTAGTCAATCTATCTATCTATCTATCTATCTATCTATCTATCTATCTATCTATCTATCTATTTTCAAAAAGTGCCTCTTTCCAGAAATATTCCTCTAATTGTAACTCTTTTTTGTTTATTTTTTATGTTCTCCGTAGTATCTTAGGGCTTAAATTTTGTTAAAATTTTATCGTTTGAAATCCTTTATTTTTTATTTTTTATTTTGTTTTTTTTCCTTTTTTTATTTTACTGCTTTACTAGCTGGCCATTCATAACAAACATCTTGGGATTGACATGTGCTCCCTACTTTTACACTCAGTATATTAGAATGTTAGTTAAATATCACATATTCTAAAATCTCCGTTGCTAGCCGATTCAACTACCCAAATAAGTTATTCTAATCGAAAATTCGAAGAATTTAACTGGCGGTATGATTTTTTCAGAGGTATGGCTTTGCCAGTTTTAATTCTTGTCTGAACTGGTATTTCATGTTCTCTCTCTCTCTCTCTCTCTCTCTCTCTCTCTCTCTCTCTCTCTCAGAAGTGCCTACTTCATGTAACCTTCATTTTAATTTTCCTTTCTTTTTTTTTGTTATTCTCTAAAAAATTCTAATTGAAGTTCTCCTTAGTATTTGAGAGTTTAAATTTTATTAAAACTTTTTTGTTTCAAATTGCTTATTTTTATATATTGTTTTTTTTTCTTCTTTCTTTTTCCTTTTTTAATTTTCTGCTGTGTAAATCTATTTTCAGATTGCTGCTATTAATTTTAAGTGATTTTCAAGATGAGTAGAGGTTTCTTTAAAATTGGACAATATAATTATTTTTGTCGGAAAAGTAGCCGACAAAAGTAGTAGTTCTTCTTTTTCTTCTTTGTGCCATGTTCTTTCAGGACGCAAGCGATCATGGCCTTCCACGTCTCCCTGTTCCTGGTGGCTTTGAGCACACTTTCTCCTGAAACACCACGCGACATCCATTCTGTCAACCACCTGCTCAGGCCCTTTAAATATGCTATCTGCTTTTTCCTCTGCCTCTTTTTTCCCTCTATCCGAGATGTTAGCAAGTGGAAAAACCCAGGTGCAATTATACTGAATTCAACATTACTTTTAACAGAATTTATAAAAGTGATTCTAGTCACAACATATGTCAATGGGTTTTGACGATGTGCGACCCTAGGTCGAAATATGGCCTTGACAATTTCCTGTGTACTGTGTTCCCAGGACAGTTGATAAGAGCAGACAGACAAATAGAGGGAATGTGATTTCTCGCCTTATATTGGAATTCGAAATGGCTAAGTGTAATTGTTTTCGTTTCGAGCTGGTAAGAGTTATACAGTGAGGAAAGTGAAAACCTTACACCCCTCTATCCCACCTCGGAACTAGGGAACTCTCTCTTTAATCTCCAGGCTATTCTTACATGTCTCTGACTACTAAACTCGGTCAGCTTTTTCTTCTTTTTCTACCATTCCCCTTCATGTCATGACTGTTGAATGCTATATAGTATTTCTGAGAATATAGACTAGACCATTTTCTTACATCCGTTTACAAATATATTTGTGTTCAGTGACATTAATGTCCATCATGCCAAGTGGTTTCAACGCTCTGTTTTAGACACCCTGCTGGAATACAAACCTGAAGTTCTTAATCATTCAATCTCTCACCCAAATGGTAGACTTCCTCACGTGTTTCCCCAGTAACATTTTAGGACACTCGTCTCTTCTAGATCACTTCTGAACCTATATTCCTAACTCATGCCGAGCTATACAGCTCTGGCCTCTTTGAAACGCTAATTACGTGTTGGTGTCTGTAAGCATCTCTTTCAGCTCCCTCACCCGCTACCAACAGAATATCTTTCGTTTATCAACGTGCGGATTGAGACTCGTTCCGTGATATACTTCGTGACGTCTCTTGGAGTGAAGATTTTAATCTCCGTGTTTAAAAATGCTCCTCTTATGTATACTCTTGGGTGAAAGCATAGATGCTTTCATTCCAGCAAGGTAATGACACATCAAATCTCTTCCATCTCCTTGGTTCTCACATGCATGCTCGGCTGCTGTTGCCCACAGAAATCATTTCTTTTGGCTGTAACGGAGTGAAAGGTCTGATTACAAAAGACGCCTCTTTGTCACTGTTCGTAATTACCGCAAGCGTGTCCTAAATTAAGCAAGGTTATTGTTTTAACCGACTGATTATTCGGTCAATGAATGCCGAATATTTCCTTATAAGAAATCATGTTACTATTACCAGTAGTAATAATTAGAACAGATACTACAATTTGATCGCAGCCCGTTGGCCAGAGAGTAAAGAAATGTTTAAATCGAGCAACAAGTGCTGCACGATCAATGAATAATGAATGTTGAAGGAAACGGCTAGTGTTGCCGTTACCATATTAAACCAATCTTGTGTCATAACCGTGGAAATATTCAGAGCAATCACATGTTCACTGTCTATAGCGTATATTTTCTTTGTCTTTGAATAAACTAAGAAATAAACTTTCTATACTTTTGGTCATCTAGGTTTACTTGAGCCGATTTCATTCGCAATCTATAAAGATACGAACGGCATTTAGAAACGTCCTTACGCAAACGAAATATCTGACTGTCAATTTTAAGTCGGGGGAAAGAAATGAACAGTTTATAGAGATAAGAGTTTACAGTAATCGTTAAGGCGTTCTCGTGTTGCCTTTTCTCAATCATGCGATTGGCTAGGTGAACCTGTAAAAGTGTTGAGAGAGAGAGCGGTATAGATTTACTCGTCGAAAACTGGAAATAAACAGATGTGAAAGGTCATCATGGCGAGTCAAAGAGAATGATTTCAGATTAGGCGCTGTGAAGAAAGACAAATAAAACTTGTCATTCTCAATGATTGGCTTTTGTTTACTATTGAGAAAGTAGCATGCTGTCGACATATTTGACTGGTTCAAAAGTTCCTAATACCAATACAAAATCCAGTAAGATTTGAAGAAGTTTTTATTTGATTTGTTGTGGGTAAGAGAAATCGGAATCAACGTTTTTACTTTTCTTTTTCTTTTCTTTCGGTAATAAACTTAATGCTCTGAAAAATGGTAGGTAGATTTGAAAAAATAATTTTGTTTCGTGTGTCCCATCTGATTTACGTTAAACTCTTTGTAAGTTTGTAAGGTTCTTTTTAATCGAGCTTGGTTCTACCATTAAATACTCCAAAGAATATAAAGAAATAATGGAGCCCCATGAACTCTTATGTACGGAAAGGTTAGGCCATTTGTAAAAAAATGTATTATAAGTTTTAATTAGATTCCCTAATCTCGGATGGTATCCAGTGTCATAGAAAGAAAATTCAAAATTCCCAACCGTAGCGAAAAAGGCCAACCAGAAACTAAGTAATTTTTTTTTAATCGTATCACTCCGAGCAAGGCTGTAACGCCACTGATGTGCAGGGGGCTACGTAATAATGAAAAGATTGGAAAAGAGAAAGCCGGAAACCACATCCTAAACGGGGAACAAGGGATGAGCCTCTTTACCTGTTCAATAGACGTGGGTGGAGTGTGAACCGGGCGATAGAGAGATCTACTCCAATTGAAAAAAAAAAAAAAGAAAGTGAGAAGATTGGAAAAGAGAAAGCCGGAAACCACATCCTAAACGGGGAACAAAGGATGAGCCTCTTAACCTGTTCAATAGACGTGGGTGGAGTGTGAACCGGGCGATAGAGAGATCTATCTACAAAGTATCAGATATTTGAGGACATACTTTTAGCAAGCCATAAACGGAAGACACTTTGCATAATGTTATACAACATTCTCACTTCTGATTCAAGAGAATTAACATGGCAGATTCCAATATGATACAGAAAATTAAAAAACATACCATGATTATAGTACAAGCCAACCACAGTGACACAGATAGCCAGCCTCTTTGACATTATCAAATTCTTTGTATTCAGGCTGGAATTATCAAACAAGAATAGAGCATCCATGATCCAGAGCAGTATTTCTTAACTATTTTTTACCCATGAAACACTTTTACTCTAAACTTCTTTTTTGATGGACCCCCAGAACTATCTGATAAAAAAGTTTATTTTCTTTTTTACTAATAAATAAGTCTAGGAATTGTATTCTAGAAATAATAAATGTATATGCTTTATTTTGAAGTAAAACTAATGAAAATAAATTTAATGTATTTAACTGCTAAATTTTATAGAACATTTATTTACACTAGTAAATAACTATTTTTTGTGTAGACTCCAGTAATAGTTTTGTATGGATCCTGGTCTAGATAAAAAATAATTCTAAATGGTTAGGCATTGTAAGGATGACTAAGTTTGTCCAGGATATCATAAACTATGACTCCTGTAAGTTAATGAAAATCAATGCCACCATTTATATTAAGGTGATGGACACAAATCAAGAAGTAAATCAAGGGTTTATTTAATAGGAAGCTATGTATTCCAGCAAGTATCTGCTCTCTTTCATAGAACCTAAAAGTGGTTGGATAAGAAGCTTCATGATCATGTCACCTCCCAACATGTCATCTGCTCACTCATCCAATTTGAATCCTCTAGACTAATAGATCTGGCATATCATAAAGAAATAAACCAAGTACCAGCCGCACAATATCAAGGATTTATTGAAGGATGTTATCATGGATGTAATGGCCAATAAATGTAACCGTAAGTTCTACTCCAACAGCTTCTTTTCTCACGCTTCCCGCCTGTGGAACTCCCTTCCACAAGTCTGCTTTCCCGACAGTTACAATCTCCAGGTGTTTAAATGTAGGGTCAATAGACACCTCCTATCACACTAACTCCCAACTATTCTCAGAACACTCTCATTTACCCAACCCTCATTCTCAGTATCCTTACCCGCCTATCACCCACCCTCTGACATTTCCTATATTTAATCATCCTTTCTCCACTCTATGTAGCCCCCTGCGCAGTAGTGGCAGTGACATGCCTTGCTCGGGGTGAAACGCTTATAAAAAAAAAAAAAAAAAGTATCTGCTCTCTTCCATAGAACCTAAAAGTGGTTGGATAAGAAGCTTCATGATCATGTCACCTCCCAACATGTCATCTGCTCACTCATCCAATTTGAATCCTCTAGACTAATAGATCTGCCATATCATAAAGAAGTAAACCAAGTACCAGCCGCACAATATCAAGGATTTATTGAAGGATGTTATCATGGATGTAATGGCCAATAAAAATGAAACCCACCTGGCATGGACATACAGTCATGTCTAAAGCCATAGAGTCTATCTTGTAACTGATGGTGCTTTTCTCGAATAACTTTTCTTTTATCTAAGTATTTTTTAAAAATAAACTCTTTTATTCTACTAGAATTCTAATGTGTATTGAAATCTTCACAGTATTTAGTACTATTAAAGTTATTGCTAACATTTTTTGTTAAGATTTAAAAACTATATTTCATTCAATTTCGCAAACAAATCAATGAAATTTGAACAAACTGATTTGTTTGGAAAAATACCTTGACAAAAACATTACTGCAGTTTGATAATTTCCTTAAATTAATTTGATAAGACTTCATGGTAAACAATATATTTAATTTTTTTTCTTTTTAACAGTGAAGAATAAATTATTAGGATTTCTTACTCTTAAGCATGAAACATACAACTGACTATGCGTAAATATTTCTTTCTGGAGGTAATTTCCAATTTTTTAAAGTGTTTTACCTTGTGATTTGTTTATAGTTCTTGCAAATGTAGGGAGAACTGGAAACTGATTGCATACAAAAACTTAAAGAAAAAATATGCAAAAAAATAATATTGCATTTTTATTAAATAAGTATTTGTTATTTTAATCATTAAATCGTTTTTAAAATAATGGGGATATTTTGTACATTAAATAAAACTTAATTTTTTCCCCAAAAAATTCATGAAAAATTTTTGTACTAAGCGACGCGCACCTAGTAAAACCAACTGTACTTTGTTTCCTGTTTGCACTTCATTGGTCAATTTATTAAGAATTTGTGATGGACAGATTAACAGGAGTCACAGAATTTTATATATAGTTAGATTGAACATCTTTATTTTTTGTTAATAGAAAAATCTTGTTAGAAACAAAGAAATGAGTGCTAAACTGCTGGGCCATATCTATCTATCTATCTATCTATCTATCTTTCTGACTATAAATGCTTACAGATATCGATGCCACAGAGATTTAGACGTATTTCAAAAATGAAAATTAAAATAAGTTATACTTAAAATCAGAAAGTTTGGAAGACATTATGAGGAAAGGCTGCTTGGAAAATTTATCAATTACAGGATATCTTGAGAGCAGGAAGAACATATTAAACAAAGAGTAACTAAAAATGACAGTACGGAAACAAGAGCGATGGTAAAGAGTCGAACGTTGCTTTGAGCTACAATAGACAGGAAGTTTTGAAGAACTGTGGCCGCCCACCTCATGAAGAGATATAGCACATAAAAGAAGAAAAATGTATTTTGCAACAATGTATACATTGCTGCAAATTAATCATTTACACCACATTTAGTAATCTTAAATTATTCTTGTACAAGATCAATACTAAAACACCTAAAATATGCTTAAAACCGAAATTTATCCAAAGACTTTCTTTTTGCTGTTATCGAAACGCATTGAATGCAATTATTTGTTCGATTAAAGTGACTCTGCTGAGTGATGGTTCGATTCCTACTAGTGAATTAATAAATGCAATATGTCATTTCTCTTATTTATGCGCCGTGTCCCCTCAAGACGTAGGCAATCAAGGCTCGCCAGACTTTTCTGTCCTGTTTTTCTCTTTTTAATCATTTCACTCCAAGTAAGGCAGGACCACCAGTAGTGCGCAGGGGGAGGGGTACAGTGAGAGAAAACATTGTGTACAGAGGGTATTGAAAGGATAAAAGATGAACGGGATTCAAGAAGATAGAAGATAGAAGATAGCTATTGACGTTGCATTTAAGTTTTCAGAGATTGTAGCTATCAGGGAAACAAGTAAACGTAATAGAGTTCCACATGGATTGAAAGTATCCATACCCGCTTTCACCCAGGAAGAGACCTAAGAGAAATCACAGAGGGAATTCCAATTCGCACGTTGATAACAAAAAGATATTCTGCTGGTATCTAGTGGGGGCGCAGAAACAGATTTTTACATACAACGCCGCTTGATCAGAGTTTCAAAAAGTTGCATAGCGTGACATGAGCGTGGAATATAGGTTAAGTGATCTAGAAGAAATCCGTCCTTTAGTGTTAATTAGGGAAACGCGTGAGGAAGTTCACCACTTGGATAAGAGATTGAGTGGTTGAGAAGTTCAGGG
Source organism: Ascarosepion bandense (assembly GCA_037127315.1). Taxonomy (NCBI): domain Eukaryota; kingdom Metazoa; phylum Mollusca; class Cephalopoda; order Sepiida; family Sepiidae; genus Ascarosepion; species Ascarosepion bandense. Next base: position 508,437 of record JBBBDQ010001828.1, on the reverse strand, counting down.
TTTCGATGCCAGCAAGGTGTTTAAAACAGTGTTGAAGTCAATTGGCACGATGGGCGTTAAAGTCATCCAACACAAAATATTTGCAAACATATATAAGAAAATGGCATTGTCTATATTCTCAAAAATACTATCTAGTATGCCAGAGTCATGAGAGGAAGGGGAGTGGTAGAGAAAGAAGAGATAGCTGACTGGGTTTAGTAGACAGAGACGGAGACACATGTAGGAATAGTCTGAGATTTTCCTAACCAGCAGAATATGTTCGCGGACATAAACTCCTCGGCCATGCATTTTGATATTAGAGTCTTTCCTAAGTCGATAAAGTTAGCCAGGAATCAAAAAATTAGAGGAGAATATTGCGTAGTATGATTAGTATCACAGAGAGCTAGGATGTCCGAAGTATTTTCGAAGAGGAATGATTTCTCACTGTAAAATTTGGTATGAGTACCACAAATTTTGGGAAAAGAAAAGTTGATGGGTTTAAGTGTTTTGTGTTGGGCTGGTTTAGTTTTATATTTTTTATTGTTTATATTCATGTTGAGTTACCTTGGTAAGGAGTGGCTTAGGGTAGTAGTAGCATTCGGTCGTCAAATGTAACATATGGGAGAAGGGACCTAGCGTAGACTGTAGCATAGTATAGCCTCCAGGTTGCCTACTGAAGGTGCTTGCAAGGACATCCTTCCATGCGCAACATGCTACTGCAAGAACCACGATATTATTCGGCTTTTGATCAGAACAACCTCCCTAGACTTTCGGACTTCTAACAACCAGTAGGGAAGCAGCAACCAGAGAACTGGCAACCCGGTGCCCTCAGTATGTAGAGACGTTGCCAACATTCACACATATCACAAAAACCCGTTACAGCGCCACTATTAAGGTCTGAGGAGAGAAAAGGTATCGAGAACCCCTTTCTAAACAAAGAATGAACCTCTACTTCTGCTCAAAAGAGTGGGGAGGAGTATGAACTGGACAATATGAGAGCTTATCTACTCCTATTAAAAAAAAGAAAAAATGCTTGTTAAAGTCGAAATATCCATTAAAGATTCAGCAAAGAATTAAAAACTGGCAGAGCCATACCTCTGAAAAAATATAAATATAACAAAAAAAGGAGGAAAATTAAAAGGAAGACTGCATAGCGCAGGCACTTCTGGGAGAAGAAAAAAAAAGATAGAGAGAAAAACTAACTTGAAAGATCTGCTCAGACAAGAATTAAAACTGGCAAGCCATACCTCTGAAAAAAAATTTCGAAAAAATCCAATCTTTTTCACTATCACTTAAGTTAATTTCTTCGAATTTTCTTTCAGAATAATTTATTTGGGCAGTTGAATTGACTATCAATAGAAGTTTTAACCATTCGATGTTCAGTTTATATTCTGATATATTAAACGGCGGGGTTAAGGAGACACAGGAAGTAAGCATGGGTGGTCAGCTAGTACGGAAGCAGAATAAAAATAAAGGAAAAAGCAAGTAAGAAAAATAGTATAAAGTAAGTAATTTTAAACGAGAAAATTTTAACAAGATCTAAGAATTCATGTACCACGGAGGACATCAATTAGAAAATAAACAAGAAAGAAAATTAAAAGGAAGAATACATTAAGTCGGCACTTCTGGCAGGAGACAAAGAAAGAAAGAGACAAAAATAACTTACAAGACCATTTCTGACAAGAATTAAAACTGGCATCTTCATTATTTTATCACTTTACTACAGCTTATTATTAATTTCTACTGCAGCCCTGTTGGCATAAACGATCTTCATCATTGCTGTAATTTCATTACTAGTTTTAACCCCTCTTCTTTTAGTTGTTTTTCATCCGATAAATACTCTCTTTATTATTTCTTTAATCATTTCACACCAATCAAATAACGACAATTTACCCATCGCAGCCGTTACATATATATATATATATATATATATATTCGAGTTAAGTCTGCCTTTGTATGTTTTTTATTGTCTTATTTTCATTTCACCCCAGGCAAGGAGTACGCAGGAAGTGAAAATGAGAGAAAAGACTGAGCATAGGAAGGATTGGGGGGGGGGAGACAAAAGATTAACGGCATTAAAGAAGATAAAAGATGTCGATTAACGTTGGATTTAAATTTTTGAAAATTGACGTTCTTATGGAAGCGAGTAAACGGAAGAGAGTTTCACAGGTCTAAAGCGTGAGAAAAGAAACTGTTGGAGTAGAAGTAGCAGTTGCATTTAACTATTTCAACAGTAATAGGGTTGGACCTGCATGCTAATCTAGTATCACATTTAAATTCATCTCGCAGGGGCAGCAGTTTCAATTAAAATAGGTGTAGAAAAGACAGGGGAAAACCATGTCACGTCGGTGAGAAAGCAACTTAGAACGAGATGCTTAGTTAGGATCGATTACATTACAGATCCTTCATTTAGATTTTGTCAAGAATTTTTAGATGAATAGCAGATGAATAGCATGAGCACCAGACCAGATATGGCACTAGTATTCAATGCACGGGCGAATAGTAGATTTGTAAACGCGCAAGATGAACTCTGACCATTATGTATTATTACGTTTGCTGTATGTTTTTAGTGTTGGTGTTTATTTTATGCAAATAGTTGGTGTCGAAGAGTTTATTGATCCAGAGTGTTACGATAAAAGGCAACAATAATAAGATGAAGCAAAACTAATGATAAAATAACATTAGTGAAATTGCTTCATCTAAAAAATCTGAAAATAAACATTTCTTTTCTTATTAGATGACTTTCATTTACCCAAACTCCTTCGTCTTCGACGGATTTTTTTCTTTCTTCTTTGTTTATTTCGCTTTTGTCATTTTTATTTGGTGTCCTTCCTACTATTCTAAAATTGTTTCTCGTTCTTGTTTTTCATTAAATTTTTTTTTAATAAGATTTTCTTTACACTTCAAAATGTTTCTTTCTTTTTAGCATTCTTTAATTTCCCGTCGTCATCATCAACGTTTTTTTTTTCTTTGTTTCTTTGTTCATTTTTTCTTTCTCTTGTTTTGGTTTTTTTTTTCACACGTATGCCCACCCTCCCAGTTGCATGTATATTTCCTGGTACACCCACCCTCAGCCGCAACTCTTTTACTTGTGCATCAGTCACGTGGCTTAACATCATGTGGGAATCGGTGTTTGGTGGTTCCACCCAAAATCTTCAGCATTGTTGCCCCAAATTGACTTGTCAAACACTGGAATAAATCTCACCCTCTTCATTTTTTCTTTCCTTTGTTCATTTCCTGTGTTCTTTTCTTTCTTTATCTATCTTTCTATCTATCTGTGTATCTATTATCTCAGTGTCTCCTCATTAATATATATATATATATAGGATGCGATAGGTAAATTGTCACCATTTTATATTTTAAATTATACGCACACCAATAAGAAAGTTTCAGTGTCAGGGTATCAATCAGTGCAAATAATTCGGGAAGAGTTCGGGAATGAGCCTATCCTGATTACGAAGATACGGCAACGCGGGAAACTCATTCTGCTCGAACTCACGAATTTGTTTATGAGGGCCTCAGACTCAACATAGAGGCCTACATCAGGTGTCTTGACAGGTTAGTGCTGCCCTGAGTCAAAAGGATGACTGCTGGAAGACCCTATGTCCATACCGTCGATTGTACCAAACGCATTCGGCAACTTCCTTAGCCTTTTTAAGGGTGGTTGCTTTTGGTGTTTTTCATATTTTGACTGTGTGAGATAGTGGATATGAGTACAATCTTGCTGCACTGTGAAGTCCTTTTATAGTTTAGTCTCGTTAAATGGTAGCTTCCTCTACAAAAGGGTGACGCACATTCAAATCTTGCCAAATCGCGCATTCTCTTTATTATCATTCAAAAAATCAAAGTCAGTCGTCAAAATATTTATGCTGATAAAAAACCTGAGACGTCTATCAAATGTATTTCATACTTATTCCTTTCAATGTCCTTAATAGAGTAGTAAATATGAATCATAAGTAGTGGACATCATAGTGAAAATCGCTGAAGTTTTCTTATCCTAAATTTCTTTCTTTCTTTCTCGGTTTTTTCATTATCTCTCTCTCTCTCTCTCTCTAGATAGATAGATAGATAGATAGATATTGATTTTAAGCAACGCTTTTATGTGGCACAAGACTGAAAGTATGGGGTACTCAGTGAGGATCGAACTAACTACTCAGTTGTATTAAGTTTGAGTGAGGTATACATGCATACATACATATCTTGTCTATCTCTTTCTACCAATATACCTGTCTATCTACCTCAGTCTTTTCATTTTCATTATATATATATATATATATATATATATATATATATATATATATATATATATGTCCTTTTCCTTTCCTATCTTTCTATAATTTTTTTCATTATTAAAGACTGTGAAAAAACTATGGCCGGTATTTGAAAAAATATTCCGTCAAAAATGAGAGACGTCTACTCAAACGTATTTTAGGATTATCCATTTCTTTACCAATGCCCTTAATAGAGTACTGAAAATTAATCATAGATAGCGGACGTTATAGTGCAAATTACTGAAAATTTCTCATCCTAAATTCTCTTCTTTTATTGCATCTCTCTCTTTCTGTCTGTCTGTCTGTCTGTCTTTCTGTCTCTCTCTCTCTCTCTCTCTCTCTCTATATATATATATATATATATATATATTAATTATTACGTTAGGACATGTGCAGACTACAATCTACTACAAAATCATATATTTTGTTTCGACATCGAAAAACAATGTCTCATCAGGTAGTTAATAATAATGGTAATAAACGGTTTATTACAAAAAATTAAAAACAACACTTTCCTTTATTTTTGGAAGGTTTTTTTTTTTCGTACGAGGTAAAAAGATATAAAAGAAAGGGAAAAGAAAGAGAAAAGAAAAGATTTGAAAATAAGATGAAAAGGAAGAAAAGGAAAAGAAAGAGGAAAGTAAAAGATACAGAGGGAATAGAAAGTGAAGAGGAAAAATAAATGAGAAATTATAAAGAAGGAAGGAGCCAATGGAAACTACCGGAAGTGAATTGCAGAAACATATTGTCTGGGCCCAAATCTTTTGGGTTAAAAAAAATAGAATTGTGCTTCTATAAAGAACAGGAAAATACAGAAAGAGTAGAAAGTGAAGAGGAAAATAAGTAGGAAAAAAAGTGAGAAAATGTAAAGAGGGAAGAAAGGGGTGAGACAATAGAAATGGTCAAGGGAGAGAAATTTTAAATTTTGTCCGGAAGTGAATACAAACAGCTATAGACATCGGTTACAGTGTTTCAAGTTAAATCTTTTGGCGTTAAAAAAAAATGATTAAATCACATACACAAGCAGAAAAAATTTTCATAAAACATAAAAATATATTTTTAAAAAAACATAATACGAAGATATAAATTCATTAGACATAATATAATAATTAAGAAAGATAAAAATAAAATAAATTTTAAATCTCCTTTGTTCTTATTCATTTGCTTCACCCTGATGGAGCACTCTGGAAGAATGGTCGATTTTGAAAAACAGTAGTTACTGTAGCATCTACGCATCGTTCATTCAGCAATGAATTAGAACACTCTCGCTAAAACGACTGCCTCCTTCTACCGAGCGCCCATAGCTCAGAGGTAGAATCGCCGACTGACTCCAATTCGGTCGGGTTTCAATCCTGAGTTAAAAGCAATCGGATGTCTAACCGTACTGATGGGCTGTGATACAGCGAAACAAATCTGTCTGCGGATATATATATATATATATATATATATATATATATATATATATATATATATATATATATATATTCTTCAATAATTCATGACATAATAATTGAAAAACAATAAAATAAGGCACTGTTAAAATATGTATCTTTTCCATAATCCCCAGTCATTATGTATCTACCTCATATTTTTCATTTTCGTTCTTTCTTTCTTTCTTTCTTTCTTTTTTTTTCTATCTATCTATCTATAGTGAGTCGTTTCACTTTATTAAAGACTGTCGAAAACTAAGGCCGATATTAGAAGAAAGCAGAGACGTCTACTGAAATGAAATTCAACATAATACATTTCTTTGTCAATGCTTTTAGTGGGGTACTGAATATTAATTATAGCGGATGTCATAGTGAAAATTGTTTAAATTTTCTCATCCTAAATTTCGCTCTTTCTTTATTTCTATCTATCTCAGACTTTTCATTATCTCTCCTTTAACTCGTTCAATCTCTCTCTCACTCACTCTCACTCTCTCTCTCTCTCTATATATATATCTATATATATATATATATATGTCAGTGTTTTCATTATCTATCTATCTATCTATCTATCTATCTATCTATCTATCTATCTATCTGTCTATCTATCTATTAGTCTTTTCTCTTTAGTATGTCAAAAAACTAAGGCCGCGAAAACTATGCTGTTAAAAAAGCAAACAAAGTCTATGAAATGTATTTCATCCTAATCCTTTTCCTTGTAAATGCGATTAAAGTAGTATTGAATATTAATCATAAGAATCGAACATTATAGCAAAAAATTGTTGAAATTTTCGCATCCTTAAATATGACCAATTGACCAAATGTTAGCTTTTCTTTTTTGTTATTCATGGTAAGGCAGGAATTCTGTTAGACCAAGAATAGACGCGCGTATGTGTGTTTGTATTTCTGCCACTCCCTTATCTACTATTCAATATGTGAATATGAGTTGCAATGTATCTCACAAAAAACAAGCTTTGCTCTTTCTTTCTTTCTTTCTTTCTTTCTTTCTTTTTTCTTTTTCTCCAAAGACATTAATAGTTAACTGTTTTCTTAGTAGGTGTTCCATAATTGCGGCCTTTATCCAAAATGTTTTAATCTTTATCTATCTATCTATCTATCTATCTATATATATATATATATATATATATATATATATATATATATATATATATATACATATATATATATATATTCATATATATATATACACAAATATACATATATATTTATTCTATATATATATATATATATATACACACACAAATATACATATATATATTCATATATATATATACACACAAATATACATATATATATATTCATATATATATATATATATACACAAATATACATATATATATTCATATATATATATATATATGAGTATATATATATGTATACACACAAATATACATGCATGTTTATATATATATATATAAACATGCATGTATATTTGTGTGTATGTTTATATATATATATGTATATATATGTGCACTCAAATATATACGCAAGTATATATATGTACACAATATATATACATATATATATATAGTTAGAAATAGTTTAATGTGTGGTATATTTATAGGATAAAGTGCTCAATATCAGAGATAGAGCGTAAATATAAAAGGGAACACTGAAGTCAACACTCAGAGGCGACAGACTGTTTTATCTTAGTTGCCTGACGTTTGCGCTTAGCATGAAACAGTCTGTTCCCTCTGAGAGCTGACCTCAATGTTCACTTATATATATATATACATATATATATATATGTATATATATATATATGTATATATATATATATATATATAATCAGTCTTCTCATTATCTATTTATCTATCTCATTATTTATGTTATCTATCTATCAATATATCTACACGATGCGATGGTTAAATTGTCGCCATATTATGCTTTCCATTTTTCACATGCGCGATGTTGTCGGATTGAACAGTATAGTAGGATCATTTGGGCACTGTCTGTGAGAAAAAGACCACCATGACGCAATTCACTACGCCAGAAAATTGGAAACGGCATGTGTCCTGCTTGGCATTCACGTCGGAAGCTCAAATACAAACATTTCAGTTTCAGTGTGAATCTGAGGACAGTGCAGAGGATTCAGAAAGAGCTGGATGATACTAATGGTGATTATTAAGGTACTGATAAGAAAATAACTCCCAAATTTTGTTGGTAAGGGCCTTAGATTCATCACGGAGGCCTACATCAAGTACTTTGAGAACGTGGTGTTACTCTGAGTCAAGATGGTGGCTGCTGGAATACTCTATATATTGTAACATGGCTGGCAGACAATTTCTGCGACCACATCACCTCTTACATCTGGTTACCTAATTACCCAGACTGCAGCCCCCTTGATTATTGTGTGGGGGTGAGATATCAACAAAACTCTTTATATCACTAAAGATAAACTGAAGGCAAGTATTGTGGTAGTATTCACCAAATTAACCAAGAAGACTGTCCAGAAGAGGTGCAGGAGATTCCGAATGCTATGACTGAAGTTAATGGCGATTTTATTGAATAAATTTACTCTTTAATATTTGAAGATAATTTTGTGTACTTTTGATAAATATATCTGTTAAAATGAGTTATTCACCTTTTTGTAATTCAGACGAGAATTTATCCATCGCACCCTGTAATAATTTCAGTCTTTTCATTATCTATCTATCTATCTATCTATCTATCTATCTATCTATCTATCTATCTATCGTAACCACTGAGTACCTTCTAATCTCTAAAGCTATAGTAAATTTTTATATGCCTTGTAATATTACGTCAGAATAAGCCACATAAAACTGTTCCCTCTGTTTATGAAACTACTTTGATCTTTTTTGCATATTAAAAATATTTGTCGGTTGCCTGAAGTCTTTTTTCTTAATGAGTCATAATTCACTGTCCACCTTTCACTAGCATATAAGAGAGATGATACGTTATAGTAGCTCATAGCTGTTTTTAATCGTTTCTGCTTTTATATTTTCAATCGTTTAGTATCTTCTTCCCTTTCTTCAATGTATATTTTCGCCATTTCTGTTCATTTTCTTTTATTAAAACCAGACAGAAAACCCGAAGTGGAACCCCAAAGGCGGCTGTCAGTCAACAATGACAACTTTTTGGCAACTCCTGCAGCCAAGCCGTCACCAAATGTAATACCCTGTATTTCTTTGCATCTTGTCGGTATGGTCGAGATGGGTGGGGGCTTGTAGTCTGGGCAGCGCACGATCTCCATATACGATCGCCAGTCTAGAAGGAAAACTTTTAATTTAAACCACATGCTACCTTGCAGGTCTTCTGAAAGGAGAGACGGTGTAACCTCAGCATGTCTGGTACAAAAGGAACAGGCAAGCCATTGCACCATTCTGACTGAATGACAGCATAAACCGCAATTGTGAGATGGACGGTAGCATTGACCTGATCTAGTTCTTGGAACAGTGGCCAGGTACGTACTGCAGCGGTACAGGGAACAGACCATTTTCCCAGTATGAATCGTATGTATGAGTTGGAGTGTGTGTCGAGTTTAAGTCCCAATAGACGCTCAAGGGAACAGAACATCCCTGAGGGAAAATCCGTTCATCTCAACTGATGAAAGGTCTGGGTTCGATCAGCGATGGTGGGAGGTCACTGGTTTAGTTTTTGAGGCATCGAATGTGACCAGTCAGGTTTCCTCCCCACCCACCCTCAATGAACTGCTAGTTTCAAAGAAGAGATCAGTTGTTAAGTTCTGAACATCGAGAGTTTTGGCGGAGCACCCATATGCCGTTGTATCTGCAACATAGATATTCATAAATGATCGGAGTATATTCTTCTCAAGATAATACATGTAGAGAAGGAAGAGGGTTTTGACCGGGAAGCGAACTTCAGGGGACGCATGCATTGAATTGATCGAATTGACTAGGAAAACTGGCCATTCTTACTGTCTACCTATTTTCCATACGTGTCTTCTTTCTTACATTGCCCAGTAAATATAGACGTTGGTTAGTTCTAGTGACTTGACTCAAAGAGTTGTGAGTTCAATACCAGGCGACGGCATCAGTGAACAAGTAATTAGATGGTTAGAGGGTGATAACTCATGACTACCAAAAGAGGCTTTACACAAGGAATGAGAATAATATACCCCAGTGGGTGTAATAAAGGGATCGGTTTGAAATGCCTAGCATTTGAAGAAGGCCGGAGCGTACAACGGCCGAAACGTCGTACAAATAGCAACAAAGATGAGGACAATAATCTGAATAATATAAATACTACTTCATCTCAGAATTATAGACAAATACCGTTAGGAAAGAATTTATAACTGAGAAGAATTTTCTAATGATTCCATAGATAGAGTGCTTGAGTAGTAATGCCTTATACTATACCTGAAATATCTAATGCAACTGTTTTTGTGATCTCTTCCACTGCCTCGTAACCCAAAACCGCATCTTATCAATTTTGACTAATTTATCACATCAGACGTAGTGTATTCCCGTGCTTGTTTTCATTTTCAATATATCTTGCATTTTCCTCTCATATTTCTCCCGTTATCCCTTTCTTTCCCTCTTTCCTATCTTTCTTTAAATTTCAGCTTCTTCTATTCCATCATTCATTTTCTTTCTTTATTTGTGTGTTTATTCTTTATTTTTCGTTAGCTGTTTTTTCCTTAATTTTTTCTTCCATTCGTTCTAATTTTCTTCTGTTTCCTTCCTTTCTATACTGATTGTTCCTTTCTTTCATTCTAATTCCTTTAAATGCTGGCTTCCTTTTTTTCTTTTTGCCTAATTTTCTTTCGAGTCTTCATTCTTTGCTCTTTCTTAATTTCCTTGTTTTTCATTTTTTTCTTTCTTTCTTTCTTAATTTTCTCATGCGTTTTTTTCTTTCTTTCTTTTTTCTTTTTAATTCCTTTATGTGTCTTTATTCTTTCTTTCCTTCTTTCTTCTTTCCTAATTTCTATACGCGCCTTCTTTCTTTCTATCTGATTTTATTATGTGTTCTCTTTCTTTCTTTTTCTTAATTTCTTTATGCGTCTTCGTTCTTTCTTTCTTCCTAATTTCATTATGTACCTTCTTTGATTCTTACTTTCATCTTAATTTCCTTTCATGTCTTCTTTCATTTCTTCTTTCGTCTTTCCTAATTTCTTTACGTGTCGTCATTTTTTTTTTTCCTTTTTCTTTTCTTAATATACTTACCTGACTTCTTTCTATAATTCTAATGTTCTTATGCTTTTTCATCCTTTCTTTCTTCCTAATTACCTACGGTATCTTCTTTATTTCCGTTTTTCTTTTTCCTAATTTCCTTATACGTCGTTTTTCGTTTTTTCTAATTATTCTATGTGGTTTTATTCTATTTTCTTCCTAATTTCATCACATATCTTCTTTCTTTCTTTCTTTCTTCTTCTCTCCTAATTTTCTTACATGTCTTTTTCTATTTTCTTTCTAATTTTCTCAAATGTTTTCATTGTTATTTTCGTGTCGTCTTTCTTTCTTCTTCCTTAATTTCTTTGCGTCTTTTCTTTCTAATTTTCTTTTGTGTTTTTTGTTCTTTCTTTCTTCCTAATTTTCTTACTTGTCTTCTTGCTTTCCCTTTTTCTTCCCTCCTAATTTCTTTATGTCTACTTTGTTTTCTTTCTCTCTTTTCTTTTCTAATTTTCTTGTATTTTTTCTTTCTTTCTGCTTAATTGTCTTATGTGCTTTCATACTTTCATTCAAATTTTATTACGTGTCTTCTTTCTTTCCTTCTATCTTCTTTCCTAATTTCCTTAGATATCTTCTTTCTTTATTCATTTCTTCTCTCCTAATTTCTTTACGTCTTTTCTTTCTTTTTTCTTTTCTTTCTAATTTTCTCCCATACGTCTTCAATGTTCTTTTTTTCTGAATATCTCATGTGTCTTTTTATTTCTTCTTTCATAATATCTTTTTTCTTTTTTCTTTTTAAATTTCTCATGTGTTTCATTCTCCCTTTTTTCTCAATTTCTTTACCTGTCTTTTTCTTTCTCTTTCCTTCTTTTCTAATTTACTTACGTGTCATTTTGTTTCTAATTTTCTTTCATTTTCATTCTTACTGTCTACCTATTTTCCATACGTGTTTTCTTTCTTTCTTTCTTTCTTTCTTTCTTATTTTCTCATTTGTTTTCATTCTTTTTTCTCCCTAATTTTGCCATGTATCGGGGAGCCGAGTTCGAATTCCAGTTGAATTTCTTGCATTCACTTTTGCGCAAATACCCTTGGGAAAGGTATTAATCCGTCTCTTCCTTCCAGTTATGGGTTAAATAGCAGGACAGATTGGGTTCTATAGCCTTGACTGGCAACCAGTCTACTGCAGAAAGCAATGGCAACCTACTGCAGGATAATCTTCCGCCAAGTCAGTCATGTCTCTTTCGAGACATGATCGTCCAAATCGTGTATCACGTGTGGCACTCAACTGACTTCTTTCTTTTAAATTTCCTTATGTTGTGTTTCTTCCTTCTTTACAAATTTCCTTATGTGTCTTCTTTCTTTCTTTCTTTCTTTCTTTCTTTCTTTCTTTCTTTCTGTCTGTCTGTCTGTTGTCTTTTTTCTTTTTACTTCCTTTACAGTGTCTTACTCATTTAATTTTTTCCTGAATGATTTGTCCAATCAATTTGCCTGCTATTTCCAAATAAAAAATGAATACTTTACATTTTCCCCCAAAATGCTTTTTGCGTGATTTGGTATGAAAAACTTCATTTTGAAAACGAAAACCACTTCCCATTCATTCAGACGTTAATTCGACTTAATAACATTACCGCTCGCAGAAGTTATGGAGTATAGTATAATTCAAGATGTTTTTCTTCCCCTTCGATAGAAAACCTTGGGTATATGCTTTCATGCCCTAACCTTGTTTAATTCATACGAGTTCTCTCTCTGTTGAAGATGGATGGTAATCAATCACTTTAACGGACAAGAACTATTCTCCATTCCTTCTCACTATCACTTGACACTGAGCTCTCATGCGGGTTCGTCCTGTGGGGTCTGCACTTTCAAGAGAAGAAAAAGAAGAGATTATAAATCAAAATGACGACAGCCCTTAACTCCTTGCCTATCCTTAAGTTGTCTAAAACGTAAATCATGTAAACGAGGCTCGCCCACCCGACTGTTTATTTACATATCGACATCACATTGATAAAGACGACACGTAGTTTCCTTCCCTGCCCCGTAAAAAAGAGAGCTCCAGAGATTTAAAGAGAGGGTGAAAGAGAAAGAGAAGTATAATTATGAAATGTCTCATGGTATTTATTTTCGTTTGAAGTATTGGTTCAATAGTCAAAGCTAAAGTTATGTGGAACGAGTTTTATCGGCTTTTGAGCAATTTAATGGCGTTTGTTAACATAAGGCCGTAAAAGAAAAATTCAAATTTTGATCATAGACAAAACGTCCTCTTTATCACATCGCTCTACTACAGCTGCTCTTCTGTTTACGAAGTTACCTCCGTAAAGCAAAAAGCTCGTCTGTTGAGAGTGCTTCCAATGTAATAGTTTGTTTGTTTGTTTTTTTCCTTTTTTTTAGTCTCCAGTAGGAGATGTACTGAGTAGAGTAATGGGTTTTGAAAAACATAAAAAGAACACTAAATGCTATTAAGTAGGAGTAGATAGGTTTGGCTATCATCCAGTTCACACTCCTTCCCGGTTTTTGAAAAGGTGTAAAGGTTTCTCCATTATTTTCTGTTTAAGACTGGCTTTCTGGTTCCTTCTAAAGTCAACTTTCACACTATCCTTCTTACGTCTCCGACTGAACTCAGATAAAAGTAGGAAATTACTGGAAAGTAATTGAAACTCACCTGAAGTGGGCTGAGTTCAGTCGGAGACATGTTATTCCCTAATTAATTATTGACCTCTTCAAGTCTAGAATTAGCCGTCACCTATCCTGCATAGACCCCCAAGAACTTCACTTTTGCCCATTCTTACGCTAATACACCACACAGTAACCCTCCTCTAATTTCTTTACATGTTTTTTGTCTTTTTTCTTTCTTTCTAATATTCTCATGCGCCTTCATTGTTCCTATTTCTCTAAATTTCTCATGTGTCGTTTTCTTTATTCGTTTATAATTTCTTTCTTTCTTTCTTTCTTTCTTTCTTTCTTTCTTTCTTTCTAATTTCTCACATGTTTCATTCTTCCTTCTTTCCCAATTTCTTTACGTGTCTTCTTTCTTTCTCTTTCCTTCTTCTTTTCTAATTTCCTTATGTGTCATTTTGTTTCTAATTTTCTTTCATTTTCATTCTTTCTTTCTACCTATTTTCCTTAAGTGTCTCTTTCCTACTTTCTTTCTTTCCTTTTTCTTTCTTTCTCTCTTTCTTTCTTATTTTCTCACTTATTTTCATTCTTTTTTTACCCTAATTTCGTTATGTCTTCTTTCATTTAAATTTCCTCATGTCGTGTTCCTTTCTTTTTTTTTTCCTTTCTGTCTGTCTTTCTGTCTGTCTGTTGTCTTTTTCTTTTTACTTCTTTTACAGTGTCTTACCCATTTCATTTTCCTAAATGATTAGTCCACCAGTTTTCACTCAATTTGCCTGCTATTTCCAAATAAAAAAATAAATACTTTGCATTCTTCCTCAAAATGCTAGTTGCGTGACTCTTTCCTCTGTCATAATTTCTTTACGTTTCTTTCTTTCTTTCTTTCTTTTTTTCTTTCTAATTTTCTCATGTGTTTCCATTCTTCCTTCTTTCTCAATTTCCTTACGTGTCTTCTTTCTTTCTCTTTGCTTGAGTGATTCTTGGGCCTTTTATTGGGTGAAGATGAACACTGGGAAATGTTAACGCTTCCTCTCACGAGTAAGACTAAAGGTTGGATGAATGCGGCTAAATTTTTATTGGTCACTAAGCCCGTGTTGTATTGCCCATGATTTTTATTGTTTTTCATTTTTTATATTTTTACTAATGTTCACTCAATACAAGGCCCAAGAACCACTCAAAATAGGGGTTATAGCGAAGAGTTGTATTAGCTTAGGAAAAAACAAATTTTAGAAGTATACAAAAAATATTTTCTTCATAAATATTCATGGCTATAATAGCAGCATAAGGTCGAAAATCCATTGTAGTCTACTGTAAAGAAACTGCATTCGGAAATGTTGTTAAAGTTAATATTAACTGTTTCTTCATAAGGAAACATTTGGCATTTATTAGCCTAGTAGCCAGTGCTACTGCCACGTGAAATTAATAAAATCATGCTATTTGTTGTAGAGTGGCTGACACCCTTGCAGCGCTCTCAATGGTGGAATGGCCCATGGTCTAAAGTAAAGAACAGTAGCATTCGAGACGTAGTATTCGAGTGTTATTCGGATTACTTAGGTGACTATTGCGATCTAAACTTCTACTCCCAATACTGTCAGTTCTGTCTTGGCTGTTATTGTTTACTATTGTACTGTTCTATGTATATCCGTATAACACCGGCCATTGATGAACATAAGAAACAAAGCATGTCGAAGAATAGAGTTCCGTGAGACAAGCGCATCAGTGTGAAATGATCTAGAATTATGGTCGATCAATGTCATCTTCATTACTCGAATCGATTCGTTAATATCGATTGGATTAAGTCTAATATCCGGTCGGAGGCACCCTAGCTATTATGCTTGTAGATAAAGCCAACCTACCAAAAGCCTTCGAGATATCCAAAGCCACAGCCAAAGCCTCGCTCTTGTTATCTAAAGCCTGATAGACAAATTCAGTAATAACCGTTAACCCATCGGCGTTTGACCTGAAGAAACGAAAGCCATATTGTTTATCTGAAAAAAGACCGTGTGAATTGAGATGCTTAACCAGCTTAGAGTTGATTCAATTCTGTTGTAAATTTCGAAGAGAGATAAAAAACTAATATGAAGAAAATGCGAGGGGTCAAAATGTTTACCAGAGTTTTTAAAGACAGGAACTAGAGAATGGAATGGGACATTTCATCACCACCAACTCAATCCCTGCCAACTCATATCCGAGACAATTCAACTCCAGGACAACTTACCACCAATCTACTCAGCTTAAGGACAACTCAACGTCAAATTCATAGTTTCAGACTGGTGTTGAACATCTTTTAGTTTGACTCTGAGTCGTAGAGATTTTGAACATTTAGCTGTTTGTCTTAGTGATTTATTAGTTACAACAGCCTATTTAGCAGCCTCGTGTCAATATCGAACAAACAGTAATATTGAAGCAAATAAAAGATTCACACAGAGATGAAGATGGAGCACCCCACAATATGGAGATTCATTACGAGGCTACAAAAGGTGAAAATATACAAAGATTCATTTTTAATAGTTAATTGGAAGTTTCATCATATGGGTCCCAGTCGGCCGTCTTATAATTCTTCTTCTTCATATAACGTTTCTATTCAGGACGTAGGCGATCATAGACTTCAAGTAGGTCACGGGCTGATTTCCCCTGTCTCTCTTTCCTTCTATCCGTCCTGTTAGTTTAAAATTTTCCAGACACTCCTTCTTCATTATATGTACCCATGTATAAAGAAAACCTGTAGAAAATCTACAGCGTTCGTTACAATAAGTACTGATATCGCTTGATGTTTCAAATTTAAAAAATTAGTTTAACGGAGCCAAAAATTTGGAACTATCTAAATAAATCAAAAGAATCTGTTTAATTAAGTTTTCCGTGACACTTTAAGAAAATTAAAATTGTTATACTAATTAAGCAGAGTGTTTTTATGAATTTAGATAATTGAATAATATTTTCGGTTCCGTTTGACTAGTTTAAATATAAAGACAGTAAGTTTGCTGATTAATCTGCCGTATATTTGCACGTCTAAGGCGACCTATAAATAAGACGAGATCCAAAATTTAGATTCATTTTTCGTGATTTTATTTGATATTCGTAGGAAATAAACGAGAAGAAAACTTATACTTAACATCAGAAAGAGACAGATGAGGTACATAGAACACGTAATGAGGAAGGAAGGCCTGGAGAATTAAATACTCACAGGACGGATAGAAGGAAAAAGAGACAGGGGAAATCAGCGCGAGACCTACTTGATAGGCCTGAGCAAATGGATGGCAGCGTGGGGTTTGGTAAAGACACCAAGAGGAAAAATATTCAGAGCAACAACAGACAGAGCCAAGCGGAAGTCCATGATCGCCTACGCCCTGAATAGAAACGGTATATGAAGAAGAAGAATTATAAGACGGCCGACTGGGACCCATATGACGAAACTGTAAGTGACGATGTTTACAATGACGATGTTTGCAATGTTTATGATGAGCTCTTTGCATCAGATAATGATGATCATGTGCGTGGTGGTCCAGTGGATATCGGCTCGGAACAAGAAATCGGAGAGCCGAGTTCAAATTCCAGTTGAATTCATTGCATTCACATACGCGCAAATACCCTTGGGAAAGGTATTAATCCGTCTATTCCTTCCAGTTATGGGTTAAATAACAGGACAAATTGGGTTCTATAGCCTTGGTCGGCAACCAGTCTACCGCAGAAAGCAATGGCAACCTACTGCGGGATAATATTCTGCCCAGTCAGTCATGTCTCTTTCGAGACGTGATCGCCCAAGCGTGTTTCACGTATGACACTTAACTGACTGAATGATGATCATAGTAATTTTGAAGGGTTTTAATTATGTATGTGGTTGTCTTATGTTTTTTATTCTGAAATAAAAAATAAAGATTTTACGACATCTTAAATGTTTTGTTGCTTAATACCTCAAAAAATATCATATAATGTACGTTATTGAAAACTGAAATTTGCATAATAAATACTGTTATTTAACACCACAATAATGATAAATTTTAATTAGAAATATAGACTGCATGTTGACATGAATATAGTTATTCAACACTTCTATGAGAAATAATGATTAGAGTGAACGCACACCCCAGCCCTACAAATCAAGAACGAAAGATTTATTTACGCAACTTGTGCGTGTTGACCAGAAATTTTGCAAATCGTCTCTTCAATATTAAGTTTTAATGTGAACTCAATAAATGAAAGTAGGTTTTATTAAATTTATTACTGTAGGACAGCATTATAATGTGAAAGGTTTCAACTAGAAATATTTACATCTGTAGTTATCATACAGAGCCAGTCTATCGCGTTCCATGGCGCAAGCATTTTAACTCCCAGCTAAATATGGTTATAGATTTTAATAAAAGCAATGCATAACTTTACCGGGGCGGATCAATTTTTAAAAAAATTGACTAACCCAATATGTTGAGAGGATCTTCCATTAAGGGCATTTCAAGTATTGAAATGTGACTCCAAAATTGCCTTGGCTGCTTCATCCTAGAAACTTAAAAAAAAAAAAATCGCGACACCCGGCAGTAAATGCTACCTGAGCTCATGAACTGATATGCACAGTGCGTCTGCTACGAGGCGACATTCGCAATTGGTCATCGCCAGGAAACTGACAAGCAAATCTGTCGTTCTGAACGGTAAATTCATTGTAGTCTAATCCTAATTGTTTAATTCACACTCCTCCCTGGTCTTTCGAACATGCGTAGAGGTTTATCCCTTTTTTACTGTTTAAGCTTGGATTTCCAGTTCCTTCTGAAGTCTACTTCAATTCTATACACCTAAAGCTTTGCCTTTCTTGCCCTATTGGTAGTGAAAAGAGCAATAAATCTTAGTGGACTTGAGAAAATATTTTCCTGAAAAATTGTTTTAATAAAATTTTATTAATTTCAGCTAGCAATAGCACCAGCTGCTCGAATAATAAAGGCTAAATGTTTCCTCATAAGGAAAAGGCTATTATTAATTTTAGCAGCCTTTCTAAATGCAGATCTGTTATTTGCAATAACCTACATGGACATACGATTTTTTATACTGTTACTGTAGTCACGAATATTTTTTATCAGTATCAACTTACGCAAGGCAGTAAAGCCACTAAGATTTAAGTTTACATGATGTGAAAGAATTAGGAACAGAAACATTAAAATTGAGCGGGAAGAGAAAAGTAATCAGGAGGACAGTAGATAGCAACTGACATTGAATTTAAATTTTTGCGGATTAAAGTTGGCTTTTCTCTTCCTGCTCTTTATTAATGTACTAACCACAATTACATACAGAATTAGCGAAGCCCTTGACGACACACACACAGAAAGGACAATAGCATTCAGTCAGTCAATTAAGTGCCATACGTGATACACACATTGGGCAATCATGTCTCGAGAGAGACATGACTGACTGGGCAGAAGGTTATCTTGCAGTAGTTTGCCGTTGCTTTCTGCGGTAGACTGGTTGCCAGCAAAGGCTATAGAACCCAATCTGTCTTATTATTTAACCCATAACTTGGAGGAAGAGACGGATTAATATCTTTCCCAAGGGCATTTGTGCGTAAGTGAATGCAAGGAATTCAACTGGAATTCGAACTCGGCACCCTGATTTGTTTCGAGTCGATATTCACTGAATCACAACGCACGTCTCTTGATGACACACACACACACACACACACACACACACACACACACACACACACACACACACAGGACCATAGCATTAGATATCTCAAAGGCTTTCGACAAAAGTTTACTACACAAGCTCTCCAGCTATGAAATCACTGTAATTTTCTTTTCTATTATAAAGTTACTCCTGTATGTAGCTATTAACGGAAAATCCTTCGATACCATGGCAATCAACGCAGACGTCCCTCAGAGTTCACTTCTCAGATCAACCCTCTTTCTATTTTACGTACACTCTCAGCGGACCTC
This sequence comes from Ascarosepion bandense, assembly GCA_037127315.1. NCBI lineage: Eukaryota > Metazoa > Mollusca > Cephalopoda > Sepiida > Sepiidae > Ascarosepion > Ascarosepion bandense. The sequence goes on along the minus strand of JBBBDQ010001828.1, from coordinate 489,118 downwards.
AAGTGGAATGACTATATCGAATCCATTGCTAAATCCGCTGCGATGAAAGTCGGTTCTCTGTGCAGGGTCCGGAGGTTTTTTCCGTCTGAATCTATCCGGCACATTTATAAATCTACCATCCGCCCGTGCATTGAATACTGTTGCCATAACTGGTCGGGTGCCCCTGCTATTCTCCTTGGGCTTCTAGACAAGGTACAGCGTAGGGTCTGTACTGTTATCGATACCGACTTAGCAGACCGCCTGCAGTCTCTCTCTCACCAGCGCGACGTGGCTTCCCTGTGTCTCTTCTATAAATACTTTCACGGCTTCTGCTCCGATGAACTTAGATCACTGGTGCCCCCTAGGTTCGAATTTGCACGAGATACTAGATTAGCAACTAGATCCCACCCTTTTACGGTGAAACCGATAAAATGCAACCGCAACTTCTACTCCAACAGTTTCTTTCCTCGCACTTCCCGACTGTAGAATTCTCTTCCACATGAATGCTTCCCCGACGGCTACAATCTCCAGGAGTTTAAATGTAACGTCAATAGACACCTCCTAACACAGTAACTTCCATTCTTTCAAACACACTATCTTCCATTCTTTCAAACACTCTTCCCACCCACCCAACTATCTATCACCCCCCTTCTGACATTTTCTATATCTAACCACTCTTCCTATTTACCTCCCACTATGTAGCCCCAAGCGCAATAGTGGCAGTGGAATGCCTTGCTTGGGGTGAAATGATTAAAAAAAAATGGTCTACCTAAAAATATACTCCGATCATTTGCAAACATAACACAACGTTAAAGGGGTGCGCCTCCAAAAATTTGACGATCAGAGATTGGCAGCTGACCTCTCTTTCGATCTAACATTAAATTTCAAATGGAGGAAAACTGGCTGATTACATCCAATTCCTCCAAAGGGAAACTGGTGACATTCCATCACCGTCAATCTGAGTACAAACTACGACCAGTAAGGATAAACAGATGTCCCCACGAAGAGGCCTCGTGCTTTGAGAGGATATTGGGCCTCAGGCTCACGCCCGACCTCAATTGGAATTCCTCCATGCAATCAACTGATAAAGAGGCAGGTAAAAGTACTCATTGCTCGTGCTATCCTCTACCTTTATGAGTGCCATATCGTCAGGCCGAAAACGCAGTACTGTTGCCATATCTGGCCAGGAGATGCGAACACCTTTCCAGTCTTGATAGGGTTCAAAAGCAACACAGAGGCATTGTTTGATAAGAATTATTTTCCTTTCTCCAACCACTCAGGCAGGATGTGAAGAGTCTCTCACTGATCTTTCGCTGCTTCTATGGAGAGTGCTGGGACGAACTGCATCACCTGGTTCTACCAGGTCTGATCTTCATGGCTAGGACCCGGCATGTCACTTACATAGTATTCAGATCACTCACACTCTCTGTGTATTCCACTGGTAAGAGTAAGTGCCACTAAAAATGCTTTTTCCTGCGAACCATGACCCTATGAAACGGACTACTAAAAGGATGTTTCCCCGAGCACTACAATCTTTACCTGTTCAAGAACTAGAGTCAAATGTTAACTTCCCCTCCTATCTATATAAACTACCCAGCAAAGTAACCCTCTACATTGAGTGAGCCTTTATTCCTGTGCA
>JBBBDQ010001828.1:335000-482500 GCA_037127315.1 Ascarosepion bandense | reverse complement strand
GAGAGAAAGTGAAGGTTATACAGGGGAGGGGAGAGAGCTAGAGTCCAGTGGTTAGTAGATGAGTATTGACTTTGCATTTAAATTTCTGGAGGTTGTAGCCGTCAGGAAAGCAAGAATACGGGAGTGAGTTCCACGGGCGGGAAGTGCGAGAGAGGAAGCTGCAGGAGTAGAATTGTCGTCTGCATTTGGCTAACCTGACTGTGAATGTCGAATGAACATGAAACCCCTAAGAGAGATTTCACGTATCCTCAGCAAGAGTCCATATTCCAAAATGAGAATGAAAATAAAATTAAAAAGACAAATAAGAAAATAAATAACGGTTAAGATTTGAGAAATTTACGTCACAAATTTTTTTTTTTTTTTGTAAATCAGTCTATTTTTGGTTTTTACTTTTAGATAGAGTTGTAAGTGAAGAAATGGAAAATTTGGCATGTCCATTTTTCCATCTTTTCACTTACAAATTTATCTAAAAGTAAAAACCAAAAATAGACCGAGTTACAAAAAAAAATTTTGTGACGTAAATTTCTCAAATCTTAACCGTTATTTATTTTCTTATTTTTTTATTTCTGTTTTTAATCTTATTTTTATTCTCATTTTGATATAGACTGACTGTTGCTGAGGAGGCGTGAGATCACTCTTAGGGATTTCATGTTGAAATGTTCATTCAACTTTTTTGAATTTTGAAAATTTATTTTAATTTATATTGGCTCTGTAATTTTAATTACACTGAGCTCTACTCCTGTATCATTTTTTAATATTAAAATTTTTAATGTTAATTAGGATCAGGTTCTTGGGATTTACCTTCCTACTTGTTCTGTTTTGGATTTAAATATTTTAATATATATATATATATATATATATATATATATATATATATATATATGCGTGCGCAGGCGCACAAAGAACTGGGGTTCCCTCGTAGAGGTTCCGTCGCTTGAACGCCTATTGGTACTTGAACTCGATCCAGATACCAATTAGAATTTTTGCATATGCTCCATTGCTATATGTGCTGGAAAAATTGTCGGTTCTCTGTACCGCTTCAGTAGGTACCTGACACCTCCTTCTATTTTCTAGCTTTATAGCAGCCAGATCAAGCCGAACATGTCTTGCTGTCATCTATGTGACCTTGTGGGTGACGAATTATTTTGCACTCTGCAACCCCTTTCTCACAGACGAGATGACAAAATCCTCTTTCTACTCTATCTCTCTTTCTATGTAAAATGTACATTTCTTAGTTCCACCAATTCTAACCTGCAGCGCTAAGATCCGTTATGCCATACACATTGAAGGGAATCCCTCTCATTCCTTTAGTATTCCACTGGTAAAATATAAGGCCAACTCGAGCAGCTTATTTCCATGAACCGTTTTGAGTGACCGTCACAAATGACAATGTTTTTCCCGATCTCTACAATCTTAACCTGTTCTCAACGTCGACAAAACTTTCCTTTTCAGTCTTATACATCTCAAGGAATACAAAACTGTTTTTTCTGCACCACAATTCTAAACGACTACAAAAGTGTCCTTTTCAGGATCAGAATTCTCAACGGCTACAAAACTTCTTTTCAGGCTAACAATTCTCATCGACTACAAGACTTTCATTTTCATGACCACAATCCTCACCATCTACAAAACTGTCCTTTTCAGGACCACAATTCTCGACGACAACAAAACTGTCTTTTTCATGACCACAATTCTCGACGGCTACAAAAAACTTCCTTTTCAGGACCCCAATTCTCAACGGCTACAAAACTGTATTTTCCATAAGCACAATTCTCAACAACCACTAAACTTTCTTTTTTAGGCAAAGACCTCTCAAAGACTACAAAACTGTCCTTTTCAGGACCACAATTCTCAACGACTACCAAACCTTACTTTTTAAGCCAACACTTCTCAATAACTACAAAACTTTCTTTTTCAGGACCACAATTCTCAGCGTCTATACAACTGTTCTTTCCAGGCCAACCTTTCTCAACGGCTACGAAACCTTCCTTTTCAACGCTCTTCTCAACCTCGATATGAACATAGAGAGATTTTTTTTTTACTTGTGCACTGTAAACTTATTTTTGTCGATGTATTTTTCTGTAACAAAAATAAACTTGGCAAAATATTTTTCTTTACTCAAGTCTTCATTTTCTTTGTTTTCCGTCATTCAATATCTGTTTGCAGAATAATACACCAACCGCAATAGACGTTGGGTCTTTGGGGAAAAGTTTTAACAGTAGAAAATATGAGAATCTTTATAATAGAGCGCGCTATTATATCAGTTTCAAGAATGTAGAGAATGAATTTTTAAAAGCAAATTAAGTTGACATATACAGCGATTGGCTAAACAGATTAAATTTTTTATTGGTCGCGTAAAAACTTGACGACCAAGGTAAAAACGTTTTGCTGTTGACATATTGTATTTAGTTCGCCTGCCTTTGCAAGATTGCAAGATGTTTGGTAATCATTTTTCTTATATGCTCATTTCGCAACATTATTAACCAGGAAATAGTTCCTCCAAATTAAGCGATCGACTGATAAGAATCGAGTTTCTGATTTTGGCTCCAAAGTCACCAGAGACCGTTCAAAGTGTATGGTACCGGGGTTTTTATTTTGCATATTCATGAGTAACATATGACACAAGGTTTGTTTAGTTTTTTTTGTTTGTTTTTTTTTTGTTGTTTTAGCTTTTAGCGGCATGTCAATATCTATGGGTTATTTAATGACGAAATCTAATTTTTTAACAGTTTTATGGCTTCAGTAAAATATATTTTGAACGCTGTTGTTTATCTTCAACTACAGATATTTTGTGCATCAATAATAAATGACGGGGAATAAGCCATGATTTCTCTAAACCAATCGCCTGATCACAAGCCACACTGCCGGATGTAGTTATTGTCATACCCAGGACTAATGACTCAAAGTATTTTTTCTATGCTGTAAAAAATTAGACAGAATCTTACGCGTTTCAGGCATTGGAGTATATTTCTGGTCCTACCCTAGTTACAGCAATAGAGAAAGGCTACGGTTGTTCTTGAAATTGCTCCAAATCTAAAGGGAAAAATATAGCCGCCTACGATTTCTCTCTATTGTTTCTTCTCCGTATATGTGCCTTATCCCTTCAGGATGTAGGCAATCATGGCCTTCTACATCATCCTGACACTTGTAGCTCTTAATTTATTTTCCCCAAACCCAGCTCTACCTTCTATTTGCTTAAGCCCATCAAGTATGTCACGCGCTGTTTTCCTCTGTTTTTCTTGCTCTCTATCTATTCTGGGAGTATCAGATTTTCCAAGCCCTCCTTCCTCGTTACATGTCCCAGAAATTTCAACTGTCTTTTCTTGATGTTCAGTATAAGTTTCCTTTTTGCTTATATTTTTCCAAAAACCTCGTCGTTGCTCACGTGTTTGGTTCATGGTATCCTCAGTATCTTTCTGTAAAACCACGTTTCAGTTGTTTCAAGTGTCTCTATCATCTTTGAGGAGATTGTCTAGCATTCGCTCCGTACATGAGTAAAGATATCATATAATAGTTCAGTACTTTTTTCTTTGTTCCCCACAAATTATTCCGTCTCTTAATACTCTGCTTGGAATGCGTCATTGGCAATGCCAATGACGCCTTCGAATCTCTTTGTGGTTCTTTCCGTCCCCTGTTAGAATACTTCCCAATTATTTAAATTTCTCTACCTTCTCGATTTTTCTTATCCCCGAGCTGTAACTGGCATGATTACTAGTCTAAATAGTGAACCATTGGTTTAAATTTAACAAGCCCGGCCAGCTTACGGCCTATCGCGTTGAATACACCGGTTCTCGCTCGATCAGCGAATTTTTGCGGTACAGTGGATATCGGCTCGGAACGGGAATCCGAGAAGCCGAGTTCGAATTCCAGCTGAATTTATTGTATTCACTTACGCGCAAATACCCTTGGGAAAGGTATTAATCCGTCTCTTCCTTCCAGTTATGGGTTAAATAGCAGGACAGATTGGGTTCTATAGCCTTGGGCGGCAACCAGTCTACCGCAGAAAGCAATGGCAACCTACTACGGGATAATCTTCTGCCCAGTCAGTCATGTCTCTTTCGGGACATGATCGCCCAAGCGTGTATCACGATGGTACTTAAGAGACAGACTGAGCCTGGTCAGTACTTAGGTGGGTGACCGCTTGGGAATACCAGGTGCTGTAAGTGTTTATGGACGAATGTACGTTGTGGTGCGGTGGATATCAACTCGGAAAGAGAAATCGGTGAGCCGAGTTCGAATTCCAGTTGAATACCCTGTATTCACTTAAGCACTGATACAATTGGGAAAGGTATTAATCCGTCCCTTCCTTCCAGTTATGGGTTAAATAACAAGGGTAGGACTTGGGGAACCCTGCCCTTAAAAACAAATCCCAATGGATCTTGCAAAAAAAACAAATAAGCTAATCAAAACGATTTTCAGCATCAAATGATTTAATGAAGGTTGTATATGCTGGTTAAATGAACCAACAAACCCAGCCCAATCTAAGCGAGTTTGCAATATTTTCTTTAAGACAAGAGATTGTTTTTCTGAAGATTTTATGCAACCCACACCAAAATCTTTAATTAATCATCATGAAGCGATATTTCCGTCTGATACAAACTTCAAACTCATAAAATGTAAGAATATTAAATTATTGTGAGTTTTAATGCTTAAGTCTCTCTTCAAATTTCGAGTCAATCGCTGTCTGTTCTCTATAATCATCACTTGCTACTTCCTCCTCTTACGTTTATATCAAGCACCTTATTCAGTAACACTGGAATGGTTCTTGAGATTTCTATTGGGTGAACATTAGTAATACAAAAAAAAAAATAGAATGCTGGAGGAATGATTGTCTTATTCAAACTTCTCTAAATAGATTGCCAGCCAAGGTAAAGATCTATCTGTATCTTAGGCTGAAGATTTGCGTCTTCATACTAGCGTAAATATTGATGGCTTCGGCACAGCCATATCAAGCAGATTTCTCTCACGTGGCTTGTGACAAGCCGTAGTACGGTTTTCGTGCGGCATGCAAGAATCGTCTTCCCATATTCTCAAATCAACCACAATCAGATTTAAACTCAGGTTTTTTTGGGGTTTTTTTTTTCTTGTGGTCCGAACGCTAACACCCGAACAAGTTGTTCACGCTGTTATATAGAAGATTAGTATAATCACCTGTAGCTTGTATATTTATACGAATAAACTACATTGACGATAAACTACATCCGACAGCAATGCCTCTGATCGAGTGATTGGAGGTTTTAAGGAGCGTGGAACTACTTCTTAATTGATATTGTTCCCAGGTCTACCCTGACACGGGGTAATAGCATCTGTAAGGGTCACAGCTATGGGCAAATAGTGAACCCCTAAACAATAACAAAAGATTATGATAGTATAAATGTACATTTTTAGAGTAAAAATGATAGCAATACATTATTATTTAAAAAGAAACTTACACCGATACTTATTTATAGTAAATTAGCGACAATACATTTTATCTGTAGTTGAAGGTACACAATTGCATTCAAAATATATTTATTTGAAGCCATAAAATTGTTGACGTTATTTCGACATTAGATAACGCATAAAGGTTGATATCCCATTAAACAAAAGTTAACCAAATATATTTATAAAAGGTTTTTAAGAGACATGAAACATGTTACTTACCTGAATAACTTTAAAGTTCATACTGATTTGACATCATGCATAAGATGTTTTATACTAGTATCGCCCCAAGCAAGACATTATACTGCCACTGTTGTGCAGGGGGTTACATAGGAAGAAAGTTATGAGAAGGAGTGACAGAATAAAGGAGGTGTCAGGAAGCGGGTAGGAGAGGGATGAAAATACTGCAGAAATGAGATGAGAGTATGAGAGAGAGAATGCAGGTTAGTGAGATAGGAGATATTGAATGCAGGTTAGTGAGATAGGACTATTGAATTCACATTTAAATTCATGGAAAGTTTAGCTGTCGGGGAAGCAAGTAAATGGAAGGGAATTTCACAGGCGGGAACTACGAGAAAAGGAGCTGATGGAGTAGAATTTACCTTTGCAATTTATTGGATTCACTGTAAACTGTCTTCAGGGTTGCAGCCATACTCACCACGCTTGCCTAAATGCGTGCTGATGAGGCTATTTAACCCATAGTTGGCGTGGATGGCCGCGTGTATATAACGGACACACACACAATATATATATATATATATATATATATGCATATATAATATGTGTGTGTGGATATGTATTTTATGCTATAAATATTTGTCTGAATATTGTCAGTCTGTCGTCTGAATCAAAACTATTATTTTGAATATATACGCTATTCACTTTTTTTCAAACACGTATTATTCTACTATCAAGAGCATTGGGTGAAACACTAATCTTTAAATTTAAGAGTGTTTAAAGAGTGGCCCAAACTAAAATTAAGCAGGTACAAAAATTTAAATACCTGGGAAGTGTTCTAAGAGAAGACGGAAAGTGCGACACTAAGATCTAAAGGCGAATTGGCATGGCAAAAGAAGTATTCCAGAAGTTGAGTAGAATATTAAGAGACAGGAAAATTTCGCTAGAAACACAGAGGAGAGTACCGGATTGCTATGTGATGTCGGTTCTTCAATATGGCAGTGAATGTTGGACAATATCTTCGAAAATGAAGGAAAAACTTGAAGCAGCTGAAATGTGGTTTTACAGAAGGATGCTGCGGATATCATGGACTGAGCATGTGAGCAATGACAAGGTTTTGGAAAGGATGGAAATGAAAAGGAAATTAATACTGAGCATCTGGAAGAGACAACTAAAGTTCCTGGGACATGCAATGAGGAATGAGGGATTGGAGAACCTGATACTAACAGACCAGATACAGGGAAAAGGAGACAGGGAAAATCAGCGGATAACATATTTGAAGGACCTGATCAGTTGGCTGATGGATCTAGGGTTACATGGTGCAAAAGAAGAAGTCGTGCTAAGAGCCACCAGGGATAGGGAGATGTGGAGAGCCATGATTGCCTACGTCCTGAAAGGACAGGGCACATGGAAAAGAAAAAGAAGAAGACTATATCCTCTTGTTAATTTTGACTGACTCTTCCTTTGTCCATAAATTTCTCACTGTTTCCCTTTATAACAAACTTGCTCGGGTGTAATGAAAGCTTTAACACTAACCCATGGTCCTGAAGCTCAGACACTTTGGACGTTGGCACGAAAGACTAAAAAGCAATAGTTGTTTCCAGTTAAAGCGAAACCGTAGACTGAAAGAAAAATGAATGGATGTAAGTCAAATTTTGATTTCTTGGTATCGATATCAAATAAGCTTTTTCGTCGTAAACTGAATTTTGAAGGCTAATTAAGTCTTCTGAGTAAATGGTATCATGGCTGAGACTAAGAACTACAATTATACTTACTTAGAGTCAAACCTGAAGCAAAAACTAAAATAAAGGGGCTGAAAAAATACAGACATACAGGCAGATAAACATACATACACACAAACATCTTGCCTTATATATATATATATATATATATATATATATATATATATATATATATATTATCGATTTCCTGCACTATTGTAAGAACTGCAACATTGAAACTTCTGAATGTCGTTTCTTATGTCTTTGTCTTTGAGTATATCAAATTTGAGTAAAATCGGACCACTCCTATAACCCGATTTTTTCGATTATCGATTTTCGATATTTATCGGGGATACCTCGACACAAAACCTAGCTAAGAACACTCGCAGATGCTTATAGTACAACTATGTAAATTTTCAAGATAATCGGTTTAGCCGTTTCGGAGTCTATAGGTAACGGATACACACACACACACACACACACACACACAGACAAAGTCCCATTTATAAGTAAGTTTAGATTATAAATTAACATGAATTATTTCCCGCCATTTATTACCAGCTTATTTAGCGTCTGCCATTTATTAGTTGGTGACAACCGGATTATGTCATCCCTACACCTTTGGTTTTCATCAATTTCTTTTTCTAGGCAACATATTCTCAAGACACTATTTAATGAGCTCTGCACTAAATTTATGTAAAGTAATTTCAAGGTTTTACCATGGATACTATTGATGAGTAGAGGCAAAAGTGTTTATCTAACAATAACGTGCTGTTAACTTAAAGCAATGTAAATAAAAATAATTTGCATTCATTTTTATAAACCGTATTATAATGCTTTAGTTATTTATCAAACGCCGAGAAAGCCGCATACTGCGATCACTTTGGTACAGGGTCGTTTTGATAACAATAACCGGTTGATAACAGGAAAGAAAGGATAATGACAGTTAAGCAGCAAGAGGATGTGCGTTGTGGTGCATTGGATATCGGCTCGGAACGAGTAATCGGGGAGCCGAGTTCGAATTCCAGCTGAATCATTGCATTCACTTACGCGCAAATACCCTTGGGAAAGGTATTAATCCGTCTATTCCTTTCAGTTATGGGTTAAATAGCAGGACAGATTCGGTTCTATAGCCTTGGTCGGCAACCAGTCTATCACAGAAAGCAATGGCAACCTACTGCGGAATAATCTTCTGCCCAGTCAGTCATGTCTCTTTCGAGACATGATCGCCCAAGCGTGTATCACGTATGGTACTTAACTGACTGACTGAATAACGACAATGTTTGATAATATTATTCGTAATTGCAATGAAGGTCTTCCACAATACATGTTTTTTGTTCGACTGAATTTACAGATAATGCAACTGAAGCAATACTATCGAAAATGGCGTTTTCAATATCCTAAGTTTGATATTTGGACAATTCTGTTAGTAAAAGATCCTCAAAGAACTAAGGCGGGATCAACAACTAATGGAACAAAGTAAAAATAAATAACGATGGATGGATGGATGGAAAGAAACGAACGAACGATTGAACAAATGGGCGTTTAGTATGGGACAACAGCCTTTGGCTGTTTGTATGAATTACTCTAACAACTCACTTATAGTTAATTATGCCAATATCGAAATGAACTTCTCAAACAATGGAATCACGTGATCTGTGTAAGCGCGCCAACAGAATAAGAGAAAAGATGTTAAAATACACAAAGCAAAATGCCATTGAAATGCAAAATAATGCCACAAAAACAAATCCATAATGAAGCAAAAAAACACCCACGCGCACACTCACACACACACACACACACACACACACACACACACACATATATATATATATATATATATATAAAGAAAAAGAAAAAATCGCAAACGATTTTGATTATTATATGTTTATACACACACACACACACACACACACACACACACACACACATATATATATATATATATATATATATATATATATATATATATATATACTGTATTAATTAAAGAATTTTTTTTGTGTCTTAATCCCCAATGGTTTTTCTGAAACAACAGCCATGAATATTTAATTTTATAAAAATAAAAAGTCAATTGCTTTTTCTTTTCTTTTTTATCCTGCCACACATACCTCTATAAACTTGCAATGGGGTGCTGAAAATTTCTAAGCCCAACCAAAAAGACATCCAAAAAATAATTCTGATCTTGCGTTAAGTTTTACGAAGTAGTTACTGTCGAAGTTTCTTCAGCCCTGTGTCGTGTATGAAAGATCATGAGTTCGCCAGTGATTGTAGTTCTTTCTAACCCAACATCTGGCAGCTACATTAATGTTTTTGTCAATTTCCTTGAAAATGTTTTGAAATTCAAAATAGTAAAATTGCACGTGTCCAACACTCACCGAGAATTTAGCTTTACTGTTTTGTTTTGTTAGTTTTTTTTTATTTATTAAATCAGTTTTTCAGGTAATTAGATTTTTCAGAATTCACCTGTTATATCTCTTTCTATTAGTGATGAGCGATTCTTTTTAAATCTTTTGTTTACAATAGTGTGGAAATTCAACATTTTTTTATATGTGCTACATAGTTTTATGTTGCTTTCGAAAGTCTTCAAGTGATCATTTTTTTTCTTTGTTATTTCGTAAAACCTATTGTCACTTTGTAGTGCAAGTCTATAATGTACCATAAAAGATTGTCTTCTTTAAGAACTAAAGGATTTACTCTTTTGGAGACATTTTTAATCATTGATCTGGAAAATATCACTTTTGTGTATAGCTCATAGTTTGAACATTTCTGAACAAGATAGACAATATGCATGACATCTATACGAGAATTTAGATCTGACGAAGCTATTTAAGAACATAACTCGAGTACTCGGGTTAATGCGCTCACTCACGTTGTTACAATTTGCATTTGTCTTGATACCCTTCAAAGAAAGGCTTCTGTCGTAAGAGTATGGGGAAAAGGTGAAATCTTAGGAGATTTTAGAAGCAGTAAAGAATGCTACGATGCATCAACTACTTCACGATTTTCAAGGGAATCTCTCTTCTAGAAGGCAAAATATATCTAAAATCAAAGTGCGCAAATGTACAAGTACCCAAGTACCTGGAGCGTTAGTTATTTGGAGTAACGTATATACACCTATTTAGGCAGTGATAGACACATGCGTTCACAGAAAAATACAGACCTTTTAATGTAAATAATTCCTTGTCTATATTTAGTATATTTTGTTTGCGATTTTTAAGAAAAAGATATGGATGGGTCTGAAGTAGGTGCCAATTCCTCGTTGTCCATTCATCGGCTAAAACTTTCAGAAATCTATTAGTAGTTATATGGAGAGTTACAAAATATACGACGTATTCCTATCTGGGATACGAAGACCATTTTTTCTTCTCATCTTTTTTTTTTTATTTGGGCGTTGCTTGAAATACTTTTTTTCTTGTTTTGTACTAATGCCCACAAAAAAGAGGAAAGAATTTACTTCCTTTTTTTATTTGCTTTTCCTTTGTTTCTTTTTCATTTCTTCTCTTTTTTTTTTCTTTTTTTAATTTTTTCTTTTTACGCTTTTATTTTATCTTTTCTTTCTTCCATTTTACTTCTTTTCTTTTTTTCTTTCTTTTATCGTTTGTTTCTTACATTTTTTAAAACTTTCTTGCTTTATTATATTTTTCTTCCTAAATGCTTATGGCTATTTAGGGATGAAACACCGGTTTCCGTAAAATCACCGAAGTTAAGCAACATGTAGGTTAGTCAGCTTGGATGCGTAATGGATAATGGTTCTGAATTGTTATTCTGGGAGTCTCAATTCCATTTGGGTTCGTTATATTAACTTACGCTCAAACACCTCTTTCCCCCATCTGTGGATTAATTAGTACAATTTGTATCACTAAAATCGTTATTAACTTCAAAAAAATATTCTTACAATCTAACAAAAATTTGGCTCTAAATAATCTTCAAAATATTGATAAGCCGTAAAAATGAATTAATCAATCAATCAATTTTCATTCTTAGTGTTTTCACTGGTTTTCTTTCAATGTTACCTTGTATTTACCGCCTTCACTTTTTTCTTTCATTTTCTTTCTGGTGAGTTTCTTTTCCTTTTTCCTCCTGATATTTTAATTATTTTCTTTCAATATCACTTATTACGTTCTTGTTTTTTGTCTTTCGTGCTCTCTTTTTTTTTAATTTCTTTTTTTTTCTCGTCATCTTACTTTCTTTTTTTTTCAGTATTACCCTTTCTTTCTTAACCTTTTGTTTTTTCTTTCTTTTTCTTTCTGCCTGTCTTCTGCGCTTCATTCTTTTTTACTTTTTACCTTTTTACTCGTTTTCTTTAAATACATTTTTTCTTTCTTACCTTTTTCCTTCTTTCATGGCATTTTGTTTCATTATTTTCTTTCTCTTTTCATATTTTCTATTTCTTTGTGATCTTCATTCTCTTTCAATTTTCTCGCTTCATTTTTGCTTTTTTTCTTCTTTTATTAAATTGCTGCCAGAACATTTTAGATTTTGTAACGAACTCTCGACGAGCCAGCTCACTAGAGGCCGTGTCTCAATAAATCATCGTGGAGAAGGCAACGGGAAACGATTCCACTATTAGTCCCAAAAAGCATCATGGCAATTATATTCTTCTTCTTCTATGTGCCCTGTCTTTTCGGGGCGTAGGCGATCATGGTTCTCCACGTCTCCCTGTTCCTGGTTCTTTTTCCTTCTATCTGGCCTGTCAGTATCAGGTTCTTCAAATCCTTCTTCTCATGTCCCAGGAACTTCAGTTGTCTCTTCCTGATGCTCTCTCTTAATTATGTTTTCGTTTCCATTCTTTCCAACACCTCATCGTTGCTCGCATGCTCGGTATGAAACCTAACAGCGTGAAATGAGTAAATTCTAAGAGAATGAACTCCTCGCTCGGTAAGGAGCGACATGCCGAGCAGATTTCACCTGACCGTCATCCAGCGATAAAAAGCGTAAAGGGATAAAACTCCTCGGAACTGATCCCTTACCCGGAAATGAGCCACATCAGCGACAGGTGTTACCGTACATTTATCCCGTGACTGTTCACATCAGATAATAAATAACTCTCGGAAAATGGAACGCTAGAACGCCAGAACGCTGAACAACTGTGACTAGCCAGATAATGTAAAACAGATAAGCAGGTTAAACGTCAGCATTTTAGGTAGATGAACTTAGGTGGATAAATATCGGAGTTTTTGTCATTGACAACCATAGGATTATATATGCAGGCGGAGAGAAAAATGAAAAAAGAGTTGGACTGATACTGGATCAAGGCATGAAAAAATGCCTTCTGGAATTCTGACAGTTATCTGAAATAATTATTGGAGTTAAACTGAAAGGAAAACGGTTCAATATATCTGTTATAGTCATGTATGCACCGACAACACAGAGTCCAAAAGAAAAAGTTGAATCTTTCTACCCCATACTAGACAATGCCAAGGCTCAGTGTAAATCATAAAAAATTATAATTATCTATGGAGACCTGAATGCCAAAGTAGGCATAGAAAAGGAAAAGAAAATAACTGGCAAATTCGGACTAGGAACCCTCAACGAAATCGGACAAAAATGGGCCTATGGGCCTAATGTTACACGGCGAATAACCAGGTAATAGCCAACACCTCCTTCCACGAACATTGAAAACGATTATAGACATGGAAAAGCCCATGAGAAGAAACCAAAAAACATATTGACTGCATAATTTTTAGCAAGAGATTCAGGAATGTAGTTGTTCCCTGCAAAACCTATCCAACTGCTGGCTGTGGAAGCAACCACCACCCTGCTATTTTGTCTTTCTATTATTTCTCCTGGGATGAGGTAGAGTGGATATCGACTCGGAACGAGAAACCTGGGAGCCGAGTTCGAATTCCAGTTGAATCCATTGTATTCACTTACGCGCAAATACCCTTGGGAAAGGTATTAATCCGTCTCTTCCTTCCAGTTATGGGTTAAATAACAGGACAGATTGGGTTCTATAGCCTTGGTCGGCAACCAGTCTACCGCAGAAAGCAATGGTAACCTACTGCGGGATAATCTTCTGCCCAGTCAGTCATGTCTCTTTCGAGACATGATCGCCCAAGCGTGTATCACGTATGGCACTTAACTGACTGACTGATTATTTCTCCTAAACCTTGTTCCACCATCTACACCATCCTTTTTTACACTGTCTTTCTTACTCAGAAATCCACTTCCTTTGATTTATCAGCAATCTATTATTTACATATGAATTTCTTTCATTCTTTTGTGCCTCGGTTTTATTACCTGTAATCATTTTACCTTTACTTACTAATATTTATGTCAGGTCACGTTACAAGCCATCACCAACTAAACCGGTTTGCCCTCCCTCACATCGGGCTTTTCTGATGACGAGGGTGGCTTGACACTCAGCAGAAGTAAAAAAAAAACCTGTCGAAGGGCGGATGAATCTTCTTGTAGATTAACGGTCATCTAACACAACGGGATAAACTGGACGATACATGCAGCCAATACACGACGACAGCATTGCTGGGTGGAAAACTTCCTAGACTGAAATCAGCTGCCAAGATGGAGGATTACCTCAACGGAACCAATGACCTTATTCTTTATGGGTCGTACGCCTTCAGGACGTAGGCGATCATGACACTACACAATTTCACGCCCCCCTGTAACTATTAATTAATGTTGTTTTTCTGTTATT
Source organism: Ascarosepion bandense (assembly GCA_037127315.1). Lineage (NCBI taxonomy): Eukaryota > Metazoa > Mollusca > Cephalopoda > Sepiida > Sepiidae > Ascarosepion > Ascarosepion bandense. Next base: position 468,523 of record JBBBDQ010001828.1, on the reverse strand, counting down.
TTTCTTAAAACTTTTTCCGCCATCCATTTACTCAAGCTCCTTAAGATCATCTTATGCGTTGTCTTCCTCTACTTTGAATCTGTCCTGTATCAGATTTTCCAAGCCCTGTTTTTATTATGTAACCTAGAAACTTCAACTGTCTTTTCTTGATGCTAAGTATTAGTTTCCTTTATATTTCGATTTTCTGCAAAACTTCGTCGTTGCTTGCATATTTGGTCCATTGTATACCAAACGTTCTGTAGAACCACATTTCTGTTGTTGCAAATCTCTTCTTCATCTTTGGGAACATTGTCCAGCACTCACTGCCATATACGAGTACAGATCTCACGTAAAACTTAGTACTCATTTTCCTTCTTTCTAGCGAAGTTTTTTCTATTTCTTAATACTCTGCTTAGCTTTTAAATACATCACATGTACGTAACCAACAGGAGACTTTAGGATTGTGGATATCGGCTGTGATTTGACCTGAGAGGGATGGCCTTTGCAAGGTCTATTTGCCCAAGGCATGCTACGCATAAATGAATAAGTCTTCGGCTTTCAACCTAGATATTTGAAAGGAACTGGTCAAGTGCTTAGCTGTGCGCTGACCCTACGACCTAATCATGGCACTGAAGACAACTACGATGATGATGATGATGATGATCGTCACCTCAAACATAGCCATGAGTTTTCCTTGAATTACATCTGATTCTTCTTATCGTTAGTTACCATTATATATAACAAGAAATGGTAATTTTTTCTATTATTAATCTTTATTTTTTATTAACAAAAATGATATAGAACTCAGTACCTTATGCACGAAATGACGATTAAATATCCATATCCCGATTGAAGCAACTTATTAATACCACTTAATAAACTTGAATTAGTAGTTGTTATATAACCATATTCCTTATGACCTTTGCCAGCATTTGATCGCTGGATATGTTCCCTTTACAGAAATCTCGTTTCATTATTCTGTTGTATCTGCCCATAAATAAGCCATTTTTATATCTTGGCATCTTTCTTTCTGATTTCTGGATCGTTACACATTCCAAACAAATCTAGAAAACATTCTCTACAACATTCCCTTTCCACCCACAAAAATGGTTTATGCGGTAAACGTTTTCTTTTTAGATTGAGCAAAACTTTATTTGATGACTATCAGCATATTATTATTATTATTATTATGTCATTTTTATTTATAAATTTATTTCTGCTATGGTTGCACTACCTACCAAGTCTGTAGAAAGACCTAAGGCAGGTCGTGGTGCGTTGTTATGGTTCCATTTCATGTTTTTTCTCCCTAACATCCCTAGCGTTACATAGACAAAGTTCTCCTTAGTGTGTTAACTGTACTTAACAAAACATTTTTTGTATATCTCTTAAGCGGGGATTTCCAGGGATTCTTCCAATGTGTTTTTTTACCATTTTTTATCATTCCAAGTGCACCTACTATCACTGGTACGATACTTGTTTTCAAATTCCACATTTTTTCTATTTCAATTTCCAGGTCTTTATATTTTGATAGTTTTTCGAATTCCTTGGTTGCTATGTTACAATCCGCTGGACAAGCCATATCAATTAATAAGCAAGTTTTTTTTTCTTTTTGGTTTTATTATTATTATTATTATTATTATTATAAAATACTTAGTACACTGTTCAAAAGTCACTCTCGGTAGAGTGTTACTTAATGGGTTGGTGAATGAACGTATTAGGTGGAAGGGTCGATTGTGAGGATATGTAGGCTAGACAACGGTTGACTCCAGAACTGAAAAGATTAACATTACAATTATCAGGGTACGCCGACAAATGATACTGGGGTACAAATACACAATTCTCAATTTATCCATCAATCTGATAAGCCTGGAAGAATCATTGTTATTCCTCAAAAGTTGTTAAAAACTATTCAATTTGAAAAAAAATATTCCTACAATTCCAAATATGTTCCAGCTTTAAGTAACATACAAAAGGTTGACAAGCCATAAAAAATAAATCAATTATTCATATACCAAGCATATGCGTCACATGCTCACGATATCTTAAAAAGCTTGCAGGTGGCGTCCAGATAGAAATACAGTCTGCTTAGATTGTTATCATGTATATACATGTGATTGTCAAGTTTCCGTAGTCGTGTCATCCTTCAGCCTTAAAAGAAGCATTCCCCTCAACACGAGAACATGATGTTCCTCTAACTACCGCCGTTTATAAACAATTTTTTTTCTATTTCAATTTCCAGGTCTTTATAAAAGCAACACACGACCCTGCAGATGGCGTCCAGAGAGAAATACAGTCTGCTTAGACGCTCTTCCATTGAGATTGTTATCATGTATATACATGTGATTGTCAAGTTTCCGTAGTCGTCTAATCCTTCAGCCTTAAAAGAAGCATCCCCCCTCAACACGAGAACATGATGTTCCTCTAACTACCGCCGCTTATGAACAAAATGGAAAAATCTCTCTACTGAGGTCATTTTTTTTTATAATCATGTGGCCCCAAGCAAGGCATTTTACTGCCCCTGTTGTGCAGGTGGGTACATAGAAGGAATGTAATGAGAAAGAGTGACAGGTTACAGGGGTGTCAGGAAGAGGGTAAGAGAAGGATGAGAATATTGATGAGAGTGGGGTGGACGGAAAATGAAGTATGAGAGAGAGGATGCAAATTATTGAGATAAGAGATGACTATTGATTTTACATTTGAATTCTTGAAGATTGTAGCTGTCAGGAAAGCAAGTAAGCGGAAGGGAATTCCACAAGCGGGAAGTGCGAGAAAAGAAACTGATGGAGTAGAATTTGCGTTTACAATTTATTGCTTTCACAGTAAAAGTATGGGACCTATCTGCTAATCTTGTGGCTCGAAGAAATTCGTATATAGGGGGTACCAATGAGCTAAGTTAATCGAAGCAAAAGCCGTGACAGTGTTTGTAGAAGAGACACGGGGAAGCCACACTGCGTCGGTGAGATGTTTCTTTAAATTCTATGACTTTTTACAAATACATCTATTATTAAGCAAAGAAAAAAAAATCGTAAACTTCTCAATTACACATGCGCATGCGCGTGGATGTGAAATAAAAGTAATTCCTATAATTCTCTCGACATGTGTCTATGTCTAATTACATTGTTCTTAATGAGAAAAGCCACAGCGAAATATTAATGACACGCCCGTAGTTATTAACAAGAATTGTTCAAACGGAAGGAGAAACAATACCGGATAGAAAAAGAAACGAGAGAAATAATTAGGAAAACACCCCCCTGCACCTAAAAAAAAAGGTTATGAATGAGTGCGCGTTGTGAAATCGGGGAGCCGAGTTCAAATTCCAGTTGAATTCATTGCATACACTTACGCGCAAATAGCTTTGGGAAATGTATTAATCCGTCTCTTTCTTTCAGTTATGGGTTAAATAACAGGACAGATTGGGTTCTATAGCCTTGGCTGGCAACCTATCTACCGCAGAAAGCAATGGCAACCTACTGCGGGATAATCTTCTGCTGCCTAGTCAGTCATGTCTCGAAAGAGACATGATCGCCCAAGCGTTTACCACATATGGCACTTAACTGACTGTAGATAGAAATAGAAAACAGGAGGAAAAATGCAAAAAAAAAATTGAGTGGAGGGATAAATAAAAAGAACATAGATGGGTAGAAGAGGCTGGGAATGAAAGAGGGAAATAGGGAAACAGGTCCGGCTTGAAACTAGTGGCGGGGACTCTCGGCCGATAAATGTATATTTAAAAATATATAAAAACAGAAGTGACTAGAAAATTTTATTTGACAGCAGCAGTAAAATCAGTGCAAAATACTCTTCAGTGGGAAATTCACACGATCTATGAAAAAATAGAAAATAGGAATGTTTAAGGAAAGATTTAAAAAAATAATTTTAAGCGTAAAATTCGTTTTAAAATATTTAAATAGGTCAAAAATATATTTAAAAACAGCGTACTGCTGCACTTGAAATGTTCTTGTATTGCAAAAACCCATACAGTTCAATCCTTATTGAGTGCCCCATAATCTCGGCCTTGTGCCACATCTAAGCAGCACTTAGAAAATCAATTCCTGCTGAATAGGAATTATCATCTCTCAGTTGCGTTTTTGTCCTGGGGCAGAGTGCGGCTCAGTTGTGTCTCTGTTCGAGAACAGATATGCAGCCGAGCAAAAAGGCAAGGGTATTATTAAGGTAATGCTAATATTAGATGTTTCTTTATAAGGAAACATCGGCATTCGACGATCTAGTAGCCAGTCCAGCAGTTTGCTGACATTTATAAAATCTTTGGCTGAGAACAGTTTTTTCAGGAATATAGGTTTCTCAAGTTCAGTCGCTGTTATCGCTCTTTCCAGTCTTGATAGGGGTTTCCTTCTTAACCTTTTATTTGAAGTAGTCTGGGATGTCCCTATTTGCTCTTCGAGTTACATGTGATAGCAATTTTAGTTGTTGCTGTTGTTGAAAGTCTTCAAGTGTTGTGGTATCTGTAATTTGATTCGGTTCCTTGTTTGTGATGCTGTATTACAAGTCCGCAAGGTTCAAAATGGGATGGTTCTCGTTAAGACCTACAGGATTCATTGGAGAGAATAATATATAAATTGACTAATCTTATGCATACACACTAACACATATCCAGTTACTAACACGACGTTCACTTACACCTCTAGCTCATTCATCCGACTAGAAGAAAGCTCCAAAAGAAAACCTGTGGCCTTGGGATCTTACTCTCACCGTGCCACTTCAGTAAACCATGGAATTTAGTTTTTTACTATAAATGGTGGGGCATGCCACTTGCACTGGCCAACGTTACCCAACGTTAAACTCAACTAGCGCATATCTTATGGGGTACTAGGACAGTTGAGTACCAGACAATTGCGCACCAGGACATTTGCATCTCTAGGAAAACGTGTCCCTGGATAATTGCATGACTCAGATCATTTTTGCATCCTTTAAAATCAATGACTATAAATTTTGTAAAAAGCATAGGTAGTAATGGTAATTTTTTAAAAAAGGAATAAAATAGTTTATTTTTGTTATAAATGCAATGACAGATTAAATATTTAAAAAAGATATTTCAAAAATTGAACATTATGGTCAGTTTAGGTGCCATACGTGATACACGCTTGGGCGATCATGTCTCGAAAGAGACATGACTGACTGGGCAGAAGATTATCCCGCAGTAGGTTGCCTTTGCTTTCTGCGGTAGACTGGTTGCCGACCAAGGCTATAGAACCCAATCTGCCCTGCTATTTAACCCATAACTAGAAGGAAGAGACGGATTAATACCTTTCCCAAGGGTATTTGCGCGTATGTGAATACAGTGGATTCAGCTGGAATTCGAACTCGGTTCCCCGGTTTCTCGTTCCGAGCCGATATCCACTGTACCACAACGCACATTATGGTAACTTCACAAATTAATCAAAAGTTATGAATATTGTGAGCTATCCATTTTTAGAAATTTATCTTGTTTTTAGGACTATCAGTAAGTCAATTAAGTGACAGACGCGATACACGCTTGGGCGATCATGTCTCGAAAGAGACATGACTGATTTTTCCGCAGTAGGTTGCCATTACTTTCTACGGTAAACTGGTTGCCAACCAAGGCTATAGAACCTAATCTTGTCTTGCTATTTAAGCCATATGTGTAAGTAGAAGATATGGTATTTTCGCGTAAGTGAATGCAACGAATTTAACAGGAATTCGAACTCGGCTTTCCGATTTCTCGTTCTGAGCTGATAGCATTGCACCACAACGTACACATCAGTCAGTCAGTTGAGTGTCATACGTGATACAGGTTTGGGCGATCATGTCTCGAAAGAGACATGACTGACTGGGCAAGTTTATCCCGCAGTAGGTTGCCATTGCTTTCGCCGGTAGACTGGTTGCCGACCAAGGCTATAGAACCCAATCTGTCCTGTTATTTAGCCCATAACTGGAAGGAATAGACGGATTAATACCTTTCCCAAGGGTATTTGCGCGTAAGTGAATGCAATGAATTCAGCTGGAATTCGAACTCGGCTCCCCGATTTCTCGTTCCGAGCCGATATCCAATGCACCACAACGCACACATACTTATCTAATAGAGCAATGATTCTCTTATTTGAAGTTATATTTTTGATAACAGAGTTGTTATGTTAATTATCTTTTTGCGTTTTTGGAATAGAAAATCCGAAGAAAATATAGCAACTTCAAATAATTACCAGAGATACGCAATTATAAGTGCAAAGAGTTTATCTCTTTAAAAGAGCAGATTCATGCCGACTTCGAAATTTCGTGAGGTCACTATTATGATGTTCCACTCGTCAGGGCTACTTGCCTTTAGTTCCCTGTTTTTCTTGTTTATCTGTTTAGTAAGCAAGAAAAACCGGGACATTACGGCAAATATATATATATATATATATATATATATATATATATATATATATATTCTAAATATATACTGTTAAATATAAGAGACAATGAATGTCTATTATGTTTAATCATGAGCCGTTCTAAACGTCGTATTTTGGCTTTAATTTCAGTTGAAAATAAAGACAAAAATTCTCCAACATTTGGATATTTTTTTATTAATTTGCTTTTAAGCTTTCGGCTCACATGAGCCATCTTCAGAGAGGTTATTTAGACGGTAATACAACTGAAATTAAAGTAAGAACATCATAAAGGTGTCCTCAAGAAACTTGGAAATCGGCATTAATCTGCTCAGTTAAAGAGACAAACTCTTTGTACTTAAAAGATTTTATGTAGACAACGTTTAATTACATTATTGCATATTCAGTTTTTAGTCATTTGCCAATAGATTTTTTTTTTTTATAAGCGTTTCACCCCGAGCAAGGCATGTCACTGCCACTACTGTGCAGGGGGCTACGTAGAGTGGAGAAAGGCTGATTAAATATAGGAAATAACAGAGGGTGGGTGATAGACGGGTGAGGATACCGAGAATGAGGGTTGGGTAGATGAGAGTGTTGTGAGAATAGTTGGGAGTTAGTGTGATAGGAGGTGTCTATTGACCCTACATTTAAACACCTGGAGATTGTAACTGTCGGGAAAGCAGACTTGTGGAAGGGAGTTCCACAGGCGGCTACAATCAGCAGACGTATACTGTTATCAACTCATGCAAACGTATATATTTTCAAATGAGAGAGATACTCATACTATTCTGTGAATGAATGAATACTCTTTCACGTTTAGCATTATGCCAGAATGGAATTCTTTTTATTCAATTTCACACCAGATCAAGATAAACCAGGTACGAAGTTGACTTAAAGTTCTTACCAACAAGCTGGATCCAGAAATACCATCCGGTTTTGCTAGTATGGGAACGATAAGTATGAGAAAGGTATACAAACAGCCGCTTGAGAGAGGGTGATGGGCAGTCTTTCAGACGAGAGTGCAAGTGGTATGTTCAGATGAGGCCTCTGTACAGCTGCACAATCAACTAGCCGAGAATAACTTACGAAGTATTCGAATGAAATAAAATTTACTGCTAAATATGAAAAGCTCAAGTTTTAATTTATTTATTAGTCTGATCGCGTTCCTATTTTAGTAAAGACACCCCTCTCCCATTCGTTACACATGACACACCGACTGGCCAAATTTCTTATGTTCTAATTTCTCCCTTCAGCGTTTTGAAATATGTAGAAAGCCAGATGAAGATCAGTCAGTTAGTTAAGTGCCATACGTGATACACGCTTTGGGCGATCATGTCTCGAAAGAGACATAACTAACTTGGCAGAAGGTTATCTCGCAGCAGGTTTGACATTTCTGCAGTAGACTGTTTGCCGACCAATCTGTCCTGTTATTTAACCCATAATTGGAGGGAAGAGACGGATTAATACCTTTCCTAAAGGTATTTGCGGGTAAGTGAATGCAAGGAATTCAACTGGAATTCGAACTCGGCTCCCCGATTTCTCGTTCCAAGCCGATATCCACTGCACCACAACACACATCCGCAGAGGAAAATAGAAATTTTAATTTACGATTTAGAATTAATGAACAAATGATAAAAGGTGTCATTCTTCGTTCTCTTTTACATGTCAGATGTTAAACTCTAAAGAGACTAAGTGTCAAAGGTGGAACAAGGGAAAAGTGTGAACGAACTCTTCTAATTTCAAAATGAATCCAATTATATCCACATTAGCTAAAATAATTGATTATTTTCTAGTAAAAAATAGTTTATTTGTTCTTGAGTCTGCTACTAAAAAGCGGTGTTCAACGTTCTGTTTTTAAAAGCCATTTCTCCTAAGAAAAAGTCTTCTTTACACAGTAAAGTCTCCGGCTCTGGCCTTGTACCTGTTTATTTTAACGTGAGCTTTTTTGTTTTCTCTTTCTTCTTCCCCCGTAAATCATCATTTGACACTGTCGTCTGTACGCCTCGGAGACTATTCCTTTTTTTCTGCTTCTTAAGTGTAAATTTGTAAAAGGTCTAGATCATTGACTTCTGCAATTTGGAACTGGTTGCGAGTAAATATGAAAGGTTCACCAGCGCCACCTGTTGGGCAAACACAAGAACTACTTTCTCCTAGCTTACAGCTCATGATTCACGGGTAGCAACAGCGGCCTTGGTATGACTGACAGCTCGTAATGATAAGATCGAATAACACCTATTTACGCCCTTTTTGATAAGATCTTAACAGGTATAAAAGCAGCCTAAAAGGATTTTATTAGTCATATTTGAAGGCAAGTCATAGAAATGATGTAAACAGCGAATTTAGTCAGCGTCGAAAGGTAAAAAATATTATTGAATGCAATACCTCAAGAACAATATATTTGATATCCCAAACCGCAGCAATCAATTTCGCATGAAAAGATTTATAGTTTTAAGCATAATAAGATCGCGTTGAAGTGTTCAAGTGATATATAATAAGCGCAAGGCCAGACGATCATTTTGGCCTGTCACCTGGTTCACACTCCTCTCCAGTCTTTTGAACAGTAATAGAGGTTTATCCCTTGTTTTCTGTTTAGGATTGGGTTTCTGGTTCCTCTTAACATATTTTCATTCACTCCCGAGAGCTCCATTCATCTTAGTGGCATTATCGCCTTGCTTGGAATGAATTGATAAAAAATACCACCGATTTTCTAAATGAGAAGATTCTCCTGCCTTTAAAATCAGAACGCTTATGGTAAAATCACGCTGAAAAACAGGTTATCGTATGATCATCAAAGTTAAGCAATGTAGATCTTGCTCAGTACCTAGATGGGTGACCACTTATGAGGTAAATTTTTGTTTTGTTCCCCGAAGGCCTTTACCCCTTCAAATCTTTTCAAAACATCCCTATTTCCGTGCAAATGTATATGCTGAACTCAAATTGATAATTGTTTATTGAAGAAACCTACCTTTTTTCATGTTATCGAGCAGAAAAATATGGAACTTCTTGTCGATGTTTATCTCAGCCCCTAACCACGGTTAGAAAATGTTATTCACTGCAAACTGACTTCACGCGTAGTTTTCCGATTTTTCGGTCTTTTTACTTCCTTTTTGCAATTCATTCAGTCAGTTACGTGCCATACGTGATACACGCTTGGGCGATCATGTCTCGAAACAAACATGACTAACTAGACAGAAGATCCCGCAGTAGGTTGCCTTTGCTTTCTGCGGTAGACTGGTTGCCGACCAAGTCTATAGAACCCAGTCTGTCCTGTTATTTAACCCATAACTGGAAGGAATAGACGGATTAATACCTTTCCCAAGGGTATTTGCGCGTAAGTGAATGCAATGAATTCGGCTTTTGCAATTTTCGCAATTACTACACGGAAAATGAGTTCCTAATCCAAATCAATCACGGAGTAATTGCTCAAATGGAGTAAATCGACCGAAATAATATCCTACGCCTCAAATCATTCAGCGGTGAATCAGATATGAGAACAGTGGTAAGGGGTGAGATATAGTTCGATGTATTTTTGGTCGGTAGGTTGCTTCAATAAACAATTATCGATTTGAGTTCAGCATATACATTTGCACGGAATTAAGGATGTTTCAGAAGGTTTTGACAGGGTAAAGGCCTTCGGGGAACAAAACAAACATTTACCACTTAGGAATAGCAGATGCTATAGACATGTATATCCGGCTGGTGTAATGGATAACGGCTCAATATTTAAAATCGGAAAGATGCGTTCAAGTTCCAGTTGTGTTCGTTATCTACCCCTTTGGAAAGCTATAAATCCACCCATTCTCTCTTCAGCTATGGGTTAATTTATGTAATTTGTATCATTAAATCATTATGATCGCCAAAATGTTCTTACCATTTAAAAATATTTTCTGACTTTAAACAACTTCAAATAGTAAAATAAAATAGTTGTTAAAACTAAATCAATACCACCATCCGATATATTGATTTTTACTTGAGTTCTAAAGCTAACCTTAATTAGTAGTGAGAGCTACGCCTCTGTCTGAGAATGAAATGTTTATATTTACAATGACATCTTCGTGTTTAGAATGAAATGTTCGTATTTATAATAACATCATCGTGTTTAGAATTGACGGACGGTCATGTTCACATTGTAACAGCAGCAATAAAATCGAAAGCTCAAACTTCAATCACAAGACCTCAATAGCACCAAATAGTCTTAACCGTTTATTCTATTACCGCTAGCATTAATCATTTGTTTTAGTTTCGGAAAATGGATTAAATCCGCTCATTTGCTCAAGGCGTTTTAGCAGTTGTGAGCTGCAAGTTGATGGTATAACAGTGAAGATTCTGTGTTTCTCGTGCTTCTGTTCATCCTGATTATTGTTCACATTCCAATATTTTGTCCACGATTGTTGTTTTCATTTTCGCTCGACAAAAGAGCAAAATGCAATTCGCACAAGAATACACAAAAAATATTCAGTGCCCACCATTTTGCCCAGCATTCTCTGAGTTCCCACCCTGTTCTATGGTGGAATTAAAGATTTGTTCCGCTGCCTTGCCCATCCAGCGGGGTTCGTATTCACAGCCTTCAATGCGCATCTATTTTGAGGTCTTTACTTGTTTATTTATTGTCTGACTGTGTCTGACTGTGTCTGACTGTGTTATTCATTGCGTTCTTTATGAATTGCGGCAATAATAGATACGAATTGAGAAAGGACACACAGAGATGCAGACGCATGCGCAGGCATACATAAGTGTAGAATACACACAAACAAATACCGAAAGACACGGTGACGCAATATGGTATTTACGACATTTTGATTAGTCTGACGCATGGCAAAATTAGCAATAATGGTCTGTGTTAATCTCTCAATAGTGAAAAGCATGCTTTTGAAACTATTATTCGCACGTTTATCATTTAACTGGACCCCAAAAATGGCTCTTAGTTTTGGTGTAAAAGCCTTAACAATGTCATTTCCGAATCAGGTTATTTTAGGTAATAAATTCTTTGAGGATTAGCATTATATATGTTAGAATATATATATATATATATATATATATATATATATATATATATATATATATAAACGAGTTATTTCGCTACCTTGGTTTCCACCATAAGTGGTTTCTTCAGGCGATTTTTAATAACTTATTAAAGTTTAATAAGTTATTAAAAAAAACCCACTCATGGTTGAAAACAAGGTAGCGAAATAACTCGTTTATAAATGAAAAATTTTCAAAAGTTCTACAATTTAATTGTATAGAACACTTTTTAATAAAAATGTGTACTGGTCTAACCCTATTAGGGCCAAAATCTAAGTAATAAACAATCATTATATATATATATATATATATATATATATATATATATATATATATATAAAGACATATAGTTTTAAGGCATGCTATATTTCTGGATTGAAATGCCCAATGTAAGGAATAGAACGTATGTAAATATAAAATTGGACTTTGAAATCAACACCTGGCGATTACGATTAAACATGAAACACTCTGTAGACAGCGGGTATCGCCTTCAGTGTCCACTTATATATATATATATATATATATAGGTTTAAGGTGCGGTATATGTATGAGTAAATGTGCTCCGTATCAGGTACAGAGTGCCTGTATAAATATAAGGGTGGACACTGAAGCCAATATCGAGTGGCGACAATCTGTTTCATTCTTGAACGCCCTCTTATGAAGGTGATGTTCAAGCATGAAACAAACTTTTAATAGTCGGTTTTGATATCAGTATCCACTTTATATATATATATATATATATATATATTAGTCATCTACATACAAGCCTGTTTCGCTGTATCACAGCTCATCACTGTAGATAGGCATCTGCAGTATAATCGATTCTCACTTAGTATCTCAACTTCTGTCACTTTCTCGCCGACATGATGTGGCTTCGCTCTGCATTTTCTACAATTATGTTCATGCCAACTGCTCTGCCGAGTTTTTGCCCTGGTGCTCCGTTTACCCGAATTTAAGCCAGATACCTGAGGATGTGCATTGTGGTGCAGTGGATATCGGCTCGCAACGACAAATCGAGGAGCCTAGTTCGAATTCCAGTTGAATTCATTGCATTCACTTACGTGCAAACACACTTGGGAAAGGTATTAATCCATCTCTTCCCTCCAGTTATGGGATAAATAATATGACAGATTGTGTTCTATAGCCTTGGTCGGCAACCAATCTACTTCAGAAAGCAATGGCATCCTACTGCTGGATAATCTTCTGCCAAATCAGTCATGTCTCTTTCGAGACATGATCGCCCAAAGCGTGCATCACGTATGACACTTAGCTGACTGACCTTCTTCTTCCATCCATGTATTCAAACACATTAAGCATGTTATGCGTTGTTTACCTCTGTTCCTCAGATCCTCAATCAGTCTTGTGAATATTAGATTTTCCAAGCCCTCTTTCCTCATTATTTGCCTTATAAATGTGAACTACCTCTTTCTGCTCGTATGGTTTGCGCTATCGTTTGCATCTCTCATTATCTTGACTATTTCTAGTCAGTGAATTTAAAATATCTGACGCTGAGAGTCAACATAGCGCTTCATAAATTATGTGTGACTATAAAAAAAACTTCCACTTACGATCCGGATCTTACAAACTAGAGAAGAAATCATCAAATCCTACTATAATTTGTTGATAGCAATACTTATACATAAGTGGGAAATATCACATATGGACTGGAAACACGTTTAAAGACAATTTGAAAAAATTAAATAATCAGTATTCATGTTCAAATAATTAGTAAAATGACTAGAACTGATGATGTATATCAAAATCGTTACAAGTCTCCAAGCCAGGATCTCTTTATTTCGATGTTTGGTGCAACACCTTCTCCCTTTTATGTAATTCTAATCCTGAAACTAATCATAATAAATGCGTCATGTGTAATATATACTGTTTAAAATAAAAACGGAGCGTCTATTTTAAATACGGATATCGACTAAAAATAACGTTTGAAGAAACAAACACGTCGCATTAAAGTCATTAACTCTTTATATATATATATATATATATATATATATATATATATATATATTCTTTGATATATATATTCTTTGATCGTGTCGCCTACGTGTTCGAGCAGTTAAGATACGTCAAATCATATATATATATATATATATATATATATATATATATATATATATATATATATCCGAGTGAATACAGAACGAAGAATTCTTTCCACGTCCAAAAGATTAATTTAAAACGGTGCTCGATATATAATTTTCTATATAGAGCTGTGAATATGTACATGTTCTAAAATATAATTTATAATATATATATATATATATATATATATATATATATATATATATATATATATAATAGATCTGACATATGTTAACTCCTCGACCACGTATATATATATATATATATATAGTATTATCTATAGTATATATATATATATATATATATATATATATATATAGTATTATCAATAATGTTGACATAGGCGATCGTAGCTTTCCCCAATACCTTCATAACTTTCATCTTTCATCGGTGAGATATAAGTCCCATTCGAACAGCTTGTTCCTACATTGTGCTACTTGTGGAATCGACTCCTAAGATGATGCTTCCCAGTTTACTACAATCTTAACTCATTCAAATCTACGGTTAACCGTTACATTTACCGCATCTTCTCATAAATTGTCTTTTTCAGCAGTGTGACTAGAGAGGGGAGAGGAGGAGGCCCCCACTGAGCAATACCGTATAACCCTGCGTAGGCTGTATTGAAATAAAAGTAGTTTTAATGGCGAGGCACTATTCACAGTTAAAGTACTTTTTCGATTTTGTTTAACTTAATTTATGGCATATGTAGTTAAGCGATGTTTATATTCACTGAATAATAAACATTACCCAGTGATGTATTCGGAGCTTTTTTATCATTTTTAACATTACCAAACCTGTGAACGGAACTAGGTTCCGTTCTTTTAATGTCGCAGTACCCCTATGTGTGGGAGACACATTTTGGTTGATATCATATTAAATTCAGTTAGTTTCTTGACAGAAGTTTGTTTCAGGGTATATGTTGTGCTATTTTTGACTGTTAGTCATATTTGTGGTTCACACATACGCGCGCACACACACACACACACACAAACACATAAACAAAGACACACACACACATATCTAGGGTGTTCCAATACCTCTGACCGCTTTAAAATGGTGAAAGTTTAAGCGTCTTATAATTTTTTTCAATTTCTTTCAGATTTAACAACTTCAGTCTTTGGCAATTGCAACCATAGAAAGATTAAAAATCGAAAAATGTTATCGAAGCCTATTACGAAAATGGGCGTTCAAATAGAAACGCAATAATGGCTTTATTGAATGAGAAGTTCCCAGCTTGCATCATCTTTCGAAACAATGATGCCATTTGGCCACCACTATCGTGCAACTTGACGCCTTTAGATTTCTTCTTTTGAAGGTCATCTCAAAAGTAAGGTCTATGCTAACTAGCCAAAAAAATTCAGCAGCTGAAGGATGAGATAATAAGTTTTTTTCAAGAGATTCAGGAACGCAGTAGTCCAATGCAAAACATACCCAGGTGCTGACTGCGGAAGTGACCACGTCCCAGTCATCTGCAAACTAAAAGTGAAACTCCGAAGACTAAAGAAGCCCAGCATATCACCAAGACTGCAATACGACACACTAGAGGACGATCTCACCCTGCAGAAAGAATATAATAACAGCGTGAGAAAGAAATATGAAGAACAAATTGGAAAAGGATACTCAAAATGGGATTCACTAAAAGAAGCAATGGTGACCTCAGCGAACAACATAGCCCCAAAGGAAATCAGACGCAGAAGAAAAAACGAGTGGATGACCGAAGAGATCCTCCACATGATGCAAAGGAGACAAAAAATAACGCCAAGACACGGAGCAGAATACAAAAAACTTCACAGGGAGATAAGGAACAAATGCAGACAAGCCAAAGAGGAATGGCTCAACAACAATTGTGCAAAAGTAGAGAGACTGAGCAGGAACAACAAAGCAGAGATGCATAAAGAGATAAGAGAACTGACAGGACAAAAAACCTGCTCTTCAACAGGATGCATAAAATCCAAGGAAGGGACAATCATATTAGAGAAAGAGGAAATACTCCAGCGATGGGAAGAATACATAAAGGATCTCTTTTGCGACAAGAGAGAACAACCGAGAATACACAAGGAGGTGGATGGACCGGAAATACTAAAATCCGAAGTGGAAGCTGCAATGGCCAAAATGAACAGAAATAAAGCACCTGGTCCAGATGGCATAGTGATAGAGCTGCTGACAGCCTTAGAAGAATATGGCATAGAAAAGATTACCGACATAATAAACGAAATTTATAGCAGCGGAATAATACCAGAAGACCTATGCAAGTCGATATTTATAGCGCTACCGAAGAAACCTGGTGCAAACGAGTGCGAACTACACAGAACTATCAGCTTAATGAGTCACATTACAAAACTGATGGTCAGAATCCTGATGAATAGAGCGAGAAGCAGAATCAGGCCAGAGATAGGGCAGGAACAGTGCGGGTTCGTCAAGGATACTGGAACAAGGAATGCCATATTCATGATTAGGATGCTCTCTGAAAGGGCATTACAAATGAAGAAAGACTTGTACCTATGCTTCATTGATTACGCGAAGGCATTCGACAAAATACGACACAAAGAATTGATGGAAATGCTAGGCAAGCTCGACATTTTCGGCAAAGACATAAGAATAATCAAGAATCTCTACTGGCAGCAAACGGCCTGCATACGGACAGGTAACGACCTCAGTAGATACACAAAGATAGAAAAGGGCGTAAGACAAGTATGTGTCTTTTCACCGGATTTGTTCAACCTATACAGCCAGAATATTTTGAGGACCCTATATGACACACCAGGATTTGTTATTGGAGGCCACAACCTGAACAACATAAGATATGCGGACGATACAGTACTGATTGCGGACACGGAAAGTAAACTGCAAGATCTCATACAGAAAGTAGCAGTGGAGAGTGACAAGAAAGGACTACAAATAAACTTTAAGAAAACTGAGTGCATGGTCATCAGCAAAAGATACAACCCAAAATGCCAAATACAGGTAGGGGATAACAGAATCAAACAAGTCCAAGAATTTAAATACCTAGGAAGTGTTCTAACAGGAGATGGAAAGTGCGACACGGAGATCCGAAGGCGAATTGGCATGGCAAAGGACGCATTCCAGAAGATGAGCAAAATACTAACACACAGGAAAATCTCAATAGAAACGAAGAAAAGAGTGCTAGACTGCTACGTGATGTCAGTTCTTCAATACGGCTGTGAATGCTGGACAATATCATCGAAAATGAGGACAAAACTGGAAGCGGCCGAAATGTGGTTCTACAGAAGGATGCTACGGATATCGTGGACTGAGCATACAAGCAACGACGAAGTGTTAGAAAGAATGGCAACAAAAAGGAAATTGATGCTGAGCATCAGGAAGAGACAATTGAAGTTCCTGGGACATGCAATGAGGAAGGAGAGCCTGGAGAACCTGATACTGACTGGACAGATAGAAGGAAGGAGAGACAGAGGAAGGCAGCGGATAACATATTTGCAGGGTCTGATCAGGTGGATGACGGAACGAGGGTTGCCAGGAGCAACAGGAACAAACATACTAAGAGCCATAAGGGATATGGAGACGTGGAGATCCATGATCGCCTACGTCCTGAAGGGACAGGGCACATAGAAGAAGAAGAAGAACATACATATAGAATTATCTACGGTTTTAATGCACTTGATACATAACTGACCAATGAGAATTGATCAAAACAAATTGAAAATACAAAAGTGCTGTTTTTTTTTTGTTTTTTTTGGTCTGTGTTTTCTCAATCACTGATGAAGCTTTAAAAAGAGTGAAACATGTTGAACTGATCTACGTTTAATTTATAACATCTATTTACGTCCCACAGTAACAATAAAAATTAGCTTCTTAACTTCATCGAAGAAAACTTTAAAGCAATTTATGAAGTTTTTCCAGTTCTTTCAAAACAACTTTAATGAGGCTCAATAAAATTAAATAGATTAAATGTATGCAAGGTCATGACCTACTTATATATATATATTTTTTCTTGTTTGAACATTATTTGTAAATAAGTAGGTCTGTTAATACTCTTTCGTAACTTTCCGTAGTATGATTTCATAATATATATATATATATATATATATATATATATATATATATATATATAAAATAAAATAAATTTCGATGTTCAAAACTGTTGAATGATCATTTCAACATGAAATCCCTAAGAAAGATTTCACATCTCATCGAAATTTATTTTATTTTATAATTAGCTCTGTAATTTTAATTTCATTGAGCTCTCCACCTGTATCATTTTTTTAATATTAAAATGTTAATATTAATTAGTATCGGGTCTTTGGGATTTATCTTCCTACTTTATCTTTAGGATTAAAGTCATTTTTTAAAATATATATATATATATATATATATATATATATATATATATATATATATATATGTATATTTGTGTGTGTGTGTGTGTTAAAGAAAAACAAAATCTGTTGATGGAACCAAGGGGCGACTTGTCAAAATCTAAAACTCTTATCCAGATACAGTCTCGAATAAAAACAAAACTACTGAAAAAGAAAAAGGAAAAGGGGCCTCAATGCCAATTTACCTACTTAGTAAAGTGCTCAAAGTTTAAGTTGCCTAGACAGAACAAAAAACGCCTAATTAACTCAAATCCTATAAAAAAAATGGATCTCGTCGTTTCTCACACTGCCTTCTGCTCATGTGGGTATATAGTCGGTACTATTGTAGTCACGTTATCAAAGCTTGAGCATGTTCGTGTCATTTTCCCTACTGCTGTTACAGTGTAAACATGACCGCTCCGCTAGCTGCACAAGGAGGAAAAAAAGAGTAGTGATCTGCATCTGCAGAGAACATCGACGATAACACACTGGTTCATTATTATCATCTCTCGGGCTTGATGAAAATTCTTTTCAGTGGTGGAGGTTGATGGGCGTCCTGCTTCTTCTTTGTGCGTCCCAGTTGTTCGGCTACTTTGAAACCATTTCAATTTACTGATGCACACCTCAACGCGATAGAGCACCGAACGCCGTACTGTGATAAAAGCCCCAGATTAATTTTACATTACGACATTACAGAGAAATCGGATCACTGCTCTTTGTTCCTTCTCGATGCGCACTGCTCGCGAAAAAAATTTAAAAATACTGCTGGCAAGAACACTGGCACGAACAAGCTGAAAGTTCGATCACGCGACCACAATCGTATCAACTATAAGAACGTTATAAAGAAAGTGTGGATAATTTTTATTTACCCTCGTAGTAAATAACAAAGCATATATAGAAAAACTGCCTAGAGGTTATAACCTTGAATATATTTAATCTATTTACACTTATTGCCTAGCATTTAAGTTGTTTCAAAAGAACTGAAAAGGCTCCTTATATTGTTTTAAAGTTCTCTTTCACCAAGTTCCGATGTTTATTTTTTATCGTTACTGAGAGACGTTAAACAGTTAAGTTATAACATCTGTCTCGCCTTTTGTTTTTTTGTTTTTCGTTTGTTTGTTTTTTTTTGTTTTTTTGTTTGTTTTTTTTTAGGATAATTACCTCAAATCCTTGTTATTTAATTTCAAAAGTGTTCATTTCACTTGATAATGATATTTTGTTTTTGTGTTTTTTTTATACAATAAAGTTCACTTTGTACAAGGGACGCAAAATAGATAAGTTATATTTCCTGCTTATCTGCCTATTTATATTTTTCATTTTTATTATTTATGTTTTACCTTTTATATTTTTTGCTTTCATGTAATTTTCTTGGCTTGTATGTTTTTTAGTTTTCGGAATCCAGCTTATTAGATTATGGGATTTTATGATATCAAAGAAGGAATTTCTTTTCCTGTTTGCATTTGGGAATGACCTATTGAAAAGACAGAATACAGAAACAAAAGACAAAACCAAATAATAGAAGAATCTTTCTAGCCGTGACCCCTTCAGTGAATTCAACAATGTTCGATTCTGTTTTACATGAAATCTTATAGTATTTTGCCAGTCATTTCAATAACTTTTTGTATATTTTGTCAAATCTCGGTTGTGAACACAAAATACGCCTTGATCCTTTGTTAAACAATAATGTCACTGCAGGTAAACTGTTTTTCTCTTCTTTCAATATTTTACTCATTTTTGAGCGACAAAAAAGCTGAGCGATTTTTCTTGGTTTTAATAGAGATATTATCAGCTGGAACGTTCTCGTCAGAGCGTGACGAGAATTTAGAGAGAATACCAAGAAATAAATAATGATTTTTTTCCTTTCTGTTTCTTTCAATCTTTTCTTGCCCAGTCTTGGTATTAAGAGCTTCGGGTCGTCTAATAATCACGCTACTTATTACAGATTCATCCTCGAAAGGAAGACACGTCAATCAAAATACCATAATTGCATATATATATATATATATATATATATATGTGTGTGTGTGTGTGTGTGTGTGTGTGTGTGTGTGTGGTTAGATAAAGAAGGCAAGAGGCAAACTATGATTTTAACGCCTCCGCGTTTCGTCCTGTGATGGACTTTATCAAGGCAAAAAGATTAAATGAATTTTATTTAAATTTGTCTGTATGTGTGTGTCCGTTACCTATAGACTCCGAAACGGCTAAACCGATTTTCTTGAAAATTTACACAGTTGTACTATAAGCGTCTGCGAGTGTTGTTAGCTAGGTTTTGTCTCGAGGTTCCCCCCGATAAATATCGAAAATTGATAATCGAAAAAAATCGGGTTATAGAAAGAGTGGTCCGATTTTAATCAAATTTGATACACTTATAGACAAAGACAAGGTAAGGATACCGAGGATGAGGTTAGGGTAGATGGGAAGAGTGTTTGAAAGAATGGGAGCTAGTTAGTGTGTTAGGAGGTGTCTATTGACCTTACATTTAAACTCCTGGAGATTGTAACCATCGGGGAAGCAATCATGTGGAAGGGAATTCCACAGTCAGGAAGTGCGAGAGAAGAAAAAGTTGCGGTTGCATTTTATCGGTTTCACTGTAAAAGGATGGGATCTAGTTGTTAATCTAGTATCTCGTGCAAATTCGTACCTAGGGGGCACCAGTGATCTAAGTTCATCGGAGCAGAAGCCGTGAAACTATTTATAGAAGAAACACAGGGAAGCCACGTCGCACCAAGTCGGTATCGATCACATTACAGACTCTCCGCTGTACCTTGTCGAGAAGCCCGAGGAGAATAGCAGGGGCACCCGACCAGATGTGGCAGCAGTATTCAATGCACGGGCGGATGGTAGATTTATATATGTGCAGGATAGATTCAGACGGAAAAAACTTCCGGGCCCTGCACAGAGAACAGACTTTCATAGCAGCGGATTTAGCAATGGATTCGATATAGTCATTCCACTTGATGTCTGCTGAAAGTGAGGGGTAGTGTTTTACTCTCTGGGAGGCAAGCATGGTCCATGCTAATGGGAGGTAGGTGCGATTGTTTATGATGGTTAATTGATAGTAGCTTCGTTTTAGAAGTATTAAAATTTACGAGCCATTTCTTACCCAGTCCACTACGGATTGGAGGTCCTTTTCGAGCTCGGCTGCAAGGTTAGCTTTGTCGCCTACACCACATTTTTGATCGAGGCGAGAGTAAACTGTGGTGTCATCGGCTTACATACCTACTTGGGATCTTATGGTATCAGGGAGATCATTAATGTAGATCAAAAAGAGCGTAGGACCTAGGACAGAGCCTTGATGGACACCCGCATTCGTATGTTAGTTCTGGGAGGCATGTCCGTTTAATACCACTTTCAATGTGCGGTTAGAGAGGAATTACTGGATTAGTTCAAACAAATGCCCAGTTATGCCATAGCTCTGCAGTTTGCATAGAAGGCCATCATGCCAAACTCTGTCAAACGCTTTAGAGATATCAAAGGCAACGGTTCGGGCTTCGCCATTCCTGTCGAGTGCCTGGTATATATACTCGGTGATGGTCGTTAGCATATCAGCAGTAGACCTGGTGTAGCGAAAAATATACTGCTTGTCCGTGTGCTGTGAGATGCTGAACCACCTCTGCGTTGATAATGGCTTCGAACACTTTGCCAAAGATCGGAAGAAGGCTGATAGGGCGGTAATTTGCGGGGTCCGACTGTTCTCCAGTGTTTTTAAATATCGGAACTACAGAGGAAGATATTTTCTTGTTGTGTTTGCTAATTATTTTTTTCATATTTTCTCTGCAGCTGTATATATATATGAATTTCTCCGTCTCTCTCTCTCTCTCTCTCTCTCTATATATATATATATATATATATATATAAAGAGAAAGAAAGAAACAGAATTGTATTAGTGATTTTGTGTTGGGGTTGATGCCATGATATTGCGAACGACGACATTTAGGAAGCTAGAAGGAAGATCTTCAAATATGCCCTACTGACATTTTAAGGAAGCGCGTGCATGTGTACGCGTGCGTGCATGTATGCGAATGTTTGCATGTATGCGAATGTTTGCATGTATGCGAGTGTGTGCATGTGTGTGTGCGTGTGTTTGTGTGCGTGTTTATGTGTGTGGGTGAAGGGACTGAAGAATTCGCTTTTCGAACCCTTGGTTCTCTCAGGGGTCGAATGTGTATCTCAAGATTCCATGATAAAATTAGCAAACAATTTGAAATGGGAGCCATCGAAATAACTTTGTTATAACTAGATTTGCTACGTAGAGCATCAAACATTTCTGCTACGCAAACACACATAGACACGCATATATATATATATATATATATATATATATATATATATATATGCGTATATATATGTATAGAAAGAGAGAGAGAGAGAGAGAGTCATACGCACACATACAAATACACACATATATATATATATTCATATTGTCGTATGTTTGTGTGTGTGCGTGTGTTTTACGACAACCAACTTATCCTTACATACCCAAGACATCCTCCTAATGTCTTATCATTTTCACACACACACACACACACACACACACACATATATATATATATATATATATATATATATATATATAGAATTAATGAACTTACGAAAACAAAAAAAAAATACCAACAACTCTATCCAACCACGCCTAAAGGAAAGAAAAAATAATACAAACATCTAAGAAACGTACCTTAACTTGAACTGATGCATAATTAATCCAGACGGAGAAATTCAATACAAAAAAAATAACATATGGGTCAAATCATAAATACGATTAACAAATATTCAAGAGACACTATTTAGCCGTATACAAAAGTGTTATTCCTGGATCATATGTAAATATATATAAAATAATATATATATATATATATATATATATATATAGTTCTAAAGATATGTTATATTCATAGGTAAAAATGTTGTGTATTCGTAATAAACCATTTCTAAGTATGAAAGTTGAGTCCGATATATATATATATATATATATTAATTAAATTAAATTAAAATAAATTTTCAAAATTAAAAAATGTTGAATGAACATTTCAACATGAAATCCCTAAGAGAGATTTCACGTCTTCTCAGCAACAGTGTAAATCAAAATGAAAAAAATAAGATTAAAAAGAGAAAAAAATAACGGTTAGGATTTGAGAAATATAAGTCACAAAAAATTTTTTGAAAATCAGTCTATTTTTGGTTTTTACTTTTAGATACACACACACACACACACACATATATATATATATATATATATATATAATATATATATATATTATATATATATATATAATAAATTATTATTCTCTCTCTCATTATATATATATATATATGTGTGTGTGTGTGTGTGTGTGTGTGTGTGTGTGTGTGTGTGTGTGTGTGTGTAGCCAGAAATCTTTCATTTAAAGATGTTTCGCTAAATACACCCGACAAGGAAGATTTTTTAATTTTCGATTTAATTTTTCCAGTATTCTTACATGTTTTCTTTTTGCTGGAAATAAGAAATGTAAAAATGTTCCATAATTTTTTACTTATCAAGCGCTTTATGCCACTACACTCTCCTTTTCAAAAATACAAAAATTATGTTACAGTCAAACATGAAGACAAAATAGCAACATCGTAAAAATAACATTGCCTTTGAAATGGCTTGAAAGCGTTTGGAAAGTCGAAAATTATGGAACATTTTTTCACTCTTTACCGCCAGCAAAAAAGAAGCATGTAAAAATACTGTAAAGATTAAACAAAAAATTAATAAAATCTTCCTTGTCAGTCTTTTTTAACGAAACATGTTATATATATATATATATATATATATATATATATATATATATATATATATATATATGGGATGGACAAAAAATAATGAAATACTTAGTACCATAACATAATTTTGACAATTTGATATAACTGTCAAAAGTTTGTCTGTTTTTATTTGTTGATTTAATATTTATAGTAATTCATTGTTTTATTAAAATTGTTCTTTTTTTACAGATTTAAATAAGTTTATCAAAATCAACAGTCAGGTCTATTTAAGAATTTTAAGTGATCAACTCCTTCATATGTTTAGGTACTGTTTCCGAAGAAAAATACCATATTTCAGGATGATAATACACCCATTCAAACAGCTAAAGTTGTAGCTGAATGATACGTAGAACATTCTAGCAAAGTAGAACATATTATCTGGCCACTGCAGTCCCCAAATCTCAACATCATTGAAAATTGATGGTTCATTTTAGTAAAACAAGCGAGAAGTAGATATCCTCCACCTTCAACATTGAAAGAATTGGAGACTGGTTAATTAAAGAATAGATCAAAATTTCTCTAGAAAAAATTCAAACCTTGTACGAGTCTATCCCACGCAAAATTCAAGCTTTAATTACTACCAAAGGTAGTCTTATCCATAATGATTTCAAGGTGTTTCCATTATTTTGTCCACCCACTGTATATCCGGAATTAATGAATCTATGAAAGCCAAAATTAACTCACAATATCTATCCAACCACTCCGAAGTAATAAATAAATCATAGGAATGTACCTTTACACAAAAGAACACAAAGTTCTCCACAGCCTAAAATAAGAATTTAAATAATTATAAAATAATAAAAATGTACAAAAAAACAAACACATCGGTCAAACCTTTAAAATATTCCTTCATTATTATTTCTCATGTTTTTTCTTAGATACAACTTTAATCTATAAGAGCATACTTATAAGCATATAAGTATGCTCTAGAAAAATATATACATTATGCCGTTTCTATATTTGACTGTAATTTTTCTATTTATGTTTCTTTCAATCTCTCTGTACAGTCTTAGATTATTTAAATCATGTATGGATGCGGTAGTTTCCATAACAAATATAAGAATCCAGTTCATCTGCACCATCATAAAATCCTACGTCTATCATCAAAATCTTCCTGTTCTCAAATTCTCACATTGGTTATGGTTGGCTGGAGGATTTGGTTTAGCAGAATATCATTTGCTACGGGTTATTTAATGCCAAAATCTAAATATTTCGTACATAATTATGGTTTCAACTAAATATATTTTGAGAACATTTTTATGCCTTCAACTACAGATAAAATATGTTGTTAGTTATTTTACAATAAAAGTTATTGTTAGTAATTCTACTATAAAATGTAATGCTGGTCATTTTGTTATAAATAAGTAGTGTTGGTAATTTTACTATAAATAGATATTGCATGCTAGGGCTACTTCACGTTGAAACACAGCTTCCCGTACGGTTATCGAAGTTAAGCAACGATGAGTCTGGTCAGTACTAAGATGGGTCACCGCTTGGAAATACTAGGTGATGTAAGCTGCAGGTCAGGTCAGACTATGTCTGCTACTGGTACCACATAACCCAGTACTACCTGCCATGAGCCGGGTTGGCGGTGACTAAACCGGTGCCCCTGATGGGTGAATGCTCGGTGAGGAAGCTGGTGTAGGCACCCTGCAAGGCCGAAAAACAAGACGTGTCAAAAGGTCTGCCTACACAAGCAAACCAGCTGTCGTTTAAATAGTCTTCGTCAACTTGCATCGCCAAGCGTGGTGAGTACGGCAAATCCCCTGAAATGAAGGACATGATAACAGTGGAAGTCATCCAGGGAAGTGTTTCTCAAATGAGAGTAAAAAAAATCCATGATCCAGCTATTGTTTGTAATATATATATATATATATATATATATATATATATATATATTGTCTGAAGACACAACTCATGGTGGAAACCTAGGTCGCGTAATAACTCGTTTACAAATGGAAAATATTCAAAGTTCTACAATTTGATAGTATTGAACACTTTTTTATACAAATGTGCACTGGTCTAACCCTATTGTGACCCAAAACTATGTATTAAACAGTCAATCGATCAATCAATCAATATATATATATATATATTGACACTGAATTCGGTCGACTGATACTAAATTGGTCGAGTTTTGATCCCGGCAAGAAATAGGTAGATGTCTAGCCATACTAATGAGATGTGAGACAGTGAAATAGGCTTGTACGTAGATGACGAATCTAAACTTATTTATAAATGGAACTTTGTCTCTATGTGTGTGTGTGTGTGTGTGTGTGTCCGTTACCTATAGACTACGAAACTGCTGAACCATTTTCCTGGAAAATTTACAGTTGTACTATAAGTGTCTGCGAGTGTTCTTAGCTGGGTTTTGTGTCAAGGTACCCCCCAATAAATATCGAAAATGGATAATCGAAAAAATCGGGTTATAGAAGGAGTGGTCCGATTTTAATCAAATTTGATACACTCATAGACAAAAACATAAGAAACGATATTCAGACGTTTCAAGGTTGCAGTTCTTACATCAGTGCAGAAAATCGATAATATATATATTTATAAAAGGCAAGATACCGGGTCTGATCAAAATCAGTTTTCAGCCCTTTTATTTTAGTTTTTGCTTCGGGTTTGGCTCTAAGTAGGTATAATTGTAGTTCTTCGTCTCAGCCATGATACCATTTACTCAGAGGACTTATTTAGCATTCAAAATTCTGTTTACAACGAAAAAATCTTATTTGATATCGATACCAGGAAATCAAAATTTGACTTTTTCATCCATTCATTTTTCATCCATTCATTTTTCTTTCAGTCTACGGTTTCGCTTTAACTGGAAACAACTATTGCTTTTTAGTCTTTCGTGCCAACGTCCAAAGAGTCTGAGCTCCAGGACCATGGATTAGTTTTAAAGCTTTTATTACACCCGAGCAACGCCGGGCTGTACTGCTGGTATATATCTATATATGAGATACAAAATAAAATAAATATTTGAACAAAATAGGGATTTATTGTGGGGTGGCTAACATTATAATGTTTCGGTTCTTATAACTATCATCAGAGCTTACATTTACTATTGTAAAGTTTTTTGTTGTTACAGCCTGAAAAAATGATAGAAATGTGATAAAAACTTAAAATTTGAAGACTGTTTAAAAGAATTGCAGTTAACGATGATGTCAGTCACGAAATATTTATAACGTTTTGTTATTTGAAAAGTTGTTGAAATGAAATTTAAATAGTTCGCTGATAGGTTTGTGTATTTTTTTGTTTAGTTGTATCTATTTAAGTTTCATCTCAACGACATTTTCAAATAACAAAACGTTATAAATATTTCGTGACTAACGTCATAGTTTACTGCATTCAAACCTGAGTAACAGTTTGTATGAGAAACTGTCATTTAATATAAATGAATTATTAAAATATATCGGATTAATGAATAAAAATACATTGACACTTTAGAAATAGATTCATACTAGCAGAATAGCCCGGCGTTGCTCGGGTTTAATGAAAGCTTTAAAACTAATCCATAGTCCTGGTGCTCAGACTCAGCCTAAAGAATATTTTTGTGAAGTTTGGTGAGAATCGGATAAAAAATGTGGATCTGTATAAAGGACATACAGACAGATAAACAGACACTCACACAAACATCTTGCCTTTTATATATATATATATATTATTAATTTTCTGCACTATTGTACGAACTGCAACCTTGAAACTTTTGAATATCGTTTCTTATGTCTTTGTCTATGAGTCTATCAAATTTGATTAAAATCGGACCACGCCTTCTATAACCCGATTTTTTTAATTATCGATTTTCGATATTTATGGGTATCTCGACACAAAACCTAGCTAAGAATACTCGCGGGCGCTTGTAGTACAACTTTGTAAATTTTCAAGAAAATCGGTTCAGCCGTTTCGGAGTCTATAGATAACGGACACACACACACACACAGACACATACACACGCACACGCAAAGTTCCATTTATAAATAAGTTTAGATTTGACGTCATAGTTTATTCGAACCTGGGTAACATTTTGTATGACAAACTGTCATTTAATATAAATTAATTATTAAAATATGTCGGATTAATGAATAAAAATACATTGACACTTTTGAAATATATACATATTTTTTTAAATTTCATTATAGTGATGCCTTCATGAAAATTTGAAGTCGTCATGACTCTGCTCAGTTAAATAACAAACTTCTCCACATTCTTCCTATTAATGCTCCATCTCTATATCGCTTTTTAATCCAACGTTATTTCTTATAAATTCATAGTTATGGAATTACCTCTGCATCCCACTTTATTTGTACATGATTTATACGGGTGTAACAATTTATACGGGTGTAACAAATTATACAGGTGTAACAAAGACATTTCATTTGTTACCAAATCAGATTGTTTCCTAGTTTACCACTATGGATCCTAGTGGTAAGCTTTGCAACGAGGATAAATTTGAAAAACAACTGTCGTAAAAAGTTTTCTCGATAACTGTGTTATTGTGCGACATAATCTTCAGAAAAAATAAGGATTAAAAGGAATATATGCCCAAGAAAAAATGGATGTACATCCAGGCAATAAAGATCTTCTGGGAATGGTCTAGATTCACTACCCAGTGTTCGAACCGTCCCCAAATGAGGCAGTACCAAGGGAACATGAGCAGTTATTGTTCCCAGTTCATGGACGTGAGGATTCTCCACCTACATTCCGCTCGAGTAAGCGTGCGGTTAAGCTTTGTTTTGTACGGGGCATGGCCACGGGAATGGAGTAAATTATAGCAATGATCTTATGTACTTTCTACATTGCTTAGTATTTATTTCAAACCTAAAAATAAGTTCTCTTAAACGTTGTTGATCAAAGTCAAGATCTCTTTAATCTCAACTTGTCCCCACCCAATCGTATCTTAGAAAAGCAGATTGCATCTTAAAATGTAATCATGAGAGAAATGTTTGCCATCACAATCTGAATACCTTTCCTTTTCATGATTCACCAGAGGGGTAACGCCTTACTAATCAGAGTGCCCTTAATATTCTTTCAGGTATCTGAGAGTTGCTAAATACTTCCACATTTCACTGATGATAGTCAGCTCTACAGATGACCAATGTTTATGACAAACTGCTGCAAAACATCATGCACTTCCGGCGGAATTCCCCCAGGGGCAAAAGGTTGAATGTCTGCCCGAGAACTGAGAGCCACACCTACGGAGATTGGTGAGCACAGCATCTGCTTCATCTCTTATCAGGAGTTGTTCACATCGGGAAAAAAAACGTATGTTTTCCTTCAGAAAATGAGAAATAACAGTAAATAAATAAACAGCGAAAAGATTTTGAAAAGATCGATGCTTTCTTCGACCTTCCATATTGTTTAATGTTCTTAGACGAATACTTATTTTTATACCTCAAGTTGTTCAGAGAAATATGATCATCTTTGTTTATCTATCACTAATTCAGTCATTCACATGTATATTTACCCGCCTCTCCACTAAGGAAAGATTTGACACAAGGCCGTTTTTACGTGGGGACTGCTATACACCTACATATCCATATGGGCCAAGGTAAAAAATGTCCCAGTCCCAGCGAATACTACCAGGCTGGCGTATTATACCGACCCCATCACTCTTAGTACAATGAGAAATGTGCTACTGTAGAGTTGGAATCCCCGCAACTGGGCGCCTTTTAGTTTACTCTACCTTCGGCCAAAAGCGAACTTCATAGCCAATGAATAACTCATCTGTTATACGAAATCTTCTTGACACGGGTCTCCATAACTTCATTTTATTTGTAGCTCTTAGCAATGTCTTTTCACTCCCCACCCACTCATTGATCTGCCATCCATTTGCACAATTTCGTTACGTAAGTTGCATGCTGTTTCCCCCTCCTCGCCACTTGACCGCGTTTTTCTCGCCGTGTGCTCTAGCAATTTCAACTGTCATTTTCTGGTTCTAAGCAGTGCTTTTTATTTATATTCTCCTTAAATCTTCCTCGTTGCAACCATGCCTCGTTCATGACAGTCTCAGCATCCTCTGTAGAAGCACACCTTACTGCTTCAAAGCTCCTCTTCGTCGGTGAAGAAATTATCCCCTATCCACTATCATATAAACAGAGATCACCTATTTCAGATTCCTGCAATCTAAGATTAGAATACCTGTCCGAATAACTCATACAAAGAGTGAACAGTCTTTAATACTACCTTTGCTATGGCCGAACATATATCTTTATGAAACTTACATTGACTGCTGTCAATGTATATATATGTTTTCATGACACAGTAAATTATTAGTTCTTTGAAGTTTTTGCTATAAACTACGTAGTGTTTTATATAAATTTCCAAACTATAAAGGTAAAGTAACGTACAATAAAAATTGTTTCCTTACTCCTTTTTCTATATTGTATGTTGGGGGTGTAGTTTAACTTTTCCTATTTTTCAGAAATCGGGCCAGTACAGCCAGATAAAAACCCAGTAGTGAAAGTGTTGAAAACAATTTTAAAATGATACAAATTTACACAATTATATTTCTGAAAAAAATATTAGTTTATTAATACATTGCCAGCTAGCCACGAGATAACTTGTGGGTGGCAGATTTTATTACTAAAGGTTCCTCACAGTTTTTAATATTGTTTAGATTATGGCTAACATTTTTTGTCGAGATGTACAAATTTTTGTTCAAGAAAAAATTTAATTTTTTTAAAAATTAATGAAAATCTATTGTACATACTCTAGTAAAAACAAAAGGACAGACGAATTAACGGTAGTCACAGAACTATATATATATATATATATATATATATATATTGTTAAATATAACAGACAATGAACGTCTATTATGTTTAATCATGGGCCCTTTTAAACATCGTATTTTGGCTTTAGTTTCAGGTGAAAATAAAGACGAAAATTCTCCAACATCTGGATATTTTTCGTTCTGTCGATTCTAAGCTTTCGGCTCACATGAGCCATCTTCAGAGAGGTTACAGGAACGTTAACATAATAACATCTACTATCAAAGATGATTTTTATCTTGTGTTGACATAAAACTTTGCTAAGAGTTACCAAATAGCAGACGAAGTTCGTACATTTGTAATGCGGTTCTATGACATCACACCGCGTGAGAAGTCGAAATGTTATCAGAATCATATATATGCGTTATGGCCAGATTTAAATGTGATTTTATATATATACCATACTCTGCTAATTATTTAATAGTTTCATTTAACAGTAATATAGCCATACTACACCATTAATTTTGTTTTCATAAATCAATACACATTAGCCCTTATACCAATTACACCCCGTTAAGATAATTATATGCACAATAATATAAATAAATAAATTTAAAAATCTTTTGTAATAACATCCGAAACAATCTATGACACAACTTATTAAATGTAGCCATATACTTTAGCACTAAACGTTACACAAAGTTGACACCATATAACTCACTTTTTCTGACCTCTTATTTTCTTCCTCCCAACTCCATCCTTTAAACTCATTTTCTGTTCATCGTTGATTTAACTTTTTATTGGGTTATCGAGTCTAGCCCACTAGAACTTTATCTAATCTCCACTTAATTGTCTTGATAAAGTAATATTTTTTATTATATATATATAAATATATATATATATATATATCACACTCCACCCACGTCTATTGAACGGATGAAGAGGCTCATCCCTTGCTTTCTCTTTTACAATCTTTTACTCATTTCCATTCTTTTCCTTTTTTTTTTCTTCAATTGGAGTAGATAGACTAAACTATACTAATAGACTAAACTAACGCCCGGTTTACACTCCACCCACGTCTATTGAACGGGTGAAGAGGCTCATCCCTTGTTTCCTGTTTAGGATGTGGTTTCGGGCTTTCTCTTTTCCAATCTTTTCACTCTTACGTTGCTCGGGATGATATAATTATAAATATTATATATATATATATATATATATATATATATATATATATATATATGTATATATATATATATATATATATATATATATATATATTATCAATAGTACCTCATCAGGCAATTTATGTTTGTAAGAATTAGGAAATATATATAAGATTTAGGGAATCTTATATATATAGTACCGAAACTCGACAGCTCTTGCGTAGTGGTGAAAATACTTTTATTATAAATACCAATGATAATAAAAATATTATTATACATATTGCTCTACTACGTATCAAGCACTTTTAAAAAAGTAAATGTTGCGAACTGCTTTCTGTTATTCCCTTAATTCTGACGATTACAAATATATATATATATATATATATAATATTTATTCAGAAATTATAACATGGATATGTTATAATATCACTACAAGAGTAGGTATTTTGTTTCGACACTTCTTGTGTCTTATCAAGTGATGAGGTTTATTTCAAATCGAAGGGTTTTAAAAGGTTAAAAACAAACAAAACCCCTTTAATCAGGGAGGCATTGTTGTATGTATAATGTGGACCAATCAGAGTAATGCAACATTTGGAGAATATGTGAGCAGACATAAAAATAATTTTGGGGGGCATTAGTATTAATATTTTATTCAATTGGAATCATCATTATTAATTGACAATTAGTTCTACTTTATTATTGTTGCGAAATTTATTTTAAAAATTCTAAATTTAACAATTTATTAGATTTAGAAAGTTATTCATATATTAAACGAGGAAGAGAAAGAACGCACACATAAATAAACCTACAAACATCCACACATGGAAAAATAAACGAGTTTATTCACATACACTGGCAAACAGACACATATACAGATTAATATATCCAGTAATATTTACATGCACAAATTACAAAATTTTGTTTTTATCGACTTGCTAATTTGTCTGTTAAATTTTAAATCTCTATTTGGACACAGACTGAATTGCCACATATTGCATACAGTCAAGGCGATTTCGTAACGTGACTAGGCGTGAATGAATGAGGTCAAGGAAGACACAATCATATTTCAATGCATGAACATATAAACATAATTAAATACATACTTACGCAAATGCACAGCTAAAAAAAAAATCGTACACGACTAAAATCTCCACAGATCGCAAAAAATATATAACCATATAGATGGAAATACACAAAAACTCTGTCATCAAACTTGTTAGATACACTATACACAAATCAAATGCGTATGCATGTACAAAACGTCACACAATACATATATATGCTAAGCTCCATATCGTTCTCATGAAGTTATGCCTGTGTGAGCCCCAGTTGTAGAGCCTGCGTGTGCGTGTGTATCTGCGCACGTCAATAGGTGTACTAGTGTTAATCTATGTCTGCGTTTGTATAAAAGGCATAACAACGACAAATATTCCTCCCAATTTTCATTCCGTTCCACAAATATCCATCAATATACGCATCTCTACATATATCCAGTATTTTAAATAAAAAAATTAAATCAGTTTTTCTGACGATCACAAAAGCGTGAAACAATACGGCACATATCAACACAATAACACTCGGCAAGCACCCAGCTCAGCACCGATCACCAACCTATACAGCCATGAGGCATCTAATCTGATATCGATTATTGCGCCAATACTAGACAGAGCCCAAACCAGTACAAACCATCCGGCCAAAGCCCAACACGTTTCCCCATAGCAGCGACTGTCAAACCAACATCTAATAACCATGATTCTCTAAGCCCAAATCTCACACTGTTTCCTAACTATTTATAATTCCCCGACTCCGCGAAAACCGATGTCGGGTAGAACACCCCAAAACAATACAACCCGCAGACCATTGTCGTGTAAACTGCCGGCAAAAATCAGTATGATAACACATGGAGAACAACACACCCAGTAAGGATCAACTAGAACGCCCAACCCAACAAAAACAACCACCAAAAAAGCAGTTAAAGAGATTTTCCTTAATTTTTCAATATTACAACCCAGATTTATTGTAAATGCTGAACTATGTTTACAATAAACGGTGAGCTCATTCCTCTGATTTAACAGTTTAACCTTGTCCTCAAATCTAATAATTTCTAATTTCTCATTAAGACAGAGGTAGCAAGGTGCACGGAGGGAATTACAAGTTCGGGCCTTTGTAAGAATTTTTCAGTTAACAGTTGGTGTTTTTTCTTTTTCCTTTAAAGACCAATAGTATTCGGATAATGAAGTGCTGTATTTATAAGAACTATTGTTGAAAGACAATGTGTGCTTAAACTAGCGTGTTTTGAACGGGTTCTTAGTAGAACCGATATAAACCTTTATAGTATTAGTATTTTCAATTGTGAAGACTGTACAAAGATAATCTATGGAGCTAACTAGACAGTTATTATGTAAAGGGCAATCTTTAGGATTTCTACAATAACATCCACTGGTATTAGTTCCTTTGTCCTTGGTGCGATCTATTTGAGCATTGTAATTTACCATTTTTTGTATCATAATACTTGTTGAGGACTTTGTTGTTATGTTTTGGTTTTTAATAATTTTTTCTAGATTATCCCTGCAACTATCGCTTAACTTGAGTATATTATTATTGAATATTTTGCTAAGAGGATTAGTTTTGGGAAAGTGTTTGCTGATTAGGTTTAATAATTTTGTCCCAGTTTAGTTTTAACCATCATATTTTAGGGAGGGGTAAACCAGATGATTTTTCTAGTACTTTTCTTCTTGCTGTTATCATTGTCAGTAGGATTTTTAAATTTGATATCAGCAGCCTTATAACCACTGTTTCTAAGTTCAGAATTATAAAATTTGCTATGCTGATCAAAAATTACTTTACTAGATGAGTTGTTGCTGGGTCTAGATTCAATAGAAGATGGTATATGTTTAATGACTGATGGGGATGGTTAGAATGAGAATTTATGTAGATTGGTTTGGAGTTAGCTTTCATGCATGGTTGGAAAGAATTATTGTTAAGGTCCAGAGTAACACTTAAAGATTCTACTTGTTTAATGTTGGTGGTTATTTCTACCCTAAGGCCTAAACTCTTTAATTCCCTGTGTATTATCTCCCTAATACGATCTACCCTAATTCTAGTGGAATCTCTAACAATCAGTAAACCATCACCTCTATATAGACCTATACTACTCGTATCTATATCCTCGTAAGCGGTTAAGTTGTAAAGAATAAATAATCCCACAAGATCAGAAGTCTTAGCCGAATCTAGGGAACCCATTTCGATGTCAAAATATCCATCAGAGGCCTTTTTAGTCTATTGTTCATCATTATAAATCAGAACAGAACTTCTACATATTAGTATAATATCCATTTCACTAGTAGAAATATCAGAGTACTCCTTTGCGAATTCCAAAGACAAGATAAAGAGGTCCTTAGAAATGGATCGATAAATGTCCATAATGTCAAATTGTATAAAGATACAATTTCCTTTATTCTAGATGGTCTTAAAACAGTTGATGACATCTGTGGTGTTAATCCATTGCATGGGTCCGATGGTGCATTTAATAGATCGGTTGAACCTTTCTAAAATGGCTTTGGTGATTTTGCCAACTTCCGTTCTAGTAGGATTAATTAGACGCGTAGATGGTTTTGCTCTAAAGTTTACTTTGTATTGAGCACATTTTTAAAAATAGTGTTTCTTTGGATAAGAAATATTATTCCATCCATACATCCATACGTACCCTATACTCGTATATATATATATATATATATATATATATATATATATATATATATAAGTTAGAGAAAATTTTCACAATTCAAAGGTGTCGGATGCACATTTCGACATGAGATCTCTAATAGAGATTCCACATCACCTAAGCGACACGTTCCATTCCAAATGAAGAAAAACTTGGGACAAAGGGAGAGGGGCAAAATAAACAACGGTCAAGAATTGAAAATTC
This sequence comes from Ascarosepion bandense, assembly GCA_037127315.1. Taxonomy (NCBI): domain Eukaryota; kingdom Metazoa; phylum Mollusca; class Cephalopoda; order Sepiida; family Sepiidae; genus Ascarosepion; species Ascarosepion bandense. Next base: position 433,156 of record JBBBDQ010001828.1, on the reverse strand, counting down.
TCTTAAGGTCAGGGAGATGGGATATTGTTAAGTTGAGGATTGGGTTAAACAAAACAGAACAGGACAGAACTGGGAGGAGCGGAGATTAGAAGGTGTATAGAGACAAGATAAGAGAAAGACGGAGTATCAAATATCAAATGGAAGACGCTCGCTCGGTTCGATAAGTGAATGTTTAAAGGGGTTTGGACTGTTTGAGAAGGTAGATTTAGGGAGGAAGGAATAGATTTAAATATAAGATCTTAAATTAAGTTTATCTATTACGGAAAGTCATAAATTTAAAATTATTAAAGAAATATATATATATATATATATATATATATGTGTGTGTGTTAACAAAGGAAAAAGTGGTTCAGTAAAGGAACCCATATTTTATAAAGATAGACAACTAAAGGAGATTGGGAGAGGAAGGTAGAGGGGTTAAAATACTTTTTTAAGGTTAAAATTTTTGGCTGTTTGAAAAGGTATTTTTAGGGGGGAAGGAATGGGTTTAAATATAAGATATTTAAAAAATTTTAATTAACTTTATCTAACTAATATTTTTTTAGGTAGGTGCGAGCTAAATAACAATTACAGGAAGTTATAAATTTAAAATTATTAAAGAAATATAATATGTGTGTGTGTGTGTGTGTGTGTGTGTGTGTGTGTGTGTGTGTGTGTGTGTGTGTGTGTGTGTGTTAACCGAGGAAAAAGGAGTTTAGTAAAGGAATCCATTTTTTATAAAGATAAACAATAGATTGGGAGAGGAAGTTAGAGGGGTTAAAATACTTTTTTAAGGTTAACGTTAAAAATAAAATTAAGATTAAAATTTAAATCGAAATCATTTAATTTATATATATATTCTAACATCTAGAAAACGGGGATTTAAATTCTAAATTTAAATATTCAAAAAATTTGCCTTGTGGCGGCACTTACTGATGAATTCCCTTCTAAGATTCAGGAGCCGGTGCTGGTGGGGGTATTTCAATATTGAAATTTTTTCCAGTTAACATAGACAGCACCTATCACGAAAATTCCTCGGATATTTGCATCACAGGTCTACATTTATATTAGAAAACTTAAAAAACTGTACAAAATTGGCTAGCTACATGTGGAAATTGAAATTAAAATATGGAAAAGATCCAGACATAACGTAGAGCATAGTGAAAACAGCAAAGCCTTACAACGGTGGCAAAATATGTAGACTGTGCCAAGAAGAAAAGTTAGAGATTATGCGATTCCCAAACAAAAACGAACTATTGAATAAAAGAACAGAAATTATGACTAAGTGTACCATAAAGTACTTATTAGGCGCATCCCGGTTCACACTCCACCCACATCTATTGAACAGGTGTTTCCTGTTTAGGTTGCGGTTTCCGGTTTTCTCTTTTCTAATCTTCTCACTCTTATGTAGCACCCTGCACATCAGTGGCGTTACCGCCTTGCTTGTGGGGATATGATTTTAAAAAAAATACAACCATGGATGAAAACATTATAACTTATTCTAATTTGGAAAATTGCGCGTTCAAAAAATAATCCCCGTTACGTGAGCGTTCTTAAAATAACAGGTAAAAATCAGTTATTGCAAATCGCCTGAATACACCGCACAATGGAAACCTAGGTCGCGTAATAACTCGTTTACAAATTATATATATATATATATATATATATATATATATATATATATATATTTGTAGCAAGTATTATTCGCCCCCATTTCTATAATTACAAATGAAGCTCTAATATCTCAAAATTTCATCGATACTTCATGTACATTTTTTCACAAATAATGAAATAATCGATTTGACAATGTTCTTTGCCATTAAGTGAGGATTCTTTGAGACATATCTTACAATTTTCCTTTCCATTCTCTCAAAAATTAACACTTTGAGAGTCTTTAATTTATTTTCAACACAATGAGTAGAAACAGAGATCTGGATTGCTATGCGATATCTGTCCTTTAATATACCAGTAAATGCTGAACAATATAATCAAAGATGAAGAAAAAACATGAAGCAAATGAAATGTGGTTCTACAGAAGGATGCTGAGAATATCATGGTTCGCGCATGTAAGCAATGATGAGGTTTTGGAAAGTATGGAAACGAAAAGGAAATTAACACTGAGCATCGGCTGAAGTTGTTGGGACATCTGACGAGGAAGAAAGGCTTGGAGAATCTGATACTTACAGGCCAGTTAGAGGGAAAAAGAGACAGCATCAGAAAACATATTTGAAGGTCCTGAACAGGTGGATAAAAGAGGTTGTTTTGGTGGAGTAACGGAAGAAAGCGCAGTGAGAGCTATCAGATAGGGAGACGTGGAAATACATGATTGCCTATGTCCATGGAAGAAGAAGAGTCTCAGTGATCTAGGAACATTTAAACACTTAGAAAGTATTGTATATCTATTACATTGTTTGTACTCATTAACTATCTCCGTTATTCAAAGCTTCTTGTCAAGTTCAGCCATCTTTGCCATGCTTGCAGAATGAAGGCGTTATCATGGTACGTGGCAATCACATATTGCCTTCTGCATTATATCTTAGAATATCATAGAATCAAGTCAATATTATTTCATTTGCAAAGGGTGTTTGTATTAAATGTTAAATTAAGATACTTTATAATTGTCATGGAGCAATATTATTCTATAACATCCATAAGTGGAGTGAATAATTTTGAACTTCACCAATTTTTAGAAAAATGTATAACTGTGAATATAATAGACCGAAATTTTAAAAATTCACAAATTATTCAAAACCAAATAGGGAATCAACTACTTTTAGTAGATTCAGTAAACTCTTGAAAATATTTGCATTTCCTTAGAAAATATTTGCATTTCCTTAGAAAATATTTGCATTTCCTTAGAAAATATTTGCATTTCCTTAGAAAATATTTGCATTTCCTTAGAAAATATGCACATATTCAGTAGTGGGGGGAATAATTCTGTCCACAACTATATATATACATAGAGTGAGATACGTATACAGATGAAATATATATTATATATAAGTCATCCTCATACAAGCCCGTTTCGCTGTATCACAGCTCATCAGTGTGGCTAAACACACCCACTTGCTTCTGACCGGGATCGAACTCGACCGATTTGGTGTCAGTTGGAGTCGCTACCCAATAAGCCATAGGCGCATGGAATCAAAGAGAGGAAATTTTAACGTGTTGTATATAAGCAGCGTATACACACGCCAGTCACCGAAAGAAGAGTTACGCATATATCGCAAAAGTGGAAAATGTTTTAGATAGATAGATAGATAGATAGATAATGAATAGACTGCAGTAGATAGATAGATAGATAGATAGATAGATAGATAGATCCGAATAGATAGATAGATAGATAGATAGATAGATAGATAGATAGATAATGAACAGACTGCAATAGATAGATAGATAGATAGATAGATAGATAGATAGATAGATAGATAGATAGATAGATAGATAGATCCGAACACATAGATAGATAGATTCATAGATAGATTCATAGATAGATAGATTCATTCGAGCTATAAATCAACTCATTTCAAAATGTTATTGCTTAAGTTGGCTATTATAATTTTGGCGTTTGAAGCTAGATTAATTTGAAATCAGACTTAATTAACTTTTGATATCAACGAGTTAAGCTGCTATGGTCACTCGCTAACGTCATGAAAAGTACTGATATTCGTTAGCAAAAGACTTCGTCGAAATTCGAAACAACCGTTAATAAAAGTGTACCTATGGTTCTCCTCAAGTCTGTCAAATACGCAAGTAACTTAAACACGTGATAATCCGGTGAGCTTTCTACTTTAATCGCATTTTATGAGAAATCGGGGAGCCGAGTTCGAATTTCAGTTGAATTCCTTGCATTCACTTACGCGCAAATACCCTTGGGAAAGGGATAAATCCATCACTTTTCCTTCCAGCTATGGGTTGAACAGCAGAGCAGATTGGTTTCTATAGCCTTGGTTGGCAACCAGTCTACCGCAAAAATAAATTGCAACCTACTGCGGGAAAGTCTTCTGGCTAGTCAGTCATGGATCGAAAGAGACATAATCGTCCAAGTGTGTATCATGTATGGCACTTAACTAACTGATGGACTATCACAGGCTACCAATACATCTATAAACTATATGAGCCGCTATTTAAGAATGGCTCCAGTCTTGCGTAATATAACTAGAAGTGTAGACTATTGCAGGTTACCAATACTTCTATAAACTATTTGAGCCGTTATTGAAGAATGGCTCGAGTCTTACGTAATGTAAGTACAAGTTTAGACTCTTCAGAAATTATGTAAACTATTATGTAACTTATATGTAACTTTTATGTAACTTCCTCAAAATCATTTTAAAGCAAAATTCTGGTGCATTAAGTAATGTAAAATTTCAAATATCAGTTTCATTTTTAATAGACTCTAATTTTATTGCTTTGAAATTGTCCTGTGCGTAAATTGCAAACAGAACTTTTAAAAGTTTTTTTAAGGAAAAAAGGTGAAAGTGTAAAAAAAAAAACTGACATTGAGAATGCAGAGTTTAAAAAAGAAGAGACAAGAATTTTTTTTTTTTTTCAAGAATGAATTCAACGAATCTTCGAGTATTTCCACTGCTTCATTCCCTAATTGAAATTTTTCACTAGGGGAATAATTTTTTTAGTAACAAACAAAGGTAGCTTTAACTGTAGCATTAAGTCCTATACGTGATTGTGATGGGAAGTTGTTTACGAACGATGGTTTTTATATATTTAAGTGGGCGATAATCGACAAAAGATGTCTATTAACTTTTATGGTATCATAAATAATCTAATAATATATTGATGCTCATGTATCAAACCGAATCATTGTAGAAAATATTTACTATATATTCATTGTTGAAAATATATAATATATATATATGTGTGTGTGTGTGTGTGTGTGTGTGTGTGTGTATACAGATAGATAGATAGATAGATAGATAGATAGAGTGAAAAATTTCAGTTAGGGAATGGAGCAGTGGAAATACTCGAAGATTCGTTGAATTCATTCTTGAAAAAAATACATGTCTCTGCTTTTTTACACACTGCATTCTCAATGTCAGTTTTTTTTTTAGAAGTTTTTCTGTCATTCTCTCAATTTATTTTCGCTACACTTTCACTTTTTCTCCTTAAAAAAACTTTTAAAAGTTCTGTTTGCAATTTACGCACAGGACAATTTAAAAGCAATAAAATTTGAGTCTATTAAAAATGAAACTGATATTTGGAATTTTACATTATTTATCCACCAGAATTTTGCTTTAAAATGATTTTGAGGAAGTTACATAAAAGTTACATATAAGTTACATAATAGTTTACATCGTTTCTGAAGAGTCTAAACTTGTACTTACATTACGTAAGACTCGAGCCATTCTTCAATAACGATTTAAATAGTTTATAGAAGTATTGGTTAACCTGTAATAGTCTACACTTCTAGTTATATTACGCAAGACTGGAGTCATCCTTAAATAGCGGCTCATATATATATATATATATATATATATATATATATATGTGTGTGTGTGTGTGTGTGTGTGTGTGTGTGTGTGTGTGTGTGTGTGTGTGTGTGTGTGTGTGTGCGTGCTCCGGTCATATCACGTTGAATACACCGGTTCTCGCTCGATCACCGAAGTTAAGCAACGTTGAGTTTGTCAGTATTTAGATGGGTGACCGCTTTGGAATATCAGGTGCTGTAATCGCTTATTGACGGATGAGCGTTTTGGTGTAGTGGATGTCGGCTCGGAAAAGGAAATCGGTGAGCCGAGTTCCAATTCCAGTCGAACACTCTGCATTCACTTACGCCCTGGTACCTTTGGGAATGGTATTGATCCGTCCCTTCCCTCCAATTATGGGCTAAATATCTGAGGTTTGCTGTTGTGTTATCAGCAGTTCCAAAATGTGTGGATGGTGCTACACAAGCCTTCACTACTCAAAACAATTCTTTGTGTGGCAGTCTAACTGTGTTAGACACTTATACTTCGAAATCGACGGGAGTGCCCATAATATATAATAATAATAACATTGTCATCTTAAACCATATCAATAATCCTAATTTGATTAACAAAAAAGTGATTTAATGACTACATGCTCGTATTTGAGTTGATACTGTAATTTTTTTGTTTGTTTGTTTTGTTTTTGTTTTGTTTTTTTGTTTTTTGTATTTTTTGTTAAACAGTATCTGCTGGTCTGAATAATTGAGAAATCTTGTTAGAAAAACATATGTCGTTTCGGCAGGATTCGAACCTGCGCCCCATAGGACACAGGAAAACCCTCGGTTGATCTGTTGCGTCCTAGACCCCTCGATCTAAAATAAACATTATTTTCAACTTTGTTTGACTGTAAGTCCTTCTCATTTCTCAACTATTCAGTCCATTGTATAAAAATAAATCTACTATTTAATTATAAAAAATACGATTATCCATTAAAAAAATGTTTAAAGAAATAAATTATATATATATATTCAAGATTTTCGTTCACTGATGGACAGTATCAAGGAAAATATAGGGATTTCTTTTTTTAAAGAAACATGGTTTTAGTTTTGAAATTTCGGAATGTCAGAAACTTTATGAATATTCATAAGGTTAACTGAGCAGCCAATTAAATAATGAGGGAGGATGCTAAGTGCCGTAACTCAAAATTTAATAAACAAAGTGTGTAAATGGTTGATTTTTAATAATGTAATTAAAGTTTGGATTATTTTAGTCTGGGTTTAATGTATATCATATATATTTTTTAAATAGTTTGTTGAATTATTATTATTATTATTATTATTATTATTATTATTAGAGAAACATTCAGGGATGACATAACACAGAAAAAACAAAAATCTTCGACAACAGCTTATGAAAGCCGAAAGTAGGCACACATTGAACAATCTATATTTAAATATATACCGGTGACCAGAAGAAGAATCCAAAATGTAAAAAACAATTATAAAACTAATATACCAAAGAACTTTCGTTGGTTTTGAACCAAATACACACACACTCACACACACACACACACACACACACGCATATATATATATATATATATATATATATATATATACAATAATACATATGGCCTGATGATTGTGTTTCAGCATGAAACAGACTGTCACTACTGAGTGCTGACCTCAATGTCCGATTTTATATTTACAATATCTCTGATATTGAGCACTTTAAGTCATAAAACGCATGTTTTGTTGAGCAAGATTGACAAGCACTTTGTTTCGTTTATATTATATATTTCTTTTAAGCATAAAAGACCATGGACTTAATTTTTTATGGACTTGATAAATGGAAAAATTACTAAAAACTTTCATAAGGCTAGAGTACTTTCGGCTACATTCTTAGCTATTTTCCAAGAGTATGATTTGTTTTGCTTTATCACTGCTTTTGTAGACGGCATATATATATATATATATATATATATATATATATATATATATATATATATATGCGGCATACTTTCATTGAAACATGTTTCATTGAATAATAGAGATATTTATTTTTATAATAATCTGTTTTAGTCCTCCAATTAGTTTCTTGATCTTAAGATGAAATTCATCAAGGAAGGCAGCATAGTTGCTTCCTACTCAAGTATATTCAATCACCTCCAAGATCATATCCAGGGGTGAATTACAAAGACAAACTTATTGCATCTGTGATTTAAAATACGCGTGAACTCAATCCGTTATAATTACTTTAAAAAAATAGCTTATCCGTTGTAGCTATTAAATTTGTTGCAAAACAAGCGTTTCAATGTGTGGTTTCGTTAAAGACAGGGGAACAAGGAATGTCATATTTATGATTAGGATGCTCCCCGAAAGGGCAATACAAATGAAGAAGGACTTATACCTGTGCTTTATTGATTATGCGAAGGCGTTTGACAAAATACGCCACAAAGAACTGATGGAGATGCTTGGCAGCCTGGACATATTTGGGAAAGACTTGAGAGTAATAAAGAATCTTTACTGGCAGCAAACCGCTTGCATACGGACAGGTAATGAATTGAGTAGATATACAAAGATAGAAAGGGGCGTAAGACAAGAATGTGTATTTTCACCGGATCTGTTCAACTTGTATAGCGAGAATATTTTAAGGATCCTAGAAGTTATGCCTGGATTCTTAATCAGAGGCTACAATTTAAACAACCTAAGGTACGCAGATGATACAGTGCTGATAGCAGACACAGAAAGGAAACTACAAGACCCCCTACAGAAGTAAGCAAAAGAAAGTAACAAAAAAGGACCTGAAATAAACTGCACGAAAAACTGAATGCATGGTTATCAGTAAAAAGGGCAGCCCAAAATGCCAAATACAGGTCAGGGATACCAGAATCAAGCAGGTACAAAAATTTAAATACCTGGGAAGCGTTATAACAGAAGAAGGAAAGTGCAACACAGAGATCCGAAGTGAATTGATATGGCGAAGGAAGCATTCCAGAAGTTGAGTAAGGTATTAAGAAACAGGACAATTTCGCTAGAAACTAGGAACAGAGTACTAGATTGCTACGTGCTGCCCGTTCTTCAATATGGCATTGAATGGTGGAAAATACCATCAAAGATGAAGGAAAAACTTGAAGCAACTGAAATGTGGTGCGACAGAAGGATTCTGCGAATATCATGGATCGATCATGTGAGCAATGATGAGGTTTTGGAAAGGATGGAAACGAAAAGGAAATTAACACTGAGCATCAGGAAGAGACAGCTGAAGTTCGTGGGACATGCAATGAGGAAGGAGGGCTTGGCGAATCTGATACTAACAGGCCAGATAGAAGGAAAAAGAGTCAGGGGAAAGCAATGGATAACATATTTGAAGGACTTAATCAGGTGGATGACCGAACGAGGATTGCATGGTGTAACAGGAGAAGGCGTGCTCAGAGCCACCAGGGATGGGGAAAAGTGGAAGGCCATGATCACCTACATCCTGAAGGGACAAGACACATAGAAGAAAAAAAGCAGTTTAGTTGCAATCACGTGATCAGCTTACTCAAAAATATGCTCGAATAGGCTAGTTATAGATTTTGAGTGAAATATTTATTTTAGTTAAAATACGTGCACGCAAAAAAATATGCCTGGATTTGTTTAAAATATGCAATAATAACCAATGCGATTATTGAAAAGAAAATGAATCTGAAGCCTATCTACTTGTTAAATAGAATCGGCTCAGATAAAAAAAAACAGTTTTATTAAATGTTTGTTGATTGGAAAGAAATACTCTTGATTTTTTTTTTATTGGTTAGATGGCTTTATTCAACTTCTCAGGAAAGATGACGTAATAAAATCTTTTGATTACCAAAGATCCAATATTTGCACGGAATTTAGGCGCTAATTAATAGACAATACACTATCATCTGCTATAATCGAAACAAAATTCTACATAGACGTTAAATACACATGAAAACATTCTAAGATATCAGTTAAAAGTGATAAGAAACAAAACAACCATGATTCAACCATTCTTTTTTTCTCTTCAACAAAAATATCCCAAAAATACTTGTCCGGACATTGTTTAAATTCCTATGTATAAATTGCAAAACGATCACTTTGCAAAACCTACAATCAGTTTTTAATACAATGTTTTCTTTCAGGTAATCAATCATAGAATTACGGTTGCTTAACACCTAAAACGCCAAAATGAAAACCAAAATGAAAAAAAAAAGAAAAAAAAATGCAAGTCGCTGTGGGTGGGTTGACCCCGCCTACTAATCAGACTGTCATCTTTTTTTTCATGAGTAAGAAATGGAAGCGTGTGCGATTTTTTTCCCTCTGGTTTTACTTAGTTACTTGCACACCGCTGAGGCAGAGACGAATTAAAAAAAAGTTTATTTTTGAGAATTATTAACAGCGAAGGTGAAATGAAAAGAAGAAAATATGGAAGGCATCAGTTGCAGAAAAGCGAACATAACTGAAATCGGATAAGAATAAGGATTAAAAAAGAAAAAGAAGATAAAAATAAGAATTTTCACACTTTTCGAATGCTTCTGTCGTTTGTCCTAAACACAAACTACTACGCACATGCACACACATATATTTAAATATTGTTATACATTAATACATATCTAGATAGATTCTGTGGTGTCAAACTTCTATTTATATATATATATATATATATATATATATATATATATATATGAGGCTAGATGTTTGTGTGTGAGTCTGTCTACCTGTCTGTCTGTCTGTGTGTATGTATGTCCTTTATACAAATTCACAATTTTTATCCGATTCTCACCAAACTTCACACAAATATTTTTTAGGCTTTCGGTCAGATCATGGGCTACATATTCTTTCTTATTCCCTACCCTCCAATATTGGAAATCTATACCCCGATATCCGATCAGGTCTAATCAAGATCAGGATTTTATCTTAATTCTTGCTGCAGAATTTGCTCTAACTTGGCAAAATTATAGATTTTGGTCTCAAACATTAGTAGATCATCTCAGATGACTCATTTTCTCCGATATCGGAAATCGATACCCCAGATATTCCAACGAATCTGATCAAAAACCGATATTCAGCGATCAATATGGTTCATGTTCTCCAATTTTACTCCCGATGGATACAATAAGTTTTCATGGACTTACTTAGGTTAGTTTAGCCTTGGATGACTTATTTGACTCCGATAATGGAAATCGATACCCCGATATTCTATCGGGTCTCATCAAAATCAGGTTTTTAGCTCTTTTATTTTGGTTTTTGATTCGGGCTTTGATCTAAGTAGATATAATTGTAGTTCTTAGTTTCAGCCATGATACCATTTACTCAAAGGACTTATTTAGCCTTCAAAATTCAGTTTGCGACGGAAAACTTATTTGACATCGATACCGGAAATCAAAATTTGACTTGCATTCATTCATTTTTCTTTCAATCTACGGCTTCGCTTTAATTGGAAACAACTATTGCTTTTTAGTTTTTCGTGCCAACGTCCAAAGAGTCTGAGCCCCATGACCAGGGATTTGTTTTAAAGCTTTCATTACACCCGAGTAACGCCGGGCTATACTGCTAGTATATATATATATATATATATATATATATATATATATATATATATTAATTAGAGAAAATTTTCAAAATTCAAAGGTGTCGGATGCACATTTCGACATGAGATCTCTAATAGAGATTCCACATCACTTCAGCGACATCATAGTTCCATTCTAAATGAAGGAAAATCTGGGACAAAGAGGGAGGGGCAAGATAAACAACGGTCAAGAATTGAGAATTCTTTTAACTGGCTCGGTAATCCTAAGTACATTGAGATCTTCTCCTGCATCATTTTTTAATATTAAAAGTTTTTAATATTAATTAGGATCAGGTTCTTGGAATTTACCTTCCTACTCTTCCACTTCGGATTAAAAAAAAAGTATATATATATATATATATATAGGTACAAAATGTTTGTCTCTGTAGCAGAACAAATTCATGCCAAGTTCGAAGTTTCGCGAGGACACCGTTATAATGTTCTCACTCGTCAAAAAGTTAGAAGAAAAGATAGCCATTATGTTGTTTCCAGAATAAAAAAAAAATACTGAATACAAGAATAGAAGTTATTTCCAGATGTAATCACACCTATAGATGCATATTAGGGCCAAACATGGAGGAAAGTGTTTTAAGAACCCTAAGTAACTCCTCCCTAATTTTGAAAATTTTCGGGTCTTTAAACATCCTTGTCGCGTATTCGTTAAAATTCCTGTTGTACGTTTGAAAAACGTTAGAAAATCAATTATTATAAATCGGCCAAATATATGGCAAGTTTAAAATCTAGGTTGCGGAAATAACTCATTTTCGAGTTAAAATGTTCAAAGTCTCTACATTATAAATGTATTGAGTATTTTTAATACAACTGGGTACTGGTATAATCTTATGACCAAAAGCCAATTATATATAAATATTGTTAAATATTGTTAGACGTTAGTAAATATTAAGATGATAGATTCTGTGGTGTCAAACTGTTTATATATATATATATATATATATATATATATATATATAAAGAGAGAGAGAGAGAGACATTTTGTCTCTTTAGCAGAGCAGATTCATGCCGAGTTCGAAATTGATAGATAGATAGATAGATAAATAGATAGAAATAGTTTGTCAGTTGAACTGAGCAGGTCCGACTCGAGAAAATTTCGAACTCTGCATGAATCTGCTCAGTTACAAGGACAAACTTTTTATGTTTATCAACACAGCCTTTCGTTTACCTTAAAGTATAGTTAATGACTCTTTCAAATGAAAATGTAACTATTACACCTTTCTTGATCTTTCAATCTTTTCCGCCGACATTTAACCTCTAATCCATCCTCATATACATCTCTTAACTTTATGAATTTTTAGTGACCTGCGAAACTTCTCCCATCCACCGTCCACTCCCATGCCATTATCCGTCAATAATTTTTTCCATTGGTATATCTAATAATAAGTTCAAATTTTTATATATATAATTTTGAAATTATTTGTTTAGACATTATATTTGATTGATACTCGTATTTAACAGTATATATATATACCGCCGTGATTATTCATGATAATTTTTTTTATGAAAATGTGTGTCATTCGGCAGGATTCGAACCTGCGAACCCTATCCACATATCGGAATCTATAAATTGATCTGGCGGGTCTTAAACCTCTCAAGCACGAATAACCAACAGTCTAATCGTAATGTCAAACAAATAATTTCAAATTGTCGTTTGTTTATAGCCATTTATTTAATCTTCGTTAATTTCCGTAATATATAATTTTCTAACTCTTACAACCGTATATCATTTGATGCTGAATATAACACCGAAACACGATAACACTTGCGTACCGAAAAATGTTTTATAAACTCTAGTAATAAGAATATATATATATATATATATATATATATATATATATATATATATTGATTGATTGATTGATTGATTGATTGATTACTTAGTTTCTGGCCATAGTAAGATTAGACCAGTGCATATTTGTATTAAAATGTGTTCAATACAATTATATTGTAGAACCTTTGAATATTTTTCATTTGTAAACGAATTATTACGCGACCTATGTTTCTACCATGAGTGGTGTCTTCACGCGATTTGCACGTTTTTGTATCAAAGACTATAAAGAAGTTTTTCCCAACAACTCATAATATTGACCTTTAAATCCAACAAAAACAGAAGTGGGCAAAATAAGCCATCAAATATTAAAACATATTTGTGACTTGCTAAGAACAGCCACTCAAGCTAACCAGTGGAAGAACACAAGTGATTGCATTTCCTGGTTCCAAAAAAGTGGATGCAAAAATAAATACACGTTCATTAAATATGACATAAAAAAACTTTTACCCATCAATTTCTGAGAAAGGTTTAATGGAAGCATTTAATTTTGCTAAAAGGGACATAAAAATATCATCTGAACATATTGATATAATCTTACATTGCCGCAAATCAATACGTTTCCACAAAGGTTAAGCATGGATCAAAAAATCGAACAACGCCACAATTGATATACCACAAGGATCGTATGATGAAGTATAAATTTCATAATTGATGGGCATATACATTCAACAAAATAATCCACGTAGACATCCACAGATTATACAGAGATGACGGGTTAATGATAGCACCAGACAACAAAAGAGAAAATAATAAAATAAAGAAAGAGATTTTCAAAGAACAATCAAGCTAAGTTATAATTGCACTAGTAATTTCGATAGTTTCGTAAAAAAGAAAACACCAGAAGCTTAGATAGCAGTGTACAAAACAAGACCACTAATAAAAAATGCAACTGCAGGGACAAAAATAAATGTCCACTTCAAGGAATTCGCAACAAAAAGTAAGTCATTTACAAGGCAAAGGTACATGACTTAAATGGCCAAAATATTTGGGTTCAACCAAAGACACCTTTAAGACCAGGTGGTTCAATCACAAATCTACATTCAAAATAAAAAAACTTAAAACACTGTACAACATTGGCTAGCTAGGTGTGGAAATTAAAATCAAAATAGGGAAAAGATCTAGACATAACGTAGAGTATAGTGAAAACAGCCAAGCCTTACAACGGTGGCAAAATATGTAGACTGTGCCAAAAAGAAAAGTTAGAGATTATGCGATTTCCAAACAAAAACGAACTATTGAATAAAAGAACGAAAATTATGACTAAATGTAAATATACTAAAAATACCTGTTAGGTTCATACAACCATGGATGAAAACGCTATAATTACTTGTAATTTTAAAAATCGCGCGATCAAAAATTCCCTGCAACGTGAGAGTTAAAAAAAAACACCGTGAGCGTTCTTAAAAACAACGGTAAATGGTAAATCGCCTAAAGACACTACTTATGATAGAAACCTAGGTGGCGTAATAACTCGTTTACAAATGGAATATATATATATATTCCAGTTCCAAACAGTATTCAGTATCAAGCAATCTTGAATAAGAAGTTTAGCACTCTTTATTTCCATAAAAAACTATTTCTATCTGTTTTTATCCTGTTTCTTAATACCTTGTTAGATTTTTTAGAAGTCATCTTTCACTATTCCAATGCACCTTCGGATTTCGGTGTCATATTTTCCGTCATCAGTTAAAACATTTCCTAAATAGTTGCATTTCTATGTTTGCTTGATGTCGATGTCTTCAATTTCTAGATCTTTTTAATCATCATACACTCTGTCGTCTTACAATTGAGGGTTAATCCTTTCTTTTCGTTTTTCTTTAATACCTTATTTTGGAGTGTCTACCGTTTTGCTAGTCTAATGAACTCGTCCATCTCTTGTTGCCCTACGAATATCATTTTGTGCCGGATAAGCTCCTTTTTTTCTTTATTCTGAACGTCGTTTTCATTATTTTTTCTCTCCGATATGAAAATGTTGTTTCAGGATATTTGGATTAATTACTTTTTTTTTATAATTATATCGCCTCAAGCAAGGCATTTTACTGCCACTGTTTTGCCGGGGGTTACATAGGGGAAAAGTTATGAGAAAGAGTGACAGGGGTGTCAGGAAGTGGTTAAGAGAAGGATGAGAATACTGATGAGAGTGGAGTGAAGCATGAGAGAGAGAGGATGCAAGTTAGTGAGACAGGAGATGACTATTGACTTTGCATTTAAATGCCTGGGGATTGTAACTGTCGGGAAAGTAAGTAAATGGAAGGGAATTCCACAGGGGGAAAGTGCGAGAAAAGAAGCTGATGGAGTAGAATTTATTATAAAATTTACATTTTATTTGTTTTCCAGTAAAAGGGTGGGACCTATCTGCTAATCTTGTTGATCGAGAAAATTCATATGTAGGGAGCCCCAGAGAGCTAAGTTCATCGGAGCAGAAGCCGCGAAAGTATTTTTAGAAGAGACCCATTTATACTGATATTTATATAAAGATACTTTTTCGCCAAAAGTAGTCAACAGAGAATTACTCGTCCTCTTTGAAAAACATGATTGGTTCAACCAACAGCAGTGTTTGTTTTATCCTCAAGATCGATTCTAAGATTAACTGGGTGGAGAGGTTAAATGGATTTAACAATGAAACAAACTCTCTTTAATTATCTTGACAGGCCATAAATTAAAAAATGCACGTCTGTTCGTTTTTTCTCTCTACTTAAACTAAAGTCCTCTGTCTGTTTGTTTCGCATTTTCTCTATTTTTTTTCGGCTTTATCTTCACGGTCACTTCATCATCATCATCATCATCATCATCATCATCATCATCATCATCATCATCAGTTTTTATTATAGATTTCTTTCATTCTTTCTTTCTGTTCCTCTCATTTTACTTATGAAAAAAACATTCTGCTCTGGTGCTTCTCTTCGACAAAGTACAAAGAATAATCTGCAATGTAATCAGTGCTGACCTGTCATCCCAGCTTCCGTCATTTTCACACCGCCTTAACGTAGTTTTCTTGCGGATTTTCTATAAATATTTTCATGGTAATTGTTCTTATAAGTTTTCTTCTTTGTTACCTCGACTTCAAGAATTTAAGCGCAGTACTTGATTGGCGTTGTGGTGCAGTGGATATCAACTCGGAACGAGAAGTCGGGGATCCGAGTTCGAATTCCAGTTGAATTCCTTGCATTCACTTGGGAAAAGTCTTAATCCGTCTCTTCTCCCTCAGTTATGGGTTAAATAACAGGACATATTGGGTTCTTTAGACTTAGCTGGCAACAAGTCTACCGCAGAAAGTAATGTCAACCTACGGGATAATCAGCCATGTCTCTTTTGAGACATGATCGCCTAAGGGTGTATCACATATGGCACTTAACTGACTGACTTGATTGGCCTTCACGTCTCATCATTTTACTGTTGAAATTACTAAGTATAACCGTAAGTTCTATTCCAGTAGTTTTCTGGCATTTCTTGCCTGTGGAACAATCTTCTGGCGTCTGGATATCATGTCAAATACAATCTATATAATTTTATGTGAAATATCAATTGTTATCTTCTGTTTCTTGGAATTCTGTTCTTTTCATTGGGTTTTCTCCTCAGTAACGTTATCTAGGTTACCTAAACTCTCAGTAGCCAATTGCGTCATAGTAGCTTTATCGCCTCGCTTGGGGCGAAATTGTAAAAATTAAATTCACTGATAAACGTTTCTTTTTTCTTTCCACTTTATTTTTCCTCGTCTGCATATGACCCATTTCGTTTTTATAGAAATAATCTTTCATACCCTGACAGATTCAGCGATCCGAGGGAGACGCCTAAGCTCATTAGTCGGAAAACTGATGTCCCTCCACTCAATCAACGAGGCAGAATGGCATGATAGTTATCATGGTGACTATGAGTGTAAATTCATCAATTCAGAGAAAGAAAACGTAAGCAAAATTAGAAGAAAGAAAGAAAGAAAGAAAGAAAGAAAGAACGCAAAAACAACTGGTAAAAAAAAGAAAAAATCCGAGTTTAATTAAAACAGGGAAGGTAGAAAGTTGCATTGCTAGACAGAGGTAGACATTTGTAAGAAAGAATAAAGAAATATGAAAATCTTTCCAAAATACAAGTTTTGAGGAATACAAATAATTTAACGGTAAAGATGTATGACGTGAAAAGAAAGTTCTGAAATTTAAAAACTTAAAGTCAGCGCAACTTTTATACAATACAGTAGTTATACAATTTAATATTGCTACAAGTTGAAAACAATGAAAGAAAGTAAAACAAACGATCGAGCATATATTTAGAGAAATTAATAGATAAATAGAAATCAGGGAAAGTAATTAACATTTACTAGTCAGTCAGTCAGTCAGTTAAATACCATACGTGAACCATGCTAAGCCGATTATGTCTCGAAAGATACATTGATACTGTTGAAGATTTTCCCGCAGTAGATTGACATTACTTTCTGCGGTAGACTGGTCGCCAACCAAGGCTACAGAATACAATTATTCCTGTTATTTAACACATAGCTGAAAGAAGAAGAGACGGATTAGTACATTTCCCAAGGGTAATTGCGCGTAAGTGAATGCAACGATTTTAACTGGAATTCGAACTCGGCTCTCCGATTTCTCTCTCTGAGCCGATATCCACTGCACCACAACGCCCATTGGGAGTGGCACTAAGCAGGAAGTATTAGGAGCGATAAGAAATAGAAGAAAGTGGAGGTCCATGATCACCTACGCCCTGAAAGGACACGGGACATGAAAGAAGAAAAAGGTATTACTTAAAAAAATGATATCCCTCTTTTTAGAAGTGGTTTTTCAAATTAACTTCGAAATGTTTTAGATTATCGTGAATATGTGTAACGTTTTATAAACTCATTCGTCAGGCACGACACTTGTTCGTTACCTCCATAACACTTTTTATTCTTGAAAATTATCACAAAGAATTGTAGAGGGATTAACAGAAAAACAAAATTTATTTTAAAACGTTCTTGAGCAACTTAAGGAGGGCGTTTTAAGAGATCAGAATGTATTCTGTTATTCTGTCTCCGTCACATTCTTAACATTCTACACATTCTTCGCTCGCGAACACACACACACACACACACACACACACACACACGGACACACATGTACACATACGCATATAGAGAGGTTATAAAACAACTTTCGAAAATTATAGGTTTAATCACCATTCGGTGCCCACTTGTGTCGGACTATACTGGGCTTAGCATATTTGTACACAGAAAAATATCACGTACTTGTTGGATTAAGAAAGAAGGAGGTTATGTTGAAAACTAAATATTTGTTGTAACAAACACGTGCTTATTTTACACCATGAGGTTGCAAAGCTATTAATGTACGTATATATACCAACATAAATAATGGCTTGCCACTCGTATTCGGGGATACCAGGACGGCTACCTAATCCTCATTGCAGACGTCCACAGAGCCCACCTGTGGTTTATGCTGAAACTATGCTGAGCGGATCTTAGTTACAGTTTCTGTGAAAGAGAGCGCTACCTAACGTGAACAACAGTTATCTAGCGTGAACAAAAAGGCGAGGATGATCAAAACCTCGATCACAATGACTTGTGACTTCGTGCTAGCACAACTATCGATGGCTTTTCAATGAGAAACGTCTACCCAATTTCACTCACAAGGATTCGTTCAACTCCTGTTATGGTCTTCAGACACTTTCCAAAAGTGCCCCATGCTTGGATCGCCTCCTCCAGACTGATAGCATCATGAAGTCACTTTCTTGATAAATCGACCATGATGAGATTCGAACCCGGGCTTCATGGTCAGAAATCGAACGTTCTAACCACTCGACATACATATACAGGTACATATGCATGTATATATGCATGAACATACGGGCTGATAATAAAATCTTTTTAGAGCAATCAATTTTAACACAATCTGACCAAATGACAAATTTGTAGAAATTGTTTTGAATTAATTCTTGGTTAGGGTGAGAACTTTTTAGCACTAAATACAGCTTAATGAGTATGGTTATTTTCTAAGTGTAGCGTATGGCACAAGGCTGAAAGAATAGGCGCACCCAGTGACGAGCGAACTCGCTACTCCGCCATAATCGTTTTAGCGAAACAAGCTTGCTAACCATTATTGGTGTAATTCACGTCAAGGCACCCAATGATTTTCAATGCATAGCTTAGATGTGTCACAAGGCTGAAAATGTGGAGCACACAGTGAGGATTATACTTAATAATAAGTCACTCAGTCGTAATTGATCTAGCGAGACGCGCTTGTTAACCATTACACTACGTCGAACTTCCTAAAATGCTATGGTGGTTTTTTAAGCGTAACTTAGATGTGGCAAACGGCCGAAAGTATTGGGCTCCCAGTGAGAATCGCAACCACTACTCAGTCGTAATTGATCTTGCGAGACAAGCTTAATAACTATTATACTACATCGAAGTGCCCAAAATGTTATGAGTAGCGTGCACCCAATGAGGATCCAACTCACTACTTAGCTTATAAATTTTGGTATGGATGCAAGTTAAATTATCAGGCTGTGTTCCATTAGATAGATAGATAGATAGATAGATAGATAGATAGATAGATAGATAGATAGATAAGAAAAGGCTGGGATAGATGGATAGATAGATAGATAGATAGATAGATAGATAGAGAGATAGATAGATAGATAGATAGATAGATAATGAACTGAATACATATATAGAGGAAGAGAAATGTAATAGAAAGACCGTTTTGCATCATACTCAGAAATATTTGCGTGGCCATTGGGTAACGAATTGTTTTCCACCCTTCAACGCATTTCCCACAAACGAAACGTTGTGATCCTCTCGCTATGCTCTCGCTATGTTCATGGCAGATGTTTGGAGGAACTATATATTCCTTGGTTCCACCATCCAGACCTTCACAGCTAGGACCCACCATACCACATACACTGTCTCAGCCTAGAAATCCTATGCTAACTGCCCAATGAAATTCTGCAATCCATTCATAAACGCATGCCAAATAGTACATTCAGACGATTTGCGTTTAAAAGCACATGTTTTAGTGGAAGTTTTCTGCCCGGATATAGAGTAATATCAATCTATCACTGTCAGTTAATATCCATTTATCTTTCTATTTATTATAGTTTCCTTCTTTCTTTCTTTCTTTCTTTCTTTCTTTTTTCTGTATTTTTATGTCACTCTTCAAATTTATATGCAGGATGCGATGGGTAAACTGTCGTCATTTTATACTTTAATTTCGTGTATGTGTGTTATTTGCTTTGATTTAATCGACAGAACATTATAGTAGGGTTAGTTGGTCATTTTCTGTGAGCACCAGGATGTTAACAATTTGGAAAAGCCATTCTGTACTGCTTGGCATTCGCGCCGGAAGCTCCAATACAAAAATTTAAGCGTGTTTGTGTGTCAATTTGACGACGGTGCAGAGAATTCGGAAAGAGTTGGATGATATATCTAGTCAACATTATGGTGTTTAGAGTGATCACTATTTATGGTGATGTTATGGCGTCATCTACTGACAACATTGAGGCCTACATCAAGTGACTTGAGGCGGTAGTACTACCCTGGTTCAAGAGGGTGGCTGTTGTATATAGAGGGTGTAGAAGGTGTTATATATATATATATATATATATATATATATATATATATATATATTGTGTGTGTATTTTGGCAGCATTTTTTCATTAATACAGGTTTCATTGAATAATATAGACAAGTTCTGTCTATTTATTTTGTGTAAGATCCGTTCGTATGATCTGTTTGTTTGTTTGTTTGTTTGTATAACGGCCTATCAACATCTAAAGGGTCATTTAAGGCCAGAAGCGTATTTTTATTTTATATGAGAGTTATTCCCTGGAAACAGGCATATTCGGAACACAGCATGCTATTTTACCCATAGCTAGGAGGAAATGTTATAGTTTATTTGTCTATGTTGAAGCTATATAATAAAGTTAAATTTTATTAAATAGGTCAATTTTCCGAAGGAAGGCTAGTATTTTGTCCATGTTGATGTTTTCAAATAAAGATCTTAAGTTTTGTACTTTATAAAACTGTTGACGAATTTTTGCCAGGTCTGTACAATCAATTAGTATATGTCTTATGCTATTATTCATCTGGCATTTAGAGCATTTGGGCGGATTTACTCCTCTTGACACCCAGGAGTGGGTAAAAAGGTGTGTCTTATCCTAATTCGAGACAGTATTACCTCTTCCTTTCTGTATTTCCTTAATGCACCTCTCCACTCTCCCAAATTTGGTTTAATTTGGAAGAGTTTGTTGTTCTAACAGGTCGACCAACGTTTTTGCCATTTGAGTTGAATATATTTTTTATTGCAGGCCTTTGATCTGTGAATGGGACCTTCATA
The DNA here is from genome assembly GCA_037127315.1 of Ascarosepion bandense. NCBI lineage: Eukaryota > Metazoa > Mollusca > Cephalopoda > Sepiida > Sepiidae > Ascarosepion > Ascarosepion bandense. Next base: position 412,010 of record JBBBDQ010001828.1, on the reverse strand, counting down.
TTGAAGATATCCTCTCCCAGAGACTCCTTTGCAACCATGTCCGCTTTCGTGTTACCACGAATGCCAATGTGGCTGGGGATCCAACAAAAGACAATATTCTTGGTTTTGTTCATCACGTTTAATCGATTTAAAAGTTTAACAATAATCGGGTTATTGAGATTCTTGTTGTGGATGGACAATAGTACAGAGAGTGAATCAGAGAATATAACGAAGCTGTCACTTACATTGTCAGTGATTAGATCAAGTGCCAGCTCAACAGCTGTGGCTTCACCACTAAAAATTGATGCTCCATCGAGTAGACGTCTTTTTTTTTGTGACGTTATCTAGTAGGACACAGCATCCACATTTCTCACCTTCTTTCGATCCATCTGTGTATACATGTTTATAGGAAGGGAAACTATCGACAATCTTGTTCAGTTCTTCGTAGAAATCAGTAGGGTTGGTCTTTGATTTAGGGAATTTGGTGAGATTTAGCAATACTGTTGGTTGGGTGATTTCTCATGGAGGGCTTTCTGAAATGAGTGATTCGTGGATTCGTTCTAGGTTTATATTGAATTCTCTGATGATTTCTTTCATCCGTAGGCCAAATATTTTAATTGTTTTCTTTTTCTTATCATAGAGAGGGTGATATAATGGGTTTACAATACAGTCGTAGGCAGGATTGGATGGGCAAGAGAGGATTTTGGTCAAATATTGTAAAGCTAGTTTGTTGCGCCGAATTGATAATGGCGGTTCATTGGCTTCTGCATATAGACTATCAATGGGAGAAGTTTGAAAGGTCCCCAAGGCCAGTCTAAGCCCCTGATGATGGACAGTGTCTAATGACTTTGTATATGACATTCTGGCGGCGCCATATATGTAGCAGCCATAGTCCAATTTCGATCGCACTAATGATCTATATAACTTCAGTAAGGTTTGTCTATCAGCTCCCCAAACTGTGTGGGCAATAACTCGCATCAGCTGGATAGCTTTGTTACATTTGTTTTTTAAGTATTTGATGTGTGGAATAAAGGTGAGCTTTTTATCCAGTATTAGTCCTAAAAATTTATGTTGGTCTACAATGGGAATCTGAGTCTCGTCCAGTTTTAACAGAGGATCTGGATGTAATTTTCTAAGCTGGCAAAAGTGCATGCATTTTGTTTTGTTAGTGGAGAACTTAAATCCATTCTTGGTTGACCATTTTTTTTTATTTTGTCAATGCATTGTTGAAGCTGCCGCTCAATTATGTGGATATACCTTGAGCTGTAGCAGATTAAAAAATCATCGACATACAGTGAGCAATCCACACCTGGATTTATACATCCAACAATATCATTGATTTTTAAGTTAAATAATGTTACAGATAAAATACTCCCCTGTGGGACTCCCATTTCCTGTTCCTTGGGGTCCGAGAGGCATGCTCCTACACGGACATTAAATAATCTGTTGTTTAAAAAGTTATTGATGAAAATAGGTAGTCTTCCCATCAGTTCAGCTTCTTTGAGATTTTTCATGATACCATATATCCACGTGGTATCGTATGTCTTTTCCAAGTCAAAGAAAATAGCAGTAATATGTTTTGTTTTGTTTTTTTGGATAAAGGCATTCCTAATAATAGTTTCCAGTCTTATTAAATGATCCATAGTACTCCGCTGTTTTCGGAAACAGCATTGAAGATTGGTTATTGTTTTATTGATTTCAAAAAACCAAACTAATCTGTTATTAACCATTCTTTCAAGAGTCTTACATACACAGCTTGTTAGTGCTATGGGGCGGTAATTGGAGGGGTCAGATGCATCTTTTCTTGGTTTTACTACAGGAATGACTATGGCTTGTTTCCATATGGCAGGTATATTACCACTGATCCAGATGTCGTTAAAAATAGATAGTAAATACTTCAATGATTGATCAGGTAATTGTTTTAAGAATTCATACGATATCTCGTCTCGTCCCTCAGCTGTGTTATTGGCCTTCTTTAATGAATCCTTCAGTTCATTAAAAGAAAAAGGTTTATTATACTCTTCTTCATTATTACTTTTAAAGTTCAGCTTGATTTTTTCTGATTCCTGTTTAATAGTCTGGAATTTTTTACTGTGATTTTTGGATGACGAGTTATTTGCAAGAGAATCTGCAAGCAGGTTGACCATGTCTTTTTTGGGGTTATTTTGTTGTTATTTATACAGAGGTGCTTGAGGGGGGGGAACTGATGTTTTTTGCTGAAATTTTCCGCACCATATTCTATATGGTTTTACTTTTGGTGTTATTAATTTTGGAAACAAAGCTCTTCCAAGACTTTTATTATTCGGCGTGCTTTAGCCCTGTAATTTTTAAAATGTTTTAAATTCTGATCAGTGGGTTTTAAGGTTCCAGTGAGGTATTTTTGATATTATTTCAGAGCCAGTATGTTCTAATGTTATTGGGAAGTGGTCACTTACACATGTATCCTCATGAACAGTCCAGTCGTAATCCATAAAGATACTTGGATCACTAGATGTTAGGGTTTGACCTGACCAGCCGGTTGGTCGGATAGGGCCTCTCCGACCGACCGTCTAGCCCAGGTAAGGGCCGAAGTGGTGTGTTGCAGAACCATGGCCTCTTTGCACCCGGGCCATGGCCTGCTCAATCACCAGGATCCCGTCCCCAGACGACACGGGTCGCCATTGAGATACTTTTACTCTCTGAAGTGGGGCAGTTGGCGTATTCTGATGCCCCACCAACAGGGTGCTCGTATGATCTGATTAGCTTGATAGTGTTGTCATGGAAAGACGACAAGAAATCGTAATAATTGTTGATTTTTTTTTTCAGGTCTGAGCTTTCGGCTTAGATAAGCCATTATCAAAGGATGAGCATTTAATGTTCAGTGAACATAGAACATTTAAATTATTATTAACAGAGTGGAGTCATACAGAGAAAATTAGACAGGTCCATTTTTTGTGTCGCACATGGCTGTAGGCCGAGAAGGAATGGTGGTAGTGGGTTTTTTGTTCAATTGAGTGTATAGTGGCATGAGGGATTGGTCTGGGAACTGCTGCTACTATGGTGTAGTGGGTAAGTATAATAACTATGACCTCTCCCGTCGATTATAGGCATTGCAGTATGTTAGTAGAGGTGTCTTACACAAAATAAATAGACAGAACTTGTCTATATTATTCAATGAAACCTGTATTAATATATATATATGTATATATATATATATATATATATATATATGGTGCGATATGTAAATTTTCGCCATTTTATATTTTCTCACATGAATTTGTCAACTGCACAGTATAGTAGGCTCTGTTGGGCACCGTCTGTGCGAGTACCATGACGAAAATTACCCCGCCAGGAATTTGGAAACAGCACGCACTACTACCTGCCGCGAGAATCTTCAATACGAACAGATCATAGTGTTTGGGTGTCGATGTAAAGTGCAAAGTGTTCAGAAAGATTTGAATGATGTATCCAGTCAACATCATGGCTTTTTGAGTGATCACTAGTGATGGCGACGTTATGCCGCCATTTATCTTCCCACAGGGCCTCAGACTCAACACGGAGGCCTACATCAAGTGCATTGAGGAGGTAGTGCTGCCCTAGATATAGAAGGCAGCTGGTGGAAGACCCCATATCTGGCAACAGAACTCGGCACCATGCCACTTAAGCAGGAAAACCCAGTTATAGATGGTAGAGAATTTAAGTAAACAAGGAGACCGCCAAAGAAATGCAAGAGATTTCGAAGTCATCTAGAGGCCGTGGTTGAAATCAATGGTGTCTTTATTGAATAAATTTACTCTTTAGTATTTCAAGATAATTTTGCGTAATTTTGGTAAAAATATCTGTTCAAATAAGATGTCAGTGTTATTTTGATTTGTGCGTGTTTTAGATGACAATCAATCAATCTATCTATCTATCTATCTATCTATCTATCTATCTATCTATCTCATTCTGTTCGCATCTATCTATCTATCTATCTATCTATCTATCTATCTATCTATCTATCTATCTATCTTAGATGGTTCCTTTCAGTATATCTTTGCTCGTTTCTATCTATCGATAGAGACAGAAGGATTAGAGACTGATGGCCAGCAAGTAAACGGTTGATATATAAAAGTTTATATAATTGAACTTGTCTTTTTATTCGTTAGTTCCCACGACCGTTACGGCTTATCAATATCTTATGAATAATGAACCATTCCATTCTGATCGCGTGGAAAGAGAAGAACGGACACTATATGGTTTCATTGAAAGAAAGAAAGAAAGAAAGAAAGAAAGAAATGATTTTTAACGTCTTCTTTCAGTACCTCATAAATAATGGATTATTCTGATTTGATCACATTGAAAGAGGTGAAAGACGCTACGTGATTTCAGTGAGAAAATGAATGCAAAAAAAAGAAGGAAGGGTAGAAGTGTTTAACGGGTGTTTCGATTAAATATGAAAAAGTTGTCAGTTTCAAGTCTTTTAATTTGTACCCATTTCTTAAAATAACGACCAGAATTCATATTTATGATTGTTACTGAGCATCAGGAAGAGACAACTAAAGTTCTTGGGACATGCAATAATGAAGGAGGGTTTAGAGAACCTGTTACTAACAAGCCAGATGGAGGAAAAAGGAGACAGGGGAAAGCAGCGGATAGCCTATTTGAAGGACCTGATCAGGTTGATGACGGAACGAGACTTGCATGGTGCAACAGAAGAAAGCGTGCTAAGAGTCACCAGGGACAGAGAGATGTGGAGAGCCATGATCGCCTACGTCTTGAAAGGACATGGCACATAAAAGAAGAAGGTTGCGGTATTTAGTTAAAGCTGTTAAGTTTAGATATTTAACGATGCGATAATTTCTGCAGATATTTTATTGTCTTATAACTCACCATTGGCTTACTCAATCTTACTCGGGTCTTTCCAGTTTAGAAATAAATTAGTAATGTTACAAATGCCGCAGAAGTATCATTAACAATGTCTGAAGCTAGTTGACACAAATCCATTACGCGTGCAATATGCCTTAAACAGCGGTCAGCTGAAACTTCTAATTTAACGATCAATTTTCTGGAACGAAACCCGCTCGATAAGTGAAAAGCGAATGTATCAGCTTTCAAATTAGAAGTCTTGCCAGGATTCGTCATTAGCGACCACAATTTTAATGATATAAGATACGCAGATAAGACAGTGATGATAGCAGACATGGAAAGTAAACTACAAGAAAACTGAATACATGGTCATTAGCAAAAAGAGAAAACCAAAATGCCAGTTACATGTCAGAGATACTAAAATTAAGCTGGTGGAGAAATTTAAATAGCTGGGAAGTCTTCTAAGGGGAGATGTTAAGTGTGACACTGAGATCCGAAGGCGCATTGGGATGATCAATTCCAGGAACTAAGCAAGAAAATTGAGAGACAAAAAAATTTTATCTATCTAAACTTATTTATAAATGGAACTTGTCTCTGTGTGTGTGTGTGCGCGTGTGTGTCTGTGTGTGTGTGTGTCCTTTACCTATAGACTCCAAAACGGCGGAACCGATTTTCTTGAAAATTTACACAGTTGTACTATAAGCGTCTGCGAGTGTTCTTAGCTAGGTTTTGTGTAGAGGTACCCCCGATAAATATCGAAAATCGAAAATCGAAAAAATTGGGTTATAGAAGGAGTGGTCCGATTTTAATCAAATTTGATACACTCATAGACAAAGTCATAAGAAACGATATTCAGATGTTTCAAGGTTCCAGTTCTTACAATAGTGCAGTAAATCAATAATATATATATATATATATATATATATATATATATAAAGCAAGATGTTTGTGCATGTGTCTATTTATCTGCCTGTATGTCTGTATTTTTTTAGCTTTTTTATTTTAGTTTTTGCTTCGGATTCGGCTCTAAGTAGGTATAATTGTAGTTCTTAGTCTCAGCCATGATACCATTTACTCAGAGGACTTATTTAGCCTTCAAAATTCAGTTTACGACGAAAAATACTTATTTGATATCGATACCAGGAAATCAAAATTTCGCTTACATCCATTCATTTTTCTTTCAGTCTACTGTTTCGCTTTAACTGCAAACGACTATTGCTTTTTAGTCTTTCGTGCCAACGTCCAAAGAGTTTGAGCTCCAGGACCATGGATTAGTTTTAAAGCTTTCATTACACCCGTGCAACGCCGGGCTATACTGCTAGTTCTAAATAAAAAGAAAGAGAACTAGTGACTTACGTGATATCTGTCCTCCTATATGGCAGCAAATGCTAGAAAATCTACTCACAGATGAAGAAAAAACTCGAAGCAACAGAAATGCTGAGGATCCTATGAACCTAACATGTGAGCAAAAACGAGGTTTTGGGAAGAATGGAAACGAAAAGGAAACTTACGTTTAACATCAGGAAGAGACAGTTTTGGCGACACAAAATAAGGAATAGGTGCTTAGAGAATATAATACTCACAGGACGGATAGAGAGAAAGCGACAGAGGCAAAGAGCCCGTGACACACTTGATAGGCTTAATCAAATGGATGTCAGAGCAGGGTTTGAGAAAAATAACAAGACAAAATGTTTTAAGAGATACAAGGGAGAGGAAAATGTTGAGAGCCATGATCACCTACATCCTGAATGGACACGGCACATAAGAGAAGAAAAATTCAGTTTTATTTATAGAGTATTTAAGGGTTCTTTCCAGGTATTTAACCAGAAAATGTGCCATCTCAGATGTCATCATAAACGGTAAGAACCCCGAACTTACGACTAATTGTCATAAAGTAAAATAAAATAACAACCGCCGGGATTTTACGTTGTATATTGGTACCACCACTTATTTTTTCTATACCTAAATTTAAATTGAATTTTTAAAAATAAAAAAGTTTTCTTGAAGCTTTAATTTTAGCTTTAATTGAAAGCCAAGAGATTAAATTTACTAATTCCAGTAAGCAAAATACCCTGATGTATTTCAAACCCAAATTATATGGATCGGAATGTAAATTTTTTATTAAAAAAGTTTTAATTTTTAGTGAAAATTTTTAATTTTTAGTGAATTTCACAATTACTTTTTTTTTTTACAAAATTAGGAATTCTAATAAACTTGCTTTAAATTTTGATTTGCAAAGCCCGTTGAATGTTGAAACGTAGAGCATATGAAACACTGAAGCGAGATGAAATAATTGTACTCAGACGAAAGTGTTTGTATAGTTTTTTTTTCTTTTTCATGTATGGAACGCAACCTTTGAAACACGTGACCTTTTAATGATATATATCATGTACGGCCACCCTTAACAAGAAAATATGGGTAATCAGCATGCATACAATTAAAATGTTTTATTTTAAAAACCCAATGGATAAATTATTTATATTAAGATTTTCAATTTTCAATTAGTAAATGGAGTGTTCATGCATTAATTTAACACCCTAATGTAAACGATGAGAGAGGAATTAATTTTTTTCTTTTGGAAACTTTATAAGTTATTATAATAAAAACATAATAAAAATGAAAACAATTCTTGCAAAACTTCATTATTTATTAAACTTTTTTCTTTTCAAACTATGATATCCTGAATTCATATTGTTTATAAGAGCAGTTAAAAGTTTATCTGAATCAAAAAAATGGCATAGCTTTATTGCATTTTTTCGAAATTCAGAGATTTTCTAAAAATGGGCTAATTTCGAAGAAAAAAAGACAGTTGATTGGCTCATGAATTCAATTAATATTATGTTTACGGGTAAACGATGGCGAATTTCTAGACATTTCAGGAAATTAATTGGTGTGTGGAGTAACATATGTAAAAAAAAATATTTTTAGCAAGATTTTCTAAAAATAATTACTTTAAAAATGATTTCAGTCAATTATGAATAAGTCCTCAAATGTTCATCAAAATCCGACCATGATTTGATTTTTGCAAGAGTTTCCAAATTAATGTGTCTTTCACCGGCAAAAAGTGCCTTGCGTAATATTACGCTTGCCATTATAAACCCTTGTAAAAGTTACTTCCCTCACGGACGAAAGGAAAACAAGATTTTCTACCAAAATTTCGAACGTGTTAGAAAGAATTAAAAAATTTTAAAAGTAATTAAAAATACTTTGATCTACCCTCTTCATAATAACATAAACATTTTGCCGATAAAACTTTGTTTTTATTTAGTTTGTGGCTTTTTTTCTTCATATTATGCTGGGGGTTTTTTTCAGCGATTTTTGGGGGCACCTAATTGTATAAACTCTTTAACCGCGATCGATTGTTCTCTTTTTCTTTAAAATGAATCAAAATAAATATTGATGAATAAAGTGAAAAACATCAGAATGTGGTTGACACAAGCCCATTACATGTACCTTGACAGGCTGACCAACACATACGGGTCTTATATTGCAGAACACCTTAGAAATAAGCATAATTGTGCCGCTAGTTTTAGCATCGACTCAGTAACGAGTCGAACGCCACAATCTCTTGATCAACTCCCTGCTTACGAGCGGAGAGAAACCCAGATGTGACTCCACCGAAGGGTAAGTCTCGTCTGGGGCTAACAGACAAAAGCCAGAATCAGCCTTAAGCAGGGTCTACGGGGCATTTTTGGCTGAGTTTAAAGGCTCAGAATCCCCTAAAATAAATTGACCTTGTGTTGCATCCGTCTTGGTGAGAAGGTGGTAAATTCCTGTGTCGACTCATTTTAGAGGCAACCGCCACACTCTCTTGATCAACTCTCTGCCTCCGAGCGGAAAGGGACCCAAACGTGGTTCGCCGAAGAGTAGAGTCTCGTCTGGGGTGAATAGAAAAGAGCCAGACCCAGCCTTAAACTGGGTTTACGGGATATTTTTCGCTGAGCTTAAAGTTTCAGAATCCCCACTTTAATTGGCCTTGTGTTACATCATCCTTGGGGAGAAGGTGGTGAATACCAGTGTGAACACATTTTCCATACTTAGGCCCCATTCAAATTACCACCTAAATTGTAGGAGGCCATCTATATTCTATCGTTAAAACCCTCATAGTGCAATTAGAAGGATCATATATTAGGCCTCCAATTCATTTCCATCTAAGAATTTTTTTCTCCGCATATTGCCCATTTTTTATTAATAATTATTTGTTTATTAACCTCGATTTAGTTCTGTTGAGCGAGGTTCGAAACCGGTTAGCTAACCCGTTTTTCAATTTTATTTTTTAAATATTATTATCATCATGAGTGGTAATAAAGATAAATATTTTGTCCATTACTGGGGGTTATGATGTTTTGTACCACCAACAATATTTTTAAATATTTCAAGACAAGATACAAACAATTAAATTCGATTAAATTCTAAATTAAATTATATATATATATATATATATATACTTTTTTATAAATGGAACTTTGTCTGTGTGTGTGCATGTGTGTCTGTGTGTCTGTGTGTCCGTTACATATAGACTCCGAAACGGCTAAACCGATTTTCCTGAAAATTTACACAGTTGTACTATAAACGTCTGCGAGTGTTCTTAACTAAGTTTTGTGTCGAGGTACCCCCGATAAATATCGAAAATTGATAATCGAAAAAATAGTGGAGAAAATCGATAATATATATATAAAAAAAGGCAAAATGTTTGTGTGTGTGTGTCTGTTTATCTGCCTGTATGTCTGTATTTTTTTCAGCCTATAATTTTAAGTTTTGCTTCGGGTTTGGCTCTAAGTAGGTATAATTGTAGTTCTTAGTCTCAGCCATGATACCATTTACTCAGAGGACTTATTTAGCCTTCAAAATTCAGTTTACGACGAAAAAAACTTATTTGATATCGATACCGGAAATCAAAATTTGACTTGCATTCATTCATTTTTCTTTCAATCTACGGTTTTGCTTTAACTGGAAACAACTATTGCTTTTTAGTCTTTCGTGCCAACGTCCAAAGAGTCGGAGCTCCAAGAGCATGGATTAGTTTTAAAGCTTTCAGTACACCCGAGCAACGCCGGGCTATACTGCTAGTATATATATAAAATATTCTTTCTCACACGCTCTGGGATTTGGGTTATTTTGTTTGTTTTCTTATGTCGGAGAGCAGAGTTTGAATTCCAGTCAAAATTCGTTGCATTCACTTACGCACAAATATCCTTGGGAAAAGTAGTAATACGTATCTTCCCTCCAGCTATGGGTCAAATAACAGGACACATTGGGCTCTATAGCCTTGGTTGCCAACCAACCTACCACAGAAAGTAATGGCAACTTACTGAGTTAAAATGTTCTACCCAGTCAGCCATATCTCTTTCGAGACACGATCGCCCAAGTGTGTATCACGTATGGCACTCAACGGAATGACTGACTCTTGATTGTGATGACTGCACTACCATATACAACGCAACAATGCGTGGAAAACAATCAAATCATTAAGGTACCCTCGTTTTATGTGATAAGGTAATGAACAGTATCAACAAACTCCAAACTGGTATTTTTCACAAGTATTGGTTTTGGAAAGGTTGAACATTAATGTTTTCTACCTCAGTCTCAAACGATCACCAGCTACAGAGAAATGATCTATTATAAGTTTCAAATCTTCCACAGAGTGCGTCACAAAGTTCGCATCAGCAGCATACAGCAAATCTCGGAACAAACACTCAAAGTGTCTTGGATTTGGCGTTGAACCTCCTGAATCTGAACACCCTTCCTGATGTTTTAAATCACGAGGCGTGTTCTGCTTCACAGTCCTCGAGAGTTTCAACAAAGAAATGATTTAGATGCAAGAATGTCACCTTGCCTTACACCACATACACACACGCACAAACACACACACATACACGCACACACACACACACACATACATATATATATATATCTAAACGGAATATACCTATATTTTCTAAACTTAAGAAACCCCATAATATTCGACAAAAAGTAGCTAACAATAAGTCGTGTCTCTAACACCGGTAATAATATTGTTACATCATCTTTAACACTCAGGGCCCAAAAAGAAGGAAAAGAAATAATGAGAGATTATAAGGAGGCAAGAAAATTATGAAAAGAAGAAAATAACCACAGCATTCTATATATGTGCACATTCATACACGTACAAGGAAGAAAAACAAACACAGATAAAAAGTGCATAAATTATTTTTTTAACTTATTTTTATATTAAGGAAAATCATATCTACTAACGAGTGGACCGAACAATTACAAAAAGGTTTATCTATAGATTATATATATGTGTGTGTGTGTGTGTGTGTGTGTGTGTGTGTGTGTGTGTGTGTGTGTGTGTGTGTGTTAAACTGATTTCTTCTGCAGAAAAAAACAAAATGAATATATATTATGTACGCGCATATGTGTATAAATATAATATGCTCATGCATTGAATACTGCTGGTATATCTGGTCAGGTGCTCCTGCTGTCCACCTAGGGGTCCTTGACAAAATCCAACAGAGAATCTTTAAGGTGATCGATCCCGACTTGGCAGCTCAGATACTGTCACTTTATCACCAGCACAATGTGGCTTCCTTGTGTCTCTTCAACACATACTTTCAAGGCTTCTGCTCCGATGAACTTAGCTCACTGGTACCCCCTATATATGAATTTACTCGAGCCAAAAGATTAGCAACTAGGTCCCACCCTTTTACTGTGAAACCAATAAAATGTAAACGCAAATTCTACTCCATCAGCTTCTTTTCTCGCACTTCCAGCCTGTGGGACGTGCGAGAAAAGTTTACTTCCCCTACCGCTACAATCTCCAAGAATTTAAATGTAAAGTCAATAGTCATCTACTATCTCAATAATTTGCATCCTCTCTCTCATGTTTCTTTCTTCGTCCACTCTACTCTCATCAGTATTCTCATCCTTCTCTTATCTACTTCCTGACACCCCCTATGACTTGTCACTCTCTTACCCTCTTCATGACACCCCCTATAACCTATCACTTTTTTTCATAACTTTCCTCCTATGTAACCCCCTGCAAAACAGTGGTAATAATATGTCTTGCTTTGGGAGATATGATTATAAAAAAACAATGTTATCCCTATCAAAATTATGTTACATAATCTTTAACACTCAGTGCCCAAATAGAGAACAAAGGAAAAGAAATAATGAGAGATTATAAGGAGGCAAGAAAATTATGAAAAGAATAAATAACCACAGCATTCTACGTATGTGCACATAAACATACATACTGGCGTACACATACACGCACCACATAAACACGCATGCACACACACAAACACACAGGCACACACAAAGAAGAAAAATGAATCTAACAAAAAGTGCATAAATTGTAACTTAATATAAAAATAATGAAAATGAGAAAATCGGTTGACTGTTGCTGATACCTCCTGACGAATGAACCTAACGATTACAAAAAGCTTTGTGTACGATACAGCTAATATATAACATCAATCTGCTAAATGACAAATATTATATTATTATTAATCCTATATATATATATATATATATATATATATATATATATATAAGAGACAATGAATGTCTATTATGTTTAATCATGAGCCGTTCTCAACATCGCATTTTGGCTTTAATTTCAGGTGAAAATAAACACAAAAATTCTCCAACATTTGGATAATTTTTTATTAAGTTGGTTCTAAGCTTGCGTTATCTTGAAGAATTTTTGTCTTCATTTTCACCTGAAATTAAAGCCAAAATACGATGTTTAGAACGGCTCATGATTAAACACAATAGACATTCATTGTCTGTTATATTTAACAATATATGTTTAGAAAATTATCTCCTGCCTCGATACAATATATATATATATATATATATATAGTTATGAATTAATTGTACATTGCGACACGGAAATTTCTGTTTCGAGATAGATTCTCATCATCAAGCAATGTTGCTGTTGGTTGTGCAGATGATTTACATTTAAATGACAGAAACCTTTGGTTTGCTGTGTATGTATGTGGGAAGATATAAAAATTTACATGTGTGTTTCTTTTGGCTAATCAGAGTCGAGATTCATTTTGGGATTTGGCCCCAAAGAATATATACTAATCAACTTTTTCTCTTTTTTCTTTTTTTCCTCCCTCATCCTACCCTTTTCCCTTGTTTCTTTTTCCTCCTCGACGGTCAAGATGTTAACCTGCCTTTAACTTGATCTTATCATTTTCCCTTCTTTCCCTTCAGTTTTATTACTTTTAATGTGGTATTCTCATTCAGCTCCAATTCTATATTTTTTTACTTACTTATCATTTTTAGTCTATTTATTTATTTGTTGTAAAGATTTTTTAAAGAAAGATTTTTTTATAAAATATAATTTTTTGATCTATCTATTTATTTGTTGTAAAGTTTTTTATATATAAAAGGAAAGATTTAGTTTAAAAATTAATTTTATGTTCCAATTTATTTTTATATAGTTCGTCAGTAATTGTTTTCCTTAAGCACTTGTTAGTTATATGCATGTTATTTCATTTAGATTTTATCCATTTTTCTGTGTCGCAATGTACAATTAATTCATAACTATATAATTATATTAAGCTCTATAATACTCATTATACTGAGCACTGTTCGTAATAAAATAAATGCCAGAGCACTCAAAATAAAAAAAAACCTTGTCCTCTTCACCTGGAAATATATATATATATATATATATATATATATATATATATATATATACACGCTTCAAGCGCAAACAGAAGATAGAGGGTCACATGTTTTTGCTTGTGTATGAATGATTATCGACATGCCAGTTTTTCTTTTCTCTAAGAACGTGAGATAGAGAGAGAAAGGAAATGGCGGGAAAGGCGAACAACGGAACCAGAAATTGAAATGAGAGTGAATAGCTCAGAAAATAAACCTCTCAACTTTCTCCTCCTCTTTCTTCTTTTATTTCTTTTCTCTTTTTGCTTCGTTCCACTGGGAGTTCTCGTTCAATGTCCTTTTGAAGTTTGTCCTGTTTGTTATAGCAAAGGGCGTGTTTCTGGTATAACATTTCCAGAAAACATGTGCCCCATTTTCCCAGACCGAGCCGCTAACAGATACGCGACGTCGACAGAGGCCGCTACGCGGGCCCGTCTCAGCTTCCTGGGAGTGGGTCTGAGATGTCACGTGCGACCGGCTGTGTCCCCACTCCAATTGGCGGATGCGTCTTTTTCACGCTCTCTCTCTCTCTCTCTCTCTCTCTTCTGTCTGCCTCTCTCACGTCCACACACACACACACACACACATACACATATATTCTCTTTTGCTTTCTGGTTTTCTTTTTTCTATAGTAATTTTGAGCCAATCAGAACCATTTGGGTGGGACCTGTAAAAATCATAAATGAAATTTGCATAGCAATAATCTGACCGCCATTTTCTCTTTCTTTATGCCCCTCTCTTTCTTTCTCTTTTTCTTGTTCTTTCTCTCTCTTTTTCTTGTTCTTTCTCTCGTTCTCTCTCTCCCACTCTCTCTCCCTCTCTCTCTCTCTCTCTCTCTCTCTCTCTCTCTCTATATCTATCTATCTATCTCTCTGTCTATCTATCTATATGTCTATCTTTATTCTATTCTTTCCTTGAGTCGTTTCTTTTGTCATTTTGTTCCCGCCATTTTATTGATCAGTTCTTTAACCACTCTTCGACGGATCTTTGTTTAGAAAATATGTTTAGATAATATGTAGTATTATAAGAATTTTTTTTTTTTAGATAAAAGTATTATCAATTTAATAATATTTTTACCGCTGTTTCTTTCATCTTAATTTCCGTTGCTTTTTATCGCACTGCCTTTCTATGCCTTTTAGTAAACAAAACGGATCGGAAATAAAGAATATAACCGAACCAATAATCGTTATCACATCTCCTGATATTTTCTAAAAGACTTCCTACTTTCTCACCTTTGTGCGGCTTGGTAATTTTCTATTTTTTATATATGGTCAGACGAGGGCATAAAACTGATAGTCACTACACTGTCTATACTTTCAAACACTTTTATGTTAAACACTTCCATCATAAATGTGAAAATGTTAAACGACTTAATTTCTCACACACACACACAGACACACACACACACACACACACACACATATATATATATATATATATATATATATATATATATATATATATATATAAGGTGCATCAAAAATAATTTTGCAAACTTCTGGGGCGGGTTCTTCACACTAAACCAAAAACAAGGTCCATATAAATATATGTCCGCAATTTATTTGTTTTTGAGTTATTAAGTTTAAAGATATATTACGATGTGTTGCCATGTAGACTAAGTATGATTTATTTTTCGTGTACATTTGTGGCTAGCCTATCAACGTTTACCTTCTGTAATAGTGATTTAATTGAGAAATGTTCCGTTTAATAATGACAGGAAATTCATATCGCGAGCAGGCAGATATGATTTTTACATACGGTCGTGCGAAGGATAATGGACTCGAGGCTGCACGATTGCATCAGATCTAAGGCATACGAGTCGTCCAACCTTTGCTGCTGTTTATCGTCGCATTGCTGAGAAAGGATCTGTGACACCACAAACTATTGATCGAGATCCGCTTGGCCACCAAGAAGATATTCTACAGACTGTCGGGGACGATCCAGTTATCAACACACGTCAAGAGGCCCTAGCATAGCGTAAATCTCTTAGTGTCGTATAGAGGTTACTTCAAGAGCAGCTCTCGTATCCGTATCATTTACAACCTGTTCTGAGTTATTCACCTCTGATCACTTACCACCGGAGAACTTTTGCCGATGGTTTATTGCACAAACTACCGATTCGTAGTTTGTCTCGTTAGGCTTGTTTATGGATAAGGCAACATTTGAAAGAGATGGGCGGATCAAAATCCCAATGGTATAATACGAACTAGAATGCAGCATGAATTTAAGAGTAATACATGGACTGGAATTATAGGTGTCTGCCTGGGAGGTTGATACGTTTTGCCAGTACGTCTTATAGTAGCTGTCTAGAGGGATTTTACTCCAAAAACACTGCCAGATTTACTAGAGGATGTACCCCTGCTAATACGAAAACGCATGTGGTTCATGCATGATGGGGCTACAGCACATTTTAATTACATTGTTCGCGATGCAATATCAGCCATCTACCATGAAATATGAATAGGTAGAGTATGACTGGTTCCATGGCCTGCACGTTCCCCTGACTTCAATTCTTTGGATTTTTATGTGAGTCTACCTAAATCAATTGGTTTATTCAGTAGACATTAATAATGCATAGACGCTTCTTCAATGTGTCATACTGGCCTGCAAAACTATTCAACATTGCCCAACAGCACATCACGCACAATTATTAAGCTGGATGAAGTCTGGGGAGTTAGGTAGCCAGATGTAAGGAGTCGGGTGGTTGCAGAATTTCTCTGACAACCATGACTGGGATCTCCTTCTTGTAGGGCATAGTGCAGAGTCTGGTTGCTAAACATAGGATCTTCCAGTAGCCACCCTCTTGACCCAGTGCAGCAGTAGCTCCTTCGTGTTGAGCTTGAGGTCCTGAGAGAAGATGAATGGAGGCATAACGTCGACATAAATAGTGATCACTCCAAACATCATGTTCTTAAATGGATATATCATCTCTTACCGAATCATCTGCACTGTCCTCAGATTGACACCCAAACACTCTGAATGTTAAGCAGTACAGCAGACCATTTTAAAATTTCTGGCGTAGTGGATTGCGTCATGGTCCCTTTTTCTTAGTGTTGGTGCCAAACTGACCCCATCATTCATTTGACAAAATAAAAAAAGAATAAACAACGCATATGAAATTAGGACTATTTACCAATAGCTTCCTCTGCCTGTCTGTCTGTCTCTCTCTGTCTCTCCCTCTCTCTCTCTCTCTCTCTATATATATATATATATATATATATTAATCGTATCACCCCGAGCAAGACGGTAACGCCACTGATGTGCAGGGGGCTACACAATAGTGAAAAGATTGGAAAAGAGAAAGCCGGAAACCACATCCTAAACAGGGAACAAGGGATGACCCTCTTAACCTGTTCAATAGACGTGGGTGGATTGTGAACCGGGCGATAGCTAGATCTATCTACTATTGAAAAAAAAGACAAAGTGAGAAGATTGGAAAAGAGAAAGCCAGAAACAGCATCCTAAACAGGGAACAAGGGTTATTCACTAACATATAGATATGACATATGCGTTAGGAAGTACCTTGTTGTGCATCTTAATACGTCGGACGCACAAAGTTGTATCTTACATTCTTTATGTATGGGCTTTATGAATGTTCGTAATATGAAAAAGTGCGCCTAGTATATGTTTATGATATTAACTCAAATTTAAGGTACTAATTAATATTCCCTCTAGATCAGGTGTTTTCAAACTGTGGTCCGCGGACCACAGGGGGGCCCACAAGCATAAGATAGGGGTTCCGTGGATTAACTTATCACCTGAAATTCAAAATAATTTAAATTTAATTTTGTTACATTATGCATCAACATGCAGTATTAATTTATTTTATTTGAACACTTATGTCTAAAGTAAGCTTAAAACCAGTTTTTACTACGTTAATGCAAAACTATAAGCTATTTTTAGAAAACATTTATGTATAAATTTCATAAGCGTTTATAGTGGAAATATAAAAAGGTCCGTAAGTCAAAAAGTTTGAAAACCCCTGCTCTAGATAATAATATATGTTTGTTTCTCATTCGGATGGCATTTTAAAAATCAAATCTATGCCTTGTTTTATTTTTGTATATATAATTGTCTTTGCAAATGACGGAACGCATTCTTTTAAAGGAACTTTTTGTGTCCAACACTTCTGAAAAAAAAACATTAAAAAATTACTCACGAGATACCCATGAGACACAGAGAATGATGAAAGTTCTCCTTCTGCCTGCACAAAGTTGCTTGATGAAGCTTGATACAAACAGCTTCTAAAAGTCGTATATTTTTTAAGTCACCGAGCCCTGTGAAGTACCCTGAACGCTCCGTCAACATATACGAAAGTGCACACCGGGTTGCTAATCTAAGGGAAATGGGGTGCAATCAATGACTCACAAACTGAATCAAGTGATTACTACTACTAGCTACACCCTGTCTTATATAAGAAGGCACGTGTTGTCCTATCCGAGACTCTAACAAGAAATATATATATATATATATATATATATATATATATATATATGATGAGCTGCGATACAGCGAAACAGATTTGTCTGCAGATATATATATACACCCTTGTGCAAATTAATTGAAAGAACTGCTTTAGTTTCCTTTCCTTCACCATACGGTCAGTTTTAGACCCACTAAAGTGACAAAGTGTAATCGATTTCTGTTTTTTACTCAGATTGGATTATTTGCAGTGGTGTATACTAATATGAATCTATTTTCGGGGCGTATAATGAAATTTACTTGTCTTAAAAAATATTGCATAATCCGTAATTGCATCAGATTTTTAGCACGTCCAGATTCTATTGTCTCGGTTGTCGATTACTTGCCCTATGAGCATTGTCTTCGACGAATGCTTACGAAAATTGTAATGCGCCGCGAACATACTGGCAAGTTTTACAGAAAGCTCGACTTCTAATCGAGGCATTACTACTACGCAACGAATGAGAATGATATACCCCAGTGACTGTAATAAAGGGTTCGGTTCGAAATTTCTAGCACCTGAAGAAGGCCGGAGCGTACAACGGCCGAAACGTCGTACAAATGGCAACAAACATTAGGACAATAATCCGAATAATGTAAATACTGAAAATAGGATTGGCTTATAAACTAATGTATAAGACGTAGTAGAATTTTGGGCATCATTTTAAATGGAAAAATTACACAAGATTATGATATTTTCCCACCTCTCTCTTTTTTTTTAATTTCTCTTATGTTTTTTTTAATTAGATTAAAAAACTTTGTCTAAAAATGCTTCTCTTTTCCCAGAACGTCTAAAATTTTTTACAGCAGATAAGCAAACGATGTAAAGCCGAAATATTGTCATTTTTCTTTGAATTATTTGACCAAGTGACTTTATCTTTGTTCACAATGTTTCAGCCAATATGTTCTTCGGCCTTTTTCAAATACTGAAATATTGCAAGATCATCGGATGCAACATACCCTGGACGAATAATGAAAAACACATTTTCTAAACCGTCATAATGGAAACGGAAAATCCCGGTCTTAATAATATTATTTTTTTTAATCGTTTCACCCCGAGCAAGGCGGTAATGCCACTGATGTGCAGGGGGCTACATAAGTGTAAAAAGATTAATAAGAGGAGAGTAAAGAGGAAGATGAACCAGTTAGAAAGGAGCAATAGAAAGATGAGAATGCAGGTGTGATGACAGTTTCAAAGGTGGAGAGAAAGGAAAGGATATACGGGGTGGGGAAAGAACTAGAGTCAAGTGGTTAATAGATGAGTATTGACATTGCATTTAAATTCCTGGAGGTTGTAGCCGTCAGGAAAGCAAGAATATGGGAGCGAGTTCCACAGGCGGGAAGTGCGAGAGAAGAAGCTGCAGGAGTAGAATTGTCGTTTGCATTTGGCTAACCTAACTGTGAATGGGTGGGACCCAGTTGCCAATCTGGTTGCACAAGTAAACACCTGTTGAGAAGGCACCAGTGACTTAAATCCGTTCGAGCACAGACAAGGCTTAACTTTACTGGAGTTCTTTTTAAGAATTTTAGTTGCGTGTCTATCATCTGTTCCCCTTCTTGAAACTAGTCTCATGCCGCATGGCTTTCCTTATAGACTGAATACTAAATGAAACTAGATTAACTTAGCGAATGAAATCAGTGTCTTTATCCACTAGGCTAAAAGCAACAAGAAAGTTTAAAATAATTTATTGAATAATCTGTTTTCTTTTGCCTGTTTTAAAATCTTCATTCATTAAATCCAATTCAGAACCAGAAGAGAGTTAATAGTCCCTCTAGAAAAGACTAACAATAAAATAAAATAACATATGCAACGTATGCGAAACAAAATTAAATGTCTGAAACGCCCTCGAAATATTAAACTAAAAACAATCCAAAAAGATTTGGTGACACTTAGCTAGTAATTTCTACTTTTTCTCCTTTCCATTCTTTTTCTTTGAGAGTGAAAGAGCGTTCGCATGAGATAGATAGAGAGAGAGAGAGATAGTAGCAAGAGAAAGAGAGGGAGAGAGAGAGAGAGAGAGAGAGAGTGTGTGTGTGTGTGTGTGTGTGTGTGTGTGTGTGTGTGTGTGTGTGTGTGCGCGCGCGCTAGGGAACTCCATTTTTCCAGCTACATGGAGACCTGATCGAGTGGACGGTTTCAGAGTAAGATTCTTGGTGTTCGTTTCGACTCATTCTGTCTATTTGAAAGAAGGGAGAGAGAAATAAAGAAGGACTTTGTGGCGGGTGGGAGGTGGATATGTACGTGTGTCTGAATAGGAGCTCCTGTGTTCCGGCTACACGGTGGTTTGATCAAGTCAACGATTTATTAATACGGACATTGGTCTTCACCTCATTGTGCTAATCGGGCATAACGCATAAATCCCAGCAGATATACGATTGGTTAGACAGAAGTCGTTCTGACAACACTGACTCAGTCCAGTGGGTGGGGCAATGTTGCAAATAAAATACTTTGTGCTGAGCAGTAGTGAGACTGGGCCTTTGAATACTCATCATCCGACAAAATGCTCAACGAAATCAGGTTCCGATTTCATTTTTGTTGCTGTCTACTAGAGGATAATATTAGGTTGTCCCAAAAGTTCGTAAACACTTGCAAAAAATTGAAATTTTACTCGCAAAAACAACAAAAATTATTGCTCAAAATAAAGACCTTCATTTTCCAAGACATTCTACCATCGATCTGCAAGTTTTCGGATCTGGTCAAAGTACTATTCAGCCGGCTTCGAATCAAAGAATTCTTGACACGCTTCCTCGACTTCATTAAACGAGTCGAATCGGTGGCCCTTCAGAAAGTGTTGCATTGAACGGAAAGGGCTATAATCTGATGGAGCACAGTCAGGACTGTAGGCTGGATGTGGCAGAACCTCAACGCCGTCCAGCTCTTCAAACTGTCTTTGGTCTTCCTGGCGGTGTGTGGCTTGGCATTATCCTGCTGCATCAAAGCTCGCTTTTGGTTAATCAGAGCCGGGTACTTTTGCTTCAACTTTTCATACACCCGCTCAAGTTGCTGACAGTAAAGTTCGGCACTGATGGCACGACCATTCGGAACCAACTCAAAATGCATAATTCCTTCAAAGTTCCGCCAAACGCACAACATGACTTTCTTGCCGAATCGATCTTGTTTTGGAACTGACGGTGTCTCTTGCCCTTTCTGAACCCGTCGCTTGCCTCGATTGTGCTGGACCAGATAGACCCATTTCGCAAGTGTTTACGAACTTTTGGGAACCTAATAGTTCCGAAAGTCTTTTTGCAGACATTTCGCTTCTATTTCTACTTCATGCTAAACTACTGTGGCCTTTTTCAAGATTAAGTTAAGTTCGATTTGTATATCTTTGATTCTCTTGATAATGTTTGATTGATTCGTTTATTATGGTATATCAACCTTTTCCAGTTTCTCTAAAATCAGAACATATTTTCTTTTACATTGTAAGAATTGTTTTAATTTTGTGATAATAATGGGTTAGTGATACACTATTTACTAATTAATCCATTGCACGGAGATAGGTGCTGGATTCATATATTTCCTAAGGATATTTTGTGCATAATGAATATAACGAACTGAAACTTTGCTGCCCGATTAACAGTTCTGAGTTATTATTCATTATATTTCCCGCATATCGAAGCTTACAGTAGTTTGGTATTCCAAAACAGTCATTCATGTAGGTACTGAACAGGATCGATGTTGATGTTCACAAGAGAATCGGTGTTTCAACGTAATGTGGCTGCAAATCTCTTGATAATGCAGATAATTATGTAAATATATTATATTCAGATCAATAAAATGCATTTTTATTACTAAATATGACCCAACACATGGTTCGAGAGTCACTCTTGTGAGTTTCAGTCGAAGTGGTAATGGTGAATTAAGTGTATTATATGAATAGAAGTGTAGGCTGTAGAGTTTGAGTTTGAGTTTTGGTTAACGGCATATCAACTACTGTTGGTTATTTAATGCCTTAAAGATGGGGGTTTAAGGTATTTTTTTAATGTTCAGTTATAGTGAGTAGGTTGATTTAGTCAGATTTTAATTAAATTTTTTTGTTTTTATTCTTTTTTATTTTAAAAAACTGAAAATATCATCTAGTTTTGTATTCAAAATGTTTTGCTGGGAATAATTTCTTTTCCTTCAAAAATGTGTTATGGTAATAATTTTTATTTTCAAAAATGTATTGGTGGTAATATTTTTCCTTCAGAAATGTATACTTTTCTATAAAAGTCTATTTTTATGTATATATTTCTATAAAAGTCTATTTTTATATTTTCATGGCGTTTTCACCCCAGTTTGGGTGGGTAACTATTTGTCCATGGTGGGGACCCTAACGGGTGCTACCACTCCGGGTCAGGGTGGATCTGAGAACAACAGCAATTAAGTGGTGGTTCCATGCTCTTCACAACCTCCCAATCAGAGGCCTTGTTGCCGGATGCAGTTTACCGTGAATGCTGTAGAAAGTGAAGTTTATGAAAATAAGGAGTATAGATTACAGTAAACCTTGACTTAAAAGAGATGAAGATCAAAATGTTCAGGGAAGCAACTACACCGAAGTTTGTTCTATAAAGTAGCAGTTCTTGTGGAGAAAAAAACTCAGTGGAACTCCCTTCTTACATTTGGAACACGGTGACACGAAAGAAATACTATGGTTCGACTTCGTAAAATTAACATGACTCATCTTAAATGTAAAGGTTTGAGAAAGTATTAAAACTAAAAAAGTCGGTTCTCTGTGTAGGGCTCGGAAGTTTTTTCCGTCTAAATCTATCCTGCACATATATAAATCTACCATCCGCCCGTGCATTGAATACTGCTGCCATATCTGGTCGGGTGCCCCTGCTATTCTCCTCGGGATTTTCGATAAGGTTCAGAGGAGAGTCTGTAATGTGATAGATACCGACTTGGCAGACCGCCTGCAGTCTCTCTCCCACCGGCGCGACGTGGCTTCCCTATGTCTCTTCTATAAATACTTTCACGGCTTCTGCTCCGATGAACTTAGATCACTGGTGCCCCCTAAATACGAATTTGCACGAGATACTAGATTAGCAACTAGATCCCACCCTTTTACAGTGAAACCGATAAAATGCAACCGCAACTTCTACTCCAACAGTTTCTTTCCTCGCACTTCCCGACTGTGGAATTCCCTTCCACACGATTGCTTCCCCGACGGATACAATCTCCAGGAGTTTAAATGTAAAGTCAATAGACACCGCCTTACACATTAACCTGCACCCATTCCTCCTGACATTTCCTATGTCTAACATTCATTCCTCCTGACATTCCCTATGTCTAACCACTCCTTCTCTTTACCTTCCCCGATGTAGCCCCATGCGCAATAGTGGCAGTGCCTTGCTTGGGGTGAGATGATAAAAAAAATATATATTGCTACCATATCCGGGTTGAAGCTGTATAATACTTACTTTGCTGTCGATATACAATTCAAAGTCGTTTACGCAGCCTTGTCAGAGATTATCGTATTTTCTGGCTTACAAGACTCTGCGGCTTGGAAGACGCACTCTAATGATGGAAAGAACTCCTAAGAAAAATAGTCATTCTTATACAACAACACATTCACCAAGCGTCCATCACATACTGGTACCACATATTGTTTGCATTATCCATTAGTCCAATTTTGTTTTTATAGTGATGACATACTAGTTGGTGGTTAGTAAATATACTATACGTCTTTCATTGTCCAAAGGTGATTTTATGTTCATAAAAATGAATTATATTTCTGCATACATATTTTTTAAAATATGCATGTAAAAAATATAAAACAAAGAAAATTTATTCATCCTAAGTTTTTCCCGTCAGAATCTATCCTGCACATATCTACCATTCCGCCCGTGTATTGAATACTGCTGCCATATCTGGTCGGGTGCCCCTGCTACTCTCCTCGGGCTTCTTGACAAAATACAATGGAGAATCTGTAACGTGATCGATACTGACTTGGCAGACCGGCTGCAATCACTCTCTCATCGGCGTGACGTGGCTTCCCTGTGCCCCTTCTATAAATACTTTCACGGCTTCTGCTCCGATGAGCTTAGATCATTGGTGCCGCCTAGATACGAATTTACACGAGATACTAGATTAGCAACTAGGTCCCACTCTTTTACAGTGAAACAGATAAGATGTAACCGTAATTTCTACTCCAACAGCTTCTTTTCTCGCGCTTCCCGCCTGTGGAATTCCCTTCCACATGCCTGCTTCCCCGACAGCTACAATCTCCAGTAGTTTAAATGTGAGGTCAGTAGACACCTCCTATCACACTAACTTGCATCTATTCTCTCAAATACTCTCACCATCTACCCAACCCTCATTCTCGGTATTCTTACCCGTCTATCACCCTCCTTCTGACATTTCCTATATCTAACCATCCTTTCTCATCACTTCCCCCGCCCCTATGTAACCCCCTGCGCAATAGTAGCAGTGGAATGCCTTGCTCAGGGTGAAACGATAAAAAAAAACTCGTCACTACTGGATTCGTGTAAAAGCTCTAAACTATCATCTGGAGAGTCATCACCACTGTCAGTCATGTACAAGAAATAATTCTCACTACCGTTCATGTCATGGCGGTAACTTATACACCCGTCTTGAAAGACGCACGCGTTTTTGTTCAGGGTACTTTTTAAGTAAAAAGTGTGATTTGTAAACCGGAAAATACGGTATATATTTTCAATCCTGTAATTCCTTTCCAACAGACACAGTGTCACAAATCTGTCGCTACGATATCGCCATTTTTCATTCTTTGATTCCGCCAATTCAAGCCATTACAGCTAAGACCCGCCATTCTGCATCCACTGATTAGAAATATTTCTTACTTCCTCCGTATTTCATTTGTGAGTAGGAAATTCAACTAAGACATCTTTTATCTCAAGAACGTCTACTTTGTGGAATAGACTTTGATGCTTCTCCATACGCAACCTTGACTTAACCTCAAGTCAAATGTCGATCTTCACCTGTCTTCTATATCCACACAATCTTCACTTCCTACTCTTAGACACAAATAAATAACATTATTCAGTAACCTTTTACCTTTAATGGTTCTTAGATAGATTCATACTATATTGCTTACAGCATATCACGTTGAATACACCGGTTCTCGTTTGATCACCGAAGTTAAGCAACGTTGAGCCTGGTCAGTACTTAGACAACGACGCTATATGCAAAGATATTTACGCGTAAGTGAATGTAACGAACCCGACTTGAATTGGAACGCAACCTTTTACTACTCGTTCGAAGCCGCTATCCATTAAAACACCCGCATATCCTCACAACCAAACATCTTTAAGCTAAAGAACATATTTAGTAAAATAATGGTCGTTCACAAGAAGCAAATCTGGCAATACCTATGCACCACCCAAAAAAGATTTCATATATGCCAAATTAATAGAATGGCCTCCACCCTATTCCGATATTAATCCAAGAAAAAACTTGTGGCATTAAAAGAAGTGTATATGAGGGTTAAATCGTCGTCAACTTTGTCTCGTACTCAAGAATTTAATTTCTTCTTTGCTGATCGCTTCTTTTATGATGATGGAGTTGATGACTAAATTCACCGCCAACGTGAGGTTCAGGAAGAGAAGCTTACAGTTTCACCAAAACCTACTCTCGTCATCCATTTCCTATCGCCGTTTGAGATGAAACAAAACCAGAGTAGAAAAAAGTGCCGATGCATGAATAAGTTTAAGGTGGACTTCAACTTGCTAGGAAGTGGCCTACACTCTTGATTTCATGACCTTCCTCAGCGGCACATATTGAATGAAACACGCTGCATCCCTTTTATAAACTGCAACGGACTGCCTGTTATAGTTTCCAGTGGCGCCTTCTGTAGCATGTCAATTACGCGCAGCCCTCTTTAAGTGCTGAGTGAAAATTAAAAAAAAAAAAAAAAAACTGAAACTTATTATTACCCTATCTCAAGAGATAAAAAATATCTAACGTGAAAACGCCAATCTGTAAAATAAATCTCTGTATGTATATTTTTTTTTTTTTTTAATCATTTCACCCCGAGCAAGGCAGAAACGCCATTGATGTGCAGGGGGTTACATAAATGTAAAAAGATTAATTAGAAAAGAGTGAGGAGTACAAGCTAGTTAGAAAGGAACAATAGAAAGCTGAGAAAGCAGGTGCAATGACAGATACATGGGTGGAGAGAAAGGGAAGGTTATACAGGGGAGGGAGAGAGCTAGAGGCCAGTGGTTAGTAGGTGAGTATTAACTTTGCTTTTAAATTTCTGGAGGTCGTAGCCGTCAGGAAAGCAAGAATACGGGAGTGAGTTCCACAGGCGGGAAGTGCGAGAAAGGAAGCTGCAGGAGTAGAATTGTCGTCTGCGTTTGGCTAACCTGACTGTGAATGGGTGGGACCCAGTTGCCAGTCTGGTTGAACGGGTAAACACCTGTTGAGGAGGCATCAGTGACTTAAGCTCATCCGAGCAGAAGCCATGAAAGTATTTATAGAAGAGACAGAGGGAGGCCACATTTCGACGATGGGAAAGTGGCTGCAGACGAGTCGCCAGATCAGTACCTATCACATTACAGACTCTCCTTTGGAGCTTGTCAAGAACACTGAGGAGAACGGCAGGGGCACCTGACCATAAATGGCAGCAGTACTCCATGCACGGACGGATGGTTGACTTGTATATATGCAGGATGGATTCAGGTGGAAAAAACATCCTGGATCGACATAGTGACCCAATCTTCTTAGCAGTAGATTTTGCTATGGATTCAATATAGTGCTTCCATTTGAGGTCTGAGGACAGGGTAAGTCCGAGGAGGCGTAGTGTATTACTCTCCGGGAGAATCATCTGGTCCATGCTTATGGGAGGCAGAAGAGGTTGCCTGTAATGGTTGACAGACAACAGCTTGGTCTTAGATGAATTGAAGTTGACAAGCCACTTCTTGCCCCAGTTCACCACAGAGTGTAGATCCCGCTCAAGGTCAGCAGCGAGATTATGTCTGTCCGCCACGACAGGTTTCTTACTGGAGCGGGAGTATATTGTAGTGCCATCTGCGTAGATGCCTACTTGGGACTTGATCTCATCTGGGAGGTCGTTGATGAAAATAAGGAAGAGCGTTGGGCCCAGGATAGAGCCTTGTGGGACACCAGCATTCGTGCTGTAGGACGAAGAGGCACGCCCATTCAGAACGACCTTCATTTTGCGGTTATTTAAGAAAGATTGGATTAGGTCAAGCAGGCGACCGGTAATACCATAACCGCGTAGTTTGCATAGGAGGCCAGGGTGCCAAACCCTGTCGAAAGCCTTGGAGATATGCCAAACCCTGTCGAAAGCCTTGGAGATATATATATATATATATATATATATATATATATATATATATATATATATATTAAATAAAAGGTTATCACCCTTGCACGGGGATGTCAGGTTACAGTCTTTGTTATGACAATGTTGGATTGTTCTAAAATGTTTATAAAGCCGGGAGGTAAAAATACAGACCCCGGATTTCATATGTTAAGAACAAATATCAGGTTGATAAATGCTTATCCAGACGCCAGGAGACTACGAGTACTTTTATTTATCCTAATTCTATAAAATTGTAATGTTTAATGATTATGATGGGGGTATTTATCTGTCATCAAATAGGAGCCAATGATTGTGCAACACTTTTCTAAACATAGAAAAGGAGAAAATCCTTTTAAAATGGCATCTTCAGTGCAAATTAAAATGAATTAAATCTGTCACTGAATAATCGTATACACAAATAAGTAAGTATAAACGCTTCCTAAAACTGCCAAAGGAATTGTTTTATCTGTTTCGTATTCGGAATGACGGGCGACAAATTAGATTATAGCTGCTAATGGAAATGTTACAAGACTCGCCTCAATCTCGCCGACTTTCTAATCTCTTGGGAATTGTCGACTCTTGAAGTACAAACTTTAATACCAGAAGATGTCTGACTTTTGATTATATTAATATAAATTGGGTGTTTTAACAACCAAAAGTATCCGCAGGGGAAGAAAGGGAATTTTCAATGAATTTAGCTATTTTAAAAATTTGATGAATGAAAGAGTCTTGAATGAATGTAAACACGAGAAATATATATATCAGCCATCATTGGAATAACGATGCTGGACAAAGACCTGTTCAAACTCATTCCATGACAACAGTGACTATGTTATTCTTGGTCAAGTCTTATCAGCAAACTCAACTATCTAATTACTCAGTCTTCTGTATAATCTTCCCCTACTGCCTTTATTAACCACCAAGAATCAATCGAGAAATTTTTACTCTCTATCTTTTATTCTTCTTTTTTCTATCGCTCAGCCACCTCTATATCATCTTTCTCTGTTGATTTGTTGATTTTTGTTTCTGTACATATCAACCTCTACGGCTTATTTAATGCGGAAATTTACATATTTCGAACACAATTTTATGGCTTCAGCTACAGATGAAATATATTGTTGGTCATTTTACTTTAAATAGGTATTGTTGGCAATTTTATTATAAATCAGTTTTGTTGGTTGATTGACTTTGTTTAGCGGCATATTAACCTCTATGCATTATTTAATGCGGAAATCTAAATATTTTGTACATAATTGTATATTTTTAATTACAGATATTTTGCGCTCAAGGTAAAAGTGTGTGTGTGTGTGTGTGTGTGTGTGTGTGTGTGTGTGTGTGTGTTCGATATATAGCTTGTGGATCATAAAATGTATTATGTATTGTTGGTAATTTTATGATAAAAATGTGTTATATTTTTAGTGTTGTATTGAGCTTGATATAAAAATATATTGTTGCTCATTCTATTTTTAAAATTTACAGCTGAATTTTGTTTGCATAGAACAGGTGATACCATCCAGGGTCGAGATGAACCTGGGAACAACAGTAATTAAGAGGTGGTTTCACACTCATCAAAACCTCCAGTCTCCCGATCAGAACCCTTGCCGCTGGTTATAGTTTGTCATACCCAAGACGAATCTGCTCTGTCATCCATTATAGAAAAAAAAAGTAAGACAGAGAGAGAGAGCAAAGAGAAGAGGCGATAACGGTATCATGGCTTTAACACTTGCTTTAGTGAAATAAAGAACGTTATAAGTTTTCGATGAATAATGAAATTTTACGAGAATTGGTGCCATTTTTTTTAAATTTTAGTAATAAAAATTCATAATATATATATATATATATATATATATATATATATATATATATATATATATCTTTTAAAGTTCCACATTACTTAAATCCGGTTAGGCTATAATGCTATTAAGTGAAAACTATATTTACTAATCAAAAATTGAAAAGCTCAATTTTGCACCAAGACTTTTAAAACAATTTGTTAAAGTTATATAATATTATGTAACGTCTTCTTTTTAAAATATGTTCAACCATACACGATATTATCAGAAAATAAGAGCTATTACTATATTAAATTTAAAGTCAACCTTCCTAAAATTGGATTACAGTGAATATTTTCTAATTTTTTTATGATTATAGAATACTTAATAATTATATAAAAAGTGTACACCTATCATTTCTTAAATTATGTTTTAACAGATAAAATCTTTCTATAAATATGTCAACACCTACTTTCCCTACTTGACACGATTGACGAGTTATGAGTAATGAATGATGAGTTATGTCATCATCGCTATTGTCAGTTTTAAATATCCATTTCTGTTATTTTAAACTTAAAGAAAATATTTTTTTTTTAATCATCATAATTGAAATCAGCTAATATTCCGCAAATATAATTTCAGAAAAGTATAATTTATTTTTTGGAAGATTTTTAACTTTACAAATGTGTGAAAATGTGTGAAGATGGCTGATTTCAATTAAAGCGAACAAAAAATTCGATTCTAATCAATATAAGTTCTATCTGAAATACACCAAAGTAATTTGATGACTGGAAATAGTACATTTAATAATTTAACTTTCAATTGACACTAAAAGAAAAACTTCAAGAATGTTTTTTCATTAAAAAAAATTCATTTTGAAACCTAAGGTATCGAAAATTAGTGGAGGTATCTAGACTTGGTGCATGATGGCTATATTGGGCTTAGCTTATTTGTAACTCAGCATCACTTTGTCGGCTTGATAATCTCTCAGTAATCTCACTCAGTAACAACAACAACAACAAAAACAACAACAATAATAATAATAATACTAATAATGTGACTGGTTTACCCTTATTATACTGGGTGTCATGATGAGTATATCGATCATTGTATATTTTTACCACAGTGTTCCGCGTCACTTCCTCAGCGTTCTACACTCTCAATAATAATAATAATAATAATAATAATAATTGAAATTAAAGGCGCATATTAAAAGGCGACATAAAAGATTATAAGGTCTATTGAGAAAATAAGATATTCCAAACGGGTCTCAAGATTTTACAGAGAAATTGGAAAAGCAGGTATAGAAGTCAAAATGTCATTATCTATTGAAAAATTGCCAAAAATTTGGGAGAATATGTGGAGTAGGCCAGAGGAATATGATTCTAATGCAGAATGAATCAAACAAAAGAATGAAAGATAAAACCACTACTACAATAATGGGAAATATAAAACCTTCGTAATTTAAACCTGAAGGTGATCTTGGAAATGATCGAAAATATTTAGGTTAGCAAAAGCTACGGTGCCTTTTTTTATGAATTTTATCTTAACAAGAAACTGATTAAACAAATAGAAATGGTCAGTATAAAAATAATTAGACATAACATGTTTATATTATCAATGCAACATATCTCAATGAAGATATGCTGCACATATATATATATATATATATATATATAATGGATTCTCCCGTCGCGTTCAACGTATGAGGGTCCAACCTTTTTCCAGCAAGACAACCACACAGAGATTTGTTTATAGTGGTGAAGGCATTGTGTAGTACCATCCACACTTCTTGGAACTGCTGATAACAAACAATTGGTGCAGATGACTGCCACAGATCGCACGAACAGCAGACCTCAATTATTTAACCCATAATTGGAGGGAACGAACGGATTAATACCTTTCCCAAGGGTACTAGTGCGCAAGTAAATGCAGCGTGCTCGACTGAAATTGAAACTCGGCTCACCGATTTCCCCCTCCAAGCCGACATCCACCGCACCCCAACGCACATCCGTGAATGCTAACAGCACCTGGTATTCCCAAGTGGTCACCCACCTAAGTACTGACCAGGCTCAACGTTGCTTAACTTCGGTGATCGAGCGGGAACCGGTGTATCCAACGTGACATGACCGTTATATATATATATATATATATTATCTCATTATCTCCAGCACAAAAAAAAAAAAAAATATATATATATATATATATATATTATTCATTATCTCCAGCAAAAAGGAAACGTTAGAATACTGGAAAAATTAAATTAAAAAAATACTAAAATCTTCCTTTTCGGTCGATTTCAACGAAACATGTTTAAAACAAAAACTGCTGCTTATATATATATATATATGCGTTGTGTAAATGTTTCTCAATCTGTTTATTGTAATGTGGTGTTCGTCGGGCGTACAATCGCTCACCCAGAACTGAATCATAAATAGAATTACTAACAACTAATCTTTAACTAATGTGGGTGGATCCGAAAAATCCGCTCGCTAATATTTTAGGTGTGGCCATGGTGGTGGTCGGGGTGATAGTTATTTCACTTGTTTGTTTTATTTATTACTTCTGTTCTTTCATTTTCTTTTTTCTTTTTATAAAAGACTGTGAAACGGTCAGTGTTTGTTTACGGAAGGCACACGCCCAAGCAAAGAGCATAAAAGGCAAATTGTTTCAAGCCTTTTGCACTAAATCGTTTCATCTGTAAAGTCATTTACAGAAACCAGTGGTCAAAAGAATTTTTCAAAAAACTAAATTCTTTTATTTATTTATTTATTTTGCTCATTCATTTACTTATTTATTTATTTATTAATGTTCTTACCAACAAAGATCCACTTTTAATCGAACTCTGTAAATTGTTGGCACAATATATATATATATATATATATATATATATATATATATATATTTTTGCTTGTTTTACCCCGAGTATGTGTGCGGAACACTATTTTCGTTTAGGTGGTGATGTAAAGGATTGAATTATGTTCTTTTGTTCATCTAGTGATATATTCGTGTGTTTATTCTCCACCTACTGTGGCCAGCCAAAGTTACGCTCACTGTCAGGAATTCGTTATTTGCTTCATCATTGGCGATTTCCATCTCATAATTATTGATGTGTCTTCTCACCGGATCTATTCATTTTATAGTGAGACAATTCTGAGCCCTAGAAACCATGTAAGGGTTTGTCATTGGCGGAAACAATTTGAACAATATAAAATAAGCAGATGAAACAGTGCTGGTAGCAAACACAGAAACGAAATTACAAAACTTCCTATAGAAGGTAGCGGAAGAAAGCGACTAAAAAATAAGCAACAAGAAAACTGAATGCATAGTCATCAGTAAGAAGAGGAGCCCAAAATGCCAATTAAAAGTCGACGATTCTAAAATCACGCAAGTCCAGAAATTTGAAAAGCTGGGTAGTGTTCCAACAGAGGACAGTAAGTGCTACACTGAGATCCGAAAGCGAATTGATATGGCTAAGAACGCATTCTAGAAGCTGAGTAGAGTATTAAGAGACAGGAAAATTTTGCTGGAAACAACGAAGAGAAACTGGATTGTTATGTAATGTCTGTTCTTCAATATGGCATTGAAGGCTGAATAATCTCATCAGTGATGAAGGAAATACTTTAAGCAACCAAAATGTGGTTATACAGAAGGATGCTGAGGAAACCATGGACAAAACACGCGAGCAACGAAGAGATTTTAGGGAAGATGGGCACAAGAAGGAAAATACAGCTGAAGTTCCTGGAAGATGTTATGAGAAGGGCTTGGAGATGGCTGAGCGGGGTTTGTGAGGGGCAACAGGAAAAACCGCGTTAAAAGCTACTAAGAATAGGGGGATATATAAGGCTACGATAGCTTACGTCCTGAAGGAACACGGAAAATAGAAGAAGAAGAAGAAGAACTGATTTTTCTTTTTTGGTAATTTCACAAATACTTCGAAAGTTTTCAAAGATCTTGCATTTACAAAACAAACGACCAGTGTCAAAGAAAGAAAGAAAGAAAGAAAGAAAGAAAGAAAGAAGATTGTTCTAGAAATGTCAGCTGACACAATTATCTTCTATCAATTTTAAAACATTGCTAAAGACAACGGGTATAAAATAGTATACGGTTTCTAAAAAATGGGGCCTTCCGAACATAATATTTTCCAGAGAAACGATCTATTTTATTACGCTAGAAGACTTGAATTTTATTTGAGTACTAACAAGCACGGAAAGATACTTTCCTATCTATCTATCTATCTATCTATCTATCTATCTATCTATCTATCTATCTATCTATCTATCTCAGCCTGTTCATTATCTATCTATCTATCTATCTATCTATCTATCTATCTCAGCCTGTTCATTATCTATCTATCTATCTATCTATCTATCTATCTATCTATCTATCTACAGCCTGTTCATTATCTATCTATCTATCTATCTATCTATCTATCTATATTCTCTATCGCTACTTCCATGGAAAGTGCTCAGACGAACTACATTCCTTCGTTCCGCCAGATCTAACATTTACGGTTAGAACCCACGATGATAATTACATTATAGCAAACCCTCATCGGTGGGGAGTAATTTCTACTCGAACAGCTTCTTCCTGCAAACCACTGCTCTGTGGAAGTCGAGAGTTAACCTTGATATTCCCCTTCTATCCGCATAAACTACCACGATACTGTGAAAAAATCTCAGTCTGTTTATCGACCAGTCTTTTTTTATATCTATCATATATCTATCTATTTTATATATGTTCATTATCTATCTATCTATCTATCTATCTATCTATCTATCTATCTATCTATCTATCTCCGTTTGTTTATAAGTATCTCAGTCCGCTTGCCTATCTATCTATCTATCTATCTATCTATCTATCTATCTATCTATCTCAGTTTGTTCACATATCACTCAATCTGTTGATATCTATCTATCTATCTATCTATCTATCTATCTATCTCAGTTTGTTCACATATCACTCAATCTGTTGATATATATATATATATATATATATATATATATCGGTGTATTTGTGTTTCCATAAAAAAATTTTCTCTTTACTGGTAACAAGGATCATGAGGAAATTTGAGCACACACACTCATATGTGAGAGAATTTTTTTTTTTAATTATATCACCCCGAGCAAGGCGGTAATGCCACTGATGTGCTGGGGGCTACGTAAGAGTGAAAAGATTAGAAGAGAGAAAGCCGGAAACCACATCCTAAACAGGGAACAAAGGATGAGCCTCTACACCTGTTTAATAGACGTGGGTGGAGTGTGAACCGGGCGATAGCTTAGTCTATCTACTCCAATTAAATAGAAATACAAAGAGAGAAGAAAACAAAAGAGAGGGAGAGGAGAGGAGAGAAGAAAAAGTCGAATCTAATCTGGAATAATTTTTACTCTACCGTCTGTTAATACCTAGCGCACTATCATCCCGCCACGTCTGTATAATTTATGATGGTTGCACTTGAAGTAGTAACAGTGATCTGATACAATGTATCAAAGAGAGCGCAAAAGGTGCATATTATGAGGCTATGCAAGAAAGTTAACAACTGACCCTAGATTTGAAAAATTATTGTAGTGATCGGAAAGCTCGTTTTATAATGCAACACTTTTCTAAAAAGAAAAAATCATTTCACCCCAAGCAAGGTTGGATCTCAACGAAGAAATGATAAGAGAAGGATGAGGATCAAGGGGATCGAAGATGACAACTGACGTTGCATTTAAACTCTTGGAGATTGCAGCTATCAGGGAAGCAAGCAAACGGGAGAGAGTTCCACAAACGGGGGAGCGTATATTTGTGTGAGTATGAAAACGCTAAGACCTAAAAAGATAAAAAAAGAAATCAGTGGATATGTTACGTGGGCGCACGGAAGCCCTACGCCTATGAAGCGTATATATGTGTGAGTATGAAAACGCTAAAACATAAAAAGATTAAAAAAAAAAAAGAAATCAGTGGGTATGTAAACTTAAACAAAATCACAGGGTAAGTATATGTGGGAATGTACACATAAGTATATGTGGATAAAAGTTAGTCTAAGTGGGTTGACATGATGGGGTCAAATAGACGCCTAAAGTCAGGGGAATTGTTTTTTTTTTTCAGAGGTCATGCCATCTAAGACAGTCAAAATATCTTCAAACGGATACTACCCAGATTTGGAACTGGACTCTATCTCCCTTCTTTCTTTCCCCCTTCACCTTACTTTTATTGTCATTTATTTATTTGTTTGTAATGTTATGTTTATTATTATTATTTCTATTATGTTCACTCTTCATTTTAAGAAAACGTTCATTCCGGCAGAAATTTTATGCCAGATGGAGAAAATATTTTAAAAGAGTCTGATGATATGAGCTAATTAAGCTCATTGAAATGAACTATAGTTTATAACTAATATGACGTGTTGAGTTTTCCTTTATAAACTTCATATCGCTCTGGTTAACACCCATCAAGCTCTCTATATGGATTTGCCTATTAATATTTTATATTAAGGAAATCTTGTGGGATTACCTTCACCGTTTATGGACTGACAATTATATATATATATATATATATATATATATACATATATATATATATATATATATATACTCCTTAACAAAAGAAGGGAGATCATAAGTATGTGTCGCCATAGAAATAAATATAAATTACTATAATTATAAATATAAATTACAATAATTATCCTATTCTCCCAGTTAGTCCCCATAAAAAAATTGCAATTTTTTTAAAAAGTTGACCTGGCAGTTACCCCCATACCACTTACCCTGCTAACCCTTGGGTCTGGCAAACATACCTCCCACTAATAAGGAAGAATTACTACTAGCTTCTACCCACAGTCCAACCCAAAGAAAAACCAATACATCCCAACCCTTTCCTTCATCTAAACTAACCTCTGGGCTTAGAATTTTCTTCATTCTCTGCTTAGAAGTGGTCAAAGAATGCATGCCTTAGAATAACTTTGAAAATGGCTATTTTCCCACTAAGTTTTATCTGAATTCACATATATATATATATATATATATATATATATATTCTAAACATATATATGCTGTTAAATATAAGAGACAATGGTGATGGTGGATGTTATAATATTTCAGTCTAAACAACTTGTCTGAAGATGGCTCATGTGAGCCGAAAGCTTAGAAGAAAATCAATAAATAATTATCCAAATGTTGGAGAATTTTTGTCTTTATTTTCAACTGAAATTAAAGTAAAACTCCGACGTTTAGAACGGCTCATGATTAAACAAAATAGACATTCATTGTCTCTTATATTTAACAGCATATGTTTAGAAAATTACTTGCTACCTCGATACACTATATATATTTATATATATATATATATAAGTATACGTAAATTAATACTCACATTCCGAAATTTTGGGGCAAGCTGAATATAACTTTCTCCTTACCAATGGGATATGAAGTTAATGAGGGTGAGCGTACGACTCTGTGTATATGGCCTGACAAGTTCTAGCTGTGAATGTTTCAGCTAATGAAACCAAGAAATAACAATACAGAAATTTCCGTCATCCGCAGTTAATGGGTTAAAATTGTAACTAGAAAAGTATTTGTGTTGTTTGTTAGGCCGAATGGAATATTTGAAATCACAAAGGCTTTTTATTTTTTTAAAAATGCTTTGTTCTTAGTAAAACTTGGCGGTTTCATTGCAAGGTATAGAAAGAAAACAAAAACTATTATGTATATTTGAACAGCTCTGATTCACTCAGTGATACTGAAATCTGAAAATGTCTTTGCTTTTTGAGATTGACGGAAAATATACTCTTTCCGTCAATAAAATAGCACAACTCTTTGGGGTAGTGGTAACCGGCTTGTAAATTTAAATACTCCCCAATCCAAGCTGGTAAGGTTTCATCACCACACAACACATCTTGGGTATGACGATAAATTACATCCGGCAAAAAGATCTCTTATCGGGAAGTTTCGAGGAGCGCGGAACCACCTTTTAATTGCTGTTGTTCCCAGGGCCACCCAGATTCACAGTGGTAGCACATGAGTCCCAGCAATGGGTATGTAGTGAACCCTTTAAACAAAATACTGGCGTAAATAATATAAAAGTATAAAAATAGACTTTAATAGTAAAAATATATTTTTTTAATATTACCAGCAATTCATCTGACTCTAGACAAAAACCCTTTTTACAAAAATACGTCAATGAAACCTGATCTCATACAAATTGATTTCTTACAAAGAACACATATTCTATTTATACGAACCTATTCTAAAAATATTGTTGGCATTAAATGACCCACTGAGGTTGACATGCCGTAAAACAAAATAAACCAAATCAAACCAAACCAAATAATCACACAGCAAACCCTGAGGTTTAACGGTTGTGAATATGAACACGGTTGCGCTCTTAATGAGTCTTCTTGCCCGCAACGTTTTTTTGGGGGGAGGGACTCAAGTTCAAACCCAACCTCAAGCAGAACTCGTATATACTATTCGTCAAAAACGAAGCTACAAAAAGGTTTAGCACCCTGTTCTGCTCCAGAAAGTGCCTGACACCTCCTGTCAATCTCTACAGGGGCCAGATGGACTACAAATGAATCATTACTGCTACATCTGATTTAGAGCTTCCTGATCAGCACCTTCCAGCCTTAACCGATTTCAAAATCGTTTGTACTGCCATGTTAGTGACGAAATTCTTTTTCAACTATTAACCCACAAACAAAACGATGCTCGCCTCTCGCTGCTATTTTCATGGTAGGTATTTGGAAGGACTGCATTCCTTCATTCTACCAGTCCAGAATTTCACAGCTAAGTCCTGCCAGATCACGTACGCTAATTCGACTCATCCTCATTTCCTTCATGTTCTATTGGTAGGGAGTTAGTTCTATTTAGCTTTTTCTCCGGAACTATTGCATTGTGAAACAAACATGCTTCCCTGATAACTGCAACCTTAAACTTTTCAAGTTGAGAATTAATTCTTTTCTATCTTACATATCTTCATAATATGCAACCCCACCTGCCTTCCTATGCAGCACCCGCATTCAATGACTCTTTACCTTGAGTGGCACTTAGGTTTTCTATAGGATAAAAAATCAATCTATAAGGATAATTTTAATTTTATTGCTGAAAAGAATAACTTTATTGTCAATGTTACTAACTAAAAAACATTTTAGGGATTCAGGCGGATGAAAAAGGTCGAAAGATAGATGATTTAATATTTGAATTTCTAAATTTTTAACTTAAATTCAAAGAGATTTTCACATGAAAGACAGTAAGTTGAGGTAAAAAAAGTTGTTTTGTTTCTAGTTCATAGTTTCCTGGAAATTATTTAAACTCTTTTGGTTTATTTCCTTAAAATGTGTAACTTATAAACGAGTAAATATATTTTCACTTCTATAAACACCGAAGGGGTAATTTGAGACGGTGTAATAGTTAATGCTTATTTCGCCAGTTAAATTACGACTGAATAATGAGTTCGGTTCTCATTAGCGCCCTGTCGGTTGGAACTTCAGTATAACCCGACTGCACTTCTGCAGAATGGTACCCGCCCGATGAGTCTACCAGTTTGCCGTGGATTGTGACCTGTAATGTCTGATGACTGAATACTGGTGGTTGGGGCTACAGGAGTTGGGTGTAGGTACTTCTGATTCCTAAAAGAGCCCATTAGCCCTTATCTGGGCTAACAGGCGGTCGGAGTGACCCGATTTTATCAATTGGCTGGTCATATCAAGCCCTTATTTGGTTTCTCTTCAATCACAATGCGGTGATTATAGTGTCTAATAATGCCGAAAAAAGAACAATACTAACTTAATATCGCCGAGTTAATAGTAATCTTGGGTACCAAAACTCGGATATTTTAAAGTAAAAAACTAGTCCCTTCCTCAGTATCAGTATACTAGTTGGGTAACCGAGATAGGACAGAGCGAATGGATTTCCTCCTTGGCGTATCCCTGTGTAGGGCTTCGTGGCGTGTGATAAACCTGATCAATGAACTCTAAATAATACTTATATGGCTAATTCCAAACAATCTTCCAAGTGAATGCACACAGGAATAAAATGGGACGTGGACAGAGTATCATTCCCAAAATTCATAATCTTAACATTAGAAGAGAAAACTCTACTACCAAAACTTGTTTTTGTTACAAGATATCTTCTAAGTAATACCAAACAATGTTAAAAACCTCAAAAATGGAGTAATTCGCGTTAAAATAGAAAAAGAAAAAGATGTTGAAAGATATCTGAAGTAGAAAAAATTCCATGGAGTAAAGGTCAAGTTGTTCTTCTATGAAACATTGAACATTTCAAGGGAGTGATAAGAAGCAGAGATCTGACCCAGTGCTTCATGGAAGAAATAAAAACTCAATTAAAAAGAAAAACAAGGGATTATGGATGTAAGAAGAGTGATCATTGTAAACGGGGAGAACTAATACAAATAAACACTTATGTATTAACATTCGATATGCCTACAATTCTGAAAGACGTCAAAATTCGCTACAACATCGAGAAGGTTGTACATTATATCCCAAACCTTTTCCGATGTGATAACTGTCAAAAGTTTAGTCATCACGTAGATGCCTGCCATAGAAAAAATGTGTGTGGCAAATGTGGTCAACGAGAAGCGTACCACATGACAAATGAGAGCGGGGACTTGTACAAATGCGCTAACTGCAGTGAAAACCACGCTACATCAAGTGAGATATGGAGGAAGAAAAAAGAGGTTTTGACCATAAAGAAACATCTCCTACTGCAGTGAAAACTACGCTACATTATATAAGATATGGAGAAAGAAAAAAGTGGTTTAGGCCACAAAGAAACATCTCCCTACTACGGTGAAAACCACGCTACATCAAGTGAGATATGGAGGAAGAAAAAAGATATTTTGACCATAAAGAAACATCTACTACAGTGAAAAACACGCTAAATCATGTAAGATATTGAGGAAGGAAAAAGGTTTTGACAATAATGAAACATATACTACAGTGAAAACTACGCTGCATCATGTGATATATAGAGGAAGGAAAAAGCAGTTTAAGCCACAAAGAAACATCTCCCTACTACGGTGAAAACCACGCTACATCATGTGAGATATGGAGGAAGAAAACTAAGTTTGCTTTAAAGAAACATCCCCTACTGCAGTGAAAACTACGCTACATCATGTGAGATATGGAGGAAAGAAAAATAGGTTTGACCAGAAAGAAACATCTAACAGGTAGAATGATAAACTGTGGAATATTATATAAAAAGCGTGGCCTACTAAGAGATCACAAAATATAATACTAATAAGGACAAATACGAGACACTGATAAAAATTATGCAACTGAGTCCAAATGGTTGATCCAGATTTGTACAAAAATTAAAGTTAACTTGATCTATAAAAGAGGCTCATCCCTTGTTTCCTGTTTAGGATGCGGTTTCCGGTTTTCTCTTTTCCAATCTTTTCACTCTTTTCCTTTATTATTCTTTTTTTTCAATTGGAGTAGATAGACTAAACTATCGCCCGGTTCACACTCCACCCACATCTATTGAACAGGCGAAGAGGCTCATCCCTTGTTTCCTGTTTAGGATGTGGTTTCCGGCTTTCTCTTTTCCATTCTTTTTACCCTTACGTAGCCCCCTGCGCATCAGTGGCGTTACCGCCTTGCTCGGGGTGATATGATTAAAAAAAAAAAAAAAAAAAAAAAAAGTAACTAATGTAAAAGAAAAAATTTCTAGTCAGAACGCCCTCTTAGGAAATTAAACCTAATTTGAACAATAAAAGTGAAATTAATGCAAATGAACAATTACTTGTTAGGATCCTTTCTGAAGATACAAAAAAGAACCTATAAAGGTTAATGCTACCAAACAGAGATCGCAAAGATCTCCAATCTACCCAGCTCAACAGAACATCCTTCGTCTAGGATCTGAAGAGAGCTGATTTTTAAGCGCCGCTTAGACGTAACACCCAGTAAGAATCGAACTCTCTACTCAGATGTAATAAGTTCTAACAAAACATGATGGCTAAACATTACACCACGTTGAAGTATCCAAGGATCTCAGTTGAGAGATCCACTAATGAATCAAAATAAACAGTCATAAAATGCAAAGACTCCATAGACACAGATCAAAATTAAGCAAAATATCCATTTGATTCATTAGACAAAATTATATTAGAAGAAATTATTTGCACCACCAATAACAAAAACTAAGCTAAACTAGAAAGAGCAGTCAAAGATCGCAAACCTTCGCTAAGTCAATACCGACATCATCCCAGTGATTAGCAAAAGATGATTATTAAAATGAGAAAGAATAACTGCAATGAGCTTGACCACTCTCAAGAGGGAAAATACTAAAAAATAAACTCGATCG
Source organism: Ascarosepion bandense (assembly GCA_037127315.1). Taxonomy (NCBI): domain Eukaryota; kingdom Metazoa; phylum Mollusca; class Cephalopoda; order Sepiida; family Sepiidae; genus Ascarosepion; species Ascarosepion bandense. Next base: position 370,721 of record JBBBDQ010001828.1, on the reverse strand, counting down.
ATGTCAAAATTAAACGCATGCTTAAAATGAAATAGGGGAGGTAATTCAGTATTCAAAATGATCTAGGTGAGGTCATTCAGTATTTGGTATTTGAAAGGCAAAAATTAAATTTTATTAATAAAGACATGAAAAAAATAACCCACAAACTGTATTCCATACTGAATCTAAACTAAAATCGAATCAATTCGTGCCAGTCATGAAGCAAATATCCCTGAAAATTTCATCCGAATCCATCTAGCGGGTCTTCAGCTATCTTAACCACAGACAAGCAGACAAACGAACGAACAGACAATCGCGACCGAATACAATGCCTCCCACTTAAGGCGGGGGTAAAAAAAAGTAAAACATAATATCCTATACCTCAAATTGGCAACCCACTTATAACCATCAACATAAGTCCCCAAACAACCAAAAACAATGACAAACGGTGTAATATAAGAGTTGCTAAAGTTAATTGTAATAAATTAATAATACTGACTATAACCTATAGCCTAGCAGTTATATGCCTACAGGGAACTCATCTAAAAGAAACAGATACATTTAACGTTACATCTAATCTATCTAAACTGATTTATAAATTAAACTTTTTCTCTCTGTGTGTGTGTGTGTGTGTGTGTGTGTGTGTGTGTGTGTGTGTGTGTGTGTGTCCGTTACCTATAGACTCCGAAATGGCTAAACCGATTTTCCTGAAAATTTACACAGTTGTACTATAAGAGTCTGCGAGTGTTCTTAGCTAGGTTTTATGTCGAGGTACTCCTGATAAATATCGAAAATCGATAATCGAAGAAATCGGGAGGAGTGCTTCGATTTTAATCAAATTTGATACTCATAGAGAAAGACATAAAAAACGATATTCAGAAGTTTCAAGGTCGCAGTTCTTACAATAGTGCAGAAAATTTGATATCGATACCAAAAAACCAAATTTGACTTACATCCATTCATTTTTCTTTCAGTCTACGGTTTCGCTTTAACTGGAAACAACTATTACTTTTTAGTCTTTCGAGCCAACGTCCAAAGAGTCTGAGCTCCATGACCATGGATTAATTTTAAAGCTTTCATTACTCCCGAGCAACGTCGGGCTATACTGCTAGTACTACATAACATACAGCTATATAAACAAACATAATTGCAATGCATTAGGTAACACATTAATAATAATCAAAGACAATATATAGCATAGTGAATAAAACTGAAATTATACCGACTGCCCCAACAATAAAGTATACAACATCGAGCCTACTATAGAAGAATATCATCAAAAACTAGAAACAAGGAAAGATGAAATAATAATCACCAGACTTCATATTGGACACTCTACAATAGCATTTTCTTATATAATAAAACAAAAATCACCTCTAATCTATACGCTATGCCAATAACTATACACAATAAAATACATTCTAACAAATTGTAGAGACTTCACCAAAATCTGTATAAAATACTACCAAACAACCAACATAAAAGAACTCTTCGATGACATTAATCCATATAATATCCTATAAGTTCTTTTAAAAAAATCAATCTAAATCCCAATTATGATTCAATAAAACCAGAACACAAAACACACATATTACCACCTCTAGTAATTAAGTCTACACAAAAGCTGAGTATCATCTACCATTTATTCCATTGTGAAATCAGAGTAATGTATATCATAATTTTATTTCTTCAAAGCTCCTAACAAAATTAAATTTCAGCATTAAATGACCCATAAGGAGTTGATATGCCGTTAAACAAATAAAACAAAACGATCCTGATTCTGTGCTGCTTTCTTGCGGTCTTGTGATAGAACTAAGCTTCGCTTATCAAATTACTCATGGATACTTTGATGTGGTAAAATGGTCAACATTCTTTTTCTCTCCAGATCAGTTACGACTGAATAGAGTTTGTTGCTTATTGGATGCTGCATAATTTCGGCCTTTTGTCACATTTAAACTTCGCTTAGTAAATCACTATAAACACCGTTGCATCTAATTCTATAAAACTTCCCTCTAAAAAGGATTTATTCAACTACAAAGAGATATCGACCAACAAGTAGAATTTGTTAGGTTAAATCGTAGTTAATTCACCTTTTGAGGAACTAATTGTAATTATTAATATATAATACTAATTACTAATTACACGTGTGAGTTAAGAATAAATTTTGAATTATATTAATAGACGACTGTGTCCAACGTAAAAGACAATGGGTTGACAAGGATAAATCTCCACTACAGAGCCCAACAATTGAGTTACATAAAAGAACAATTAATATTGTACGTGTGGTAAGATCATTGATGCCTTTTATATGTAAAGTTAGCAATAAAACACGAAATATACATTTATACGCCAAGAAGCTTCAGCGTAGCTAGAAATTTGCTCGAAAAGCGCCCGATGTGCGTCATTTAAAATAACGTTGTTCTCGATGACAATGCAAGTCTGCTGGCGAGAAAAAAATTGGAGACTCGTTTAGTCTGTCCGACCCCACCTGCTATATTCCCCTGAGCTTGCATCAAACTGTTATTACCTTTTACAATTGCAGCTCTTTTACATTCTGCTCATAACTAACTATATTTCCATATATATCTATTCCATTCTTTCATATCTATCTATCTATCTATCTATCTATCTATCTATCTATCTATCTATCTATCTATCTATCCTGTCTCACTTACTATTATCATCGTTTATACTGTTTTACTGTGCGGATTTTTTTAATAAACACTTTGAACTTAACCTTTGTCGACATGGCGAGTTCGGCATGATACATAATCTACGGACAAACAAAAGCGATAAAAAATGCAATTCTAGAAACATAACTTCAGAAGACCTCAAGCCTGTTGGCAGGCCAATATAACATTACAGATTTATGCAACATCACGCCTCCAACATTAAAATAAGAAAAGAAAAACACTTTAAACTGTTTTCATGATATAAATTATCGTACAGTCCAGCTGTCATGTTGCCGGTGATATCTTTTTATTATTATTATTATTTTTTTTTTTTTTTTAATAATGTCGGCGTTCGACACCTTGAATAAATAACAAAGCCAGGGTAAGAGCAAAAAAAAAAAGAGAGAAGTGAGTCGTTTCGAATTACTGTGCGACTTGTTTTGTACTAAAACAACCGAGCATTAGGTACACACATCGACTTTCTCTTCCGATTCAGATTACACTTTCTATCTTTGCTTGCTTAATATTACTTTAATGACGGCTTCATTCTCTTCTTTGTATAAACATTACAATGTTTGGCGCGCTGCAGTTAAAGGTAAGGAAGGAACAGAGCATTGCCTTGCAAATTACGTGGCTGCCTATCTTCTTCTTTATGCGCCATGTCCCCTCAGGGCGTAGGCGATTATGGCTCTCCACAAATTCCTGTCGTTATTTATTTCTTAATAAATTTTGTCTTTTTTATTTTTTCTAAACCCTGTTCCATCATCTACCTACTCAAGCTCACTTAAATGCTAAATTAAATGCTACTTTCCTTCAATATGTTTTTTTTAATCATTTCACCCCAAGCAAAGCATTCCACTGCCTCTATTGCGCATGGGGTTACATAGGGGAAGGTGAAGAGAAAGAGTGGTTAGATATAAGAAATGTCCAAAGGAGGGTGATAGATGGGTAAGGATACCGAGACTTTGGGTTGGGTAGATGGGAAGAGTGTTTGAAAGATGGTTAGTGTGTTAGGAGGTGTCTATTGACCTTACATTTAAACTCCTGGAGATTGTAGCCGTCGGGAAAGCAATCATGTGGAAGGGAATTCCACAGTCGGGAAGTGCGAAAAAAGAAACTGTTAGAGTAGAAATTGCGGTTGCATTTTATCGGTTTCACTGTAAAATAGTGGGATCTAGTTGTTAATCTAGTATCTCGTGCAAATTCGTACCTAGGGGGCACCAGTGATCTAAGTTCATCGGAGCAGAAACCGTGAAAGTATTTATAGAATAGACACAGGGAAACCACGTCGCACCGGTGAGAGAGAGAGACTGCAGGCGGTCTGCCAAGTCGGTATCATATTTTCCAAGCTCTCCTTTCCTTATTATCCACCTTAGAAATTTCAGCTGATTCTGCCTGCTATTATGTTTCCTTTTTGTTTTCTTTTCGTTGCTAAGATATTCGGTTTATGCTATTCTCGTCTTGCGGTGTGGTGCAGTGGATATCGTCTCGGAGCGAGAAATTGGATTGCCAAGTTCAAATTCCACTTAAATCTCTTGCATTCGCTTACTCGCAAATACCCTTGGGATATTTATTAATCCGTCTCTTCTTCCTCTAGCTATGGGTTAAATTAAATGGGTTGGCAGCAAGATTACCGCAGAAAGTAATGGTAATTGCGGGAAAATCATTTCCCCAGTCAGTCATATGTTTTCGAAACATGAGTGCCCAAGCGTGTATTACTTATGGCACTTAACTGACTCTGTAGAACCAAATTTCTCTTGCTTTATGTCTTTTTGTTTCGTTTTTTGTTTTATTTTTTTTGTTTTATTGTTTTATTTTTTGTTTTTTTTTTTGCCTGAGAGGAGGTTGTCGGACATTTCCTGTTATACAGGAGGACAGATATGCAGCATTTTCTTTGTTTCTAGCAATTTTTTTCTATTTCTTAATACGTTGCTTACTTTTTGGAAGGAATTTTTCGCTATACCAATGCGCCTTCATATTTCACTCACACTTTTCGTCCTCTGTTTGAACGCTTCATAGAAACTTTTTTTTTTAACTTGTTTTATTTTGGGAAATCCGATTTGTACTTTGCCATCCTTTTGTTAACAACCTGTATATCGCAGTTGTTAAAACGTTAATTTTCTAAATGTTTAATTTATAACTCAACATGCTCCGAGTTCAGCATTTTTCAACAGCCGACAGATGACTGTGAGTCTTGAGCAAATAAAAGTTTAAACTGGATCAATTGACTTTCTGAAAGCATACAGTAGCTGCAGTCTATCTCATTTTACAAAAAGAATTTTTTTTATATATAATCGCACAGAGGATAATTGTATATTTTTGGACTTTAATATACGTAACTTACATGCCATGATAGAACTATCTCCCTTGTACTAGCATCACCAAAAAGCATTGTTCGTTATTAAAATTGCGGCGTGTTCGAAGGTGTTTACGAAGCTGATAGGTGGAAAAACATTAAAAGAATAAATAAAACGACTGAAGAGTGAAGAAATCCTAATAACGCATATATATATTTTTTCTAAACATATGCAGTTAAATATAAGAGACAAGGAATGACAACAAAACCATGTAGTCAAATGCAATGTAATATGTTATTTCCGGATCTAAAGTTGATTTTATTGAGTGTTGGTTGTTTAGATTTGATGTACATGGCCTCCAATATCTGCAGGTCGCTCTTACTGTATGTATGAGTAAGGATCACCGTATTGTTGACCAAAATCTGTCTGATATTACCTACATGTTTATGTTTTTCAGAGAAATGTTGTTTAATAGTACTCTGATCAGAAAGATGACATGTAAGTCTACGGGAAAGCGTGGTTGTAGTAAAACCAATATATGTACTAAGTTTTTTATTAGTATAAACCAATATATGTCAGTCAGTCAGTTAAGTGCCATGCGCGATACACGCTTGGGCGATCATGTCTCGAAAGAGACATGACTGACTGGGCAGAAGATTATCCCGCAGTAGGTTGCCATTGCTTTCTGCGGTAGACTGGTTGCCGACCAAGGCTATAGAACCCAATCTGTCCTATTATTTAACCCATAACTGGAGGGGAGAGACGGATTAATACCTTTCCCAAGGGTATTTGCGCGTAAGTGAATGCAAGGAATTCAACTGGAATTCGAACTCGGTTCCCCGATTTCTCGTTCCGAGCCGATATCCACTGCGCCACAACTCACATCCAGTCCTGCAATTTCTGAATGGGCATGCAAATCAGAGTACTATCAGAGTTGTCATTTCGCGCTATTACGCGGTGTGACGTCATAAACCCACATCGCAAACTTAAGAACTGCGTTTATTATTTTTGGTAACTATTGCCGTTGCCAAGCGGAATTTTATGTCAACACAAAATAAAATCGTCGGTGATGGTGGATGTTATAATATTTCAGTCTAAACAACATCTCTGAAGATGGCTCATGTGGGCCAAAAGCTTAGAAGAAAATCAATAAATAATTATCCAAATGTTGGAGAATTTTTGTATTTATTTTCAACTTTCAGCAAAAAAATAATTTCAACTTAAAGCAAAAATACGACGTTTGAGAACAGCTCATGATTAAACATAATAGACATTCCTTGTCTGTTATATTTAACAGCATATGTTTAGAAAATTACTTGCTGCCTCGATACACTAAATATAATATATATATATATATATATAACTCTGTGTGTGTGTGTGTGTGTGTGTGTGTGTGTGTGTGTGTGTGTGTGTGTGTTATAGAAAATATTTGTAATCTTTTGGCTTTCTACAGTTATTTCACTCGGCCTTGCGTCAGCAAGGTGCAGTGTCTTTACGTGAGAATGGTAGCTTGTTCCAGGATATTTAACTGGTAGGTGAAAAACATTTAAAATCTCCCAATGCAGTTACACCCACCATATATATATATATATATATATATATATATATATATATATATATATATATATATATATATATATATATATATATATATATATATATATATATATATATATATATATATATATATATATATACTGCCTTCTTCTACCGAGCGCCCATAGCCCTGAGGTAGAAACACCGACTGACGCCAATTCGGTCGGGTTTCAATCCTCGGTTAAAAGCAATCGGAGTCTAATCGTACTGATGAGCTGTGATACGGCGAAACAGATCTGTCTGCGGATTACTATATATATATATATATATAATGCTCTTGTATGAAACCTTTCATTTTTTTCTGAGTGATCTTAATTACACTCTCGTCTCCAATGGCCAGTGTCTGTGTTATGAACACGGTGGCCTGTTTACTATGCTTGAGATGAAAAGGGAGACTCCGTGAAAGATTCAAGTAAAATAATATTTCGAAAAAATACTATTAACAACTCACAATTTAAAACCTTCTAATAACAATAAAGACAGCATGGTTCAACAAATTTTAATAAATCAGCTTAGTGTACAAAATGCGCGAGTTCAGTTTTCTATTACCCTTGAGCAATAATCCGTTGCCCCTGAAATTCAATATATGATAAGTGGTAAAAATTATTTAAAGATTTACCTGGGTAAACTTAATAAAAATAAGGACTTAGCAAATTATCTATTATGCGCCGATGGCTTAGGGAGTAGAGACTCCGACTGACACCAAATCAGTCGAGTTTCGATCCCAGCCAGAAGCAAGTGGATATGTCTAGCCACACTGATGAGCTGTGATACAGCGAAACGGGTTTGTATGTGGATGACTAATATAATATATGTGTATGTATATACATATATGTGCAATTTGTTATATATATCATATTTTTTATATGCACGGTACTTATTTGAAAGCGCTCAATATCAGTGATAGAGCTGACATATTCATATAGATAGGTGTGAGTTTATAACCCTGGGTTTCACGCTCTTGCGATGGTCACAAACTCACACCTATCTATATATATATGATGCTAAACTATTTTTAAAGAAAATGCAAAAAGGGAATAATCGAACTGTACACTTGAGTTAGCAAGTTTATCTCGCTACAACAATGACGACTGAGTTGTAGGTTCGATCTTTACTAGGCTCCCAACTCTTTCGGCCTTGTGCCACAAGTAAGTTACACTTTGTATATCATATCGGCACCTCAGCGTGGTGTGATGGTTAGTAAGTTTGTCTTGCTAGAGCAATTACGACTAAGTAGTGAGTTCGGTCTTCATTATGCCCCCCATACTTACGGCCTTGTGCCAAATCTAAGCTATGCTTAGAAAACCGTCATTCAAACTATACTGCATTTATTACTAATCAAATTTATAACTATAGTCCATAAGTCGTTCGTATTTGTTCTTTGCAAAAAAATTACATTTACTTTTCATATGACCTTGAGTCATTAATAAACTTAGTTATGTCTATCAAAGTCTTTTTTCGGAAAAAAGGTACAATTACATTTTAATGAAAATCGTGCTGTTGCCTGTTTATCTCAGTAAAACTTGAATTTCAAAATGTCAGATTTATAATTTCAGATTTCAGCATGTTTCAACATCAGACAGAACATCGTTTTAGGAATTACAAATGCACTATTATTTGGAATACCTTGTTACCACTTATTAGAGAGCTCATCGATATATTTTGAATAACATTTTGCAGGATTCGAAGTAAAAAGCAAATTCCGAATTCTCTTGAACCTGATTTACATTAGAAAAGTTTTCCCGATCAAAGAATTTTACAGCGATCGGAAAATGTAATAATGGTTTGGTACAAGATGACGGTTTGGAGCCGAACAGACCAATAAAGTATGATGAGTAGTTAAGATGACACATTCGGCATTAGAATTGGTTTCCTAAAACGGAAATTACTTATGACTCAACCTAACCTAACCTAACCTAATCTACCTAATCTATCTATCTATCTATCTTTCACGTTTGTGGGTACCTCAGCGTGATGTTAGTTTGGTTGGAGATTACTACTGATTAGTGAGTTCGATCCTAGTTTGGTGCCCCATACAAGATGTGATATTAATTAACCCAACATTTATTGACACGTAAAATTAAGAGACCTAACTTACGAGTTTAACGGTAAGACTCTATCTTGCTTAATTTTCAAACTTAGTGTTGGATGAACTATGATAGGTCGGAAAAACGAGAGAGAAAGACGAATAGGTTAGGTTTGGAAACATTCGTTAATTTTACACTAGTGGGGTTGTGAATGTGACCTGTGGTGAGGATCGAACTCCCCATTTGTTAATAATAGAGAACCAGACTTGCCACTTTGACACCACCCCGAGGTGCTGACTGACTAAGATAGATAGATAGATAGATAGATAGATAGATAGATAGATAGATAGATAGATAGATAGATAGATAGATATGAAAAGTTTAATCTAGATATGAATAGAATGCTATTGCATATATGTAATGTGTCCTATACATACATAGATATGAGGAAGATAGATAGATAGATAGATAGATAGATAGATAGATATGAAAAGTTTAATCTAGATATGAATAGAATGCAATAGATATGTAATGTGTCCTATACATACATAGATATGAGGAGTAGATAGATAGATAGATAGATAGATAGATAGATAGATAGATAGATAGATAGATAGTGCACTAACTGAATAGGTCAAGAAAGATATTGAAAACTATGTATACGCGAATAAACATGCTAAAAAGAAAACATTTTATTGTACAAACAAAGACGTTAGTTCATTCATCGGTGGAATTTCTGTTTGTAAAGAATTGCTGGTTAAATTCCATACAACAAAGAAAAAATTGTATAGATTTTCTAATATACGAATGTCTCAAAAGAAAGCAAATTTTTGCGAAAAATATTCAAAAACTTATGGCGACACAAATTCCCTTATTCTTTTCAGGGCTGCGCTATTTACCTTTCTATTTTTGAAAAGCGTTGCTAATCGCCTGAAAATAATCAATCAACACAAATTAACCAAATGGTGGCTTTCAACTGACAAGTCGAAAGCAACAGACATGGTGTTGAATGTATCACAGCCACCAAGAAAACAGTCAGTCAATTAAGTACCATAGGTGATACACGCTTTGGGCGATCATGTCTCTTTCGAGACATGACTGACTGGGCAGAAGATTATTCCGCAGTAGGTTGTCATTGTTTTCTGAGGTAGACTAGTTGCCAGCCAAGGCTATTAAACCCAATCTGTTCTATTATTTAACCCATAACTGGAGGGAAGAGATGGACTAATATTTTTCCCAAGGGTATTTGTGCGTAAGTTAATACCACGAATTCAACTTGAATTCGAACTCGGCACACCTGATTTGTCGTTCCGAGTTGATATTCACTGCACCACAACACACATCTGTCACCAAGAAGGTTTTCTTTTTCTTTGAATTCATTCAAGAAGTGAATTATATATATGTTTTTGATTGAGCAAAACTAATAGCTTGATGACTGATGACATCGATCTTATTTTGAGACATACAGACCTCTAAGGGTCTCAGTCATTTAGTTGGCATACGTAATACACTCATTGGGTGATCATGTCTCAAAGGAGACCTGACTGACTGATTTTTCCGGAGTAGATTACCATTACTTTCTGTGGTAGGTCGGTTGCTAAAGAAGGCTATAGAACCCAATCTGCCTTGTTATTTAACCCATAGCTCGAAGGAAGAGACGGATTAATTCCCTTTCCCAAGGGTATTTGTACGTAAATGAATGCAACAAATTCAATTGGAATACGAACTCAGCACTCCGATTTCTTGTTTCGAACCGAAATCCACTGCACCACAACGCACATCCGGCTCACGCACATCCGAGCCGAGTTCGAATGTGGGTAGCCTAATCGGCTGACTTCCGAATTAATTTTTTTTTAAAAACTCTGCATTGTATATGTATTGAACACTTTTTGATAAAACTGTGTACAGGTCTAATTTGATTCTGGCCAATAACTGGTTAATAATTATATATATATAATCGATTCTTTTGTGTCATTTCGAAAATACCAGTTAAAGCCATAAATTTATCTTTGTTTTACATCTGTCTGTTCAGCTGCTATAAACTACAGGGATCACTTTTTCTGGCTGTACCAATGTGATAATTCTGATCACAACAGACATATATGTTCGCTCGTAATAATTTTAAAAATGGTTTCAATAAGCTATGTCTTTGTCCTCAAACAAAATTAGGCTAGTTTGGTTCTCGTAACTACTGGCGGCTCTGTAACAGTGTGTTAATTAAGAATATGTCTCTATCAATCCTCCCTTCACTCAATTTTAGGTATTATTTTCTACTACGGATAAAGCAAAATGCTTTGCTCGTAAATTTTCTTTCAATTTTACTTTTGACTAATCTGGTGTATCATTAACTGACTTTCCAATTAGAACTGGCTCCCTACTATGTAATATTCATATAACTCTGTCCATGTGTTCTGCTATCGGCCTTAAACTGGATCCTCAAGAAGAATTCTGACTTCATGGTATCATTGCAATAATCCTAAGGGTTTTTTTATAATGATTTAATCCAAGCAAAGCAGAACCGCCACTTGTGCGCAGGGTGTTACAGTAAGAGGAATAAAAAACAGTTTCCAGAGGATGACTAAGAAAGTATAAGTGGTAGATGAGATTTAAGGAAGTGGATGGGATTTAGGGAGGGAACATTACATGTTCCAGGAAGACAACTGAAGTTCCTGGAACATGTAATGAGGAAAGAGGGCTTCGAGAACCTGATACTAACAGGCCAGATAGAGAGAAAAAGAGACAGCGGAAAACAGCGGATAACATATTTGAAGGACATAATCAGGTGGATGATGGAACAAGGGTTGTATAGTGTAACCCGAGAAGGTGTGCTAAAACCCGCCGAGGATAGGGAGGCGTGGAAAGCCATGATCGCTTACGTCCTGAAAGGACAGAACACATAGAAGAAGAAGAGAAGAACAAAAATAGCAGTTGAAGTTGGATCTAAATGTTGGAGATTGTACAATCAGGAAAGCAAGTACACAAGAAAATTCCATAGGCGAGAAATGAAACTGTTAGAGTAGAAGTAGCGGTTAGAGTTGACTATTTCGACGGTAAAAGGGTGGAACCTAGATGCTAATATAGTCAGTCAGTCAGTTAAGTGCCATACGTGGTAAACTCTTGGGCGATCATGTCTCGAAAGAGACATGACTGACTGAGCAGAAGATTATCCCGCAGTAGGTTGCCATTGCTTTCTGCGGTAGATTGGTTGCCAGCCAAGGCTATAGAACCCAATCTATCCTGTTATTTAACCCATAACTGGAAGGAAGAGACGGATTAATACCTATCCCAAGGGTATTTGCGCGTAAGTGAATGCAATGAATTCAACTGGATTTTGAACTCGGCTCCCCGATTTCTCGTTCCGAGCCGATATCCACTGTACCACAAAGCACATAGTAGCACGCATAAATACATGTGGTCAGGTCACCAAGTAAAGAAGCTCATTAGAGCAATAATCATGAAAATATTTGTAGAAAATACAGAGGGAAGCAGCGTCGCGTTGGTGAGAAAGTGACTGAAGGCGGACTGCCAAGTCACATTGCAGATCCTCCTTTAGATTTTATTGAGAACCTCAAAATGAATCACGGGAGCACCCGACCAGATATGGTAACAGCATTCAATTCACGGATGAATGGTTGGTTTATCAATGTGCAAGATGGCTTCTGACGAGAAAAACTTCCTGGTTCGACACACTGGCACAACCTTCTGAGTAATAGATGCAGATATACATTCGATGTATATATTCCACTTGAAATCGGTTGAGAGATGCTCCTGAAATGGCACCTGTTCACTCTAAGCTCTACAATAAATGCCTTTCTGTTTCTTGCTATTATGCTTGTTGAAAATCCCCTATTTCTAATGTTTAAATGTCCAAACAAGCAATCGAATCCTTCTAACTACTGACCTATTAGTCTTCGACCACTTTTTGGCAAAGCCTTAAAAGCGCTAATCAACTCCTTATTGGTTGAGTATCTCACCTCGCAACACTTACTGGTGATACTAATAAGCTTTAAACGAAAAAAAAAAGAAGCTCGATTGTTTTTTGTTTTTTTTTTGTTGTTTTTTTCATCTCAAAGGCGTTTGACAGGGTTTCGGTATGCCGGTCTTCTTCATAATTGAATGGCTATTATATTTCTGGATGAATTTTTTTAACTGATTCAGTCTTTACTATCAAATCGCGAATTGAAATCTTTTCTTTTTTCTTTTTCTTTTTTTTTGTCAATGCGTGTATCTCCCAGGGATTTATCCTTGAAGCTACTTCGTTCTTCATTTTCATCAACAATCTCCCCGATGTCATGAACTTTTCACTCAGTATTTATGCTGGTAACAAAACTATTTACTCTTGTTTTACTGGTGAGTCTTATCGGTTCGATGTCCAAAATGATAGTTGATCTTAAAAATAACATTCAATCTGTTGTTAACTGGGGCAAGAAATGTCAATGAATTTGCTATCTTTTAATCATATGATACAGTGCTGATAGCAGACACAGAAAGTAAACGAAAAGACCTCCTACAGATAGGTAGCTGAAGAAAGTAACAAGAAAGGACTAGAAATAAACTGCAAAAAAACCGAATGCATGGTCATCAGTAAAAAGGGCAAATCAATATGCCAAATACAGGTTGGCGATACTAGAATCAAGCAGGTACAAAAATTTAAATACCTGTGAAGTGTCATAACAGAAGACGGAAAGTGCGACACAGAGATCCGAAGGCTAATTGGCATGGCGAAGGAAGCATTCCAGAAGTTGAGTAAGGTATTAAGAAACAGGATAATTTCGCTAGAAACAAGAAAGACAGTACTGGATTGCTACGTACTGTCCGTCCTTCAATATGGCAGTGAATGCTGTACAATATCCTCAAAGATGAAGACGAATCTTGAAGCAACTGAAATGTGGTTCTAAAGAAGGATGCTGCGAATATCATGGATCGAGCATGTGAGCAATGATGAGGTCTTAGAAATGATGGAAACAAAAAGGAAATTAATACTGAGCATCAGAGAGAGATAGCTGAAGTTCCTGAAACATGTAATGAGGAAAGAGGGCTTCGAGAACCTGATACTAACAGGCCAGATAGAGAGAAAAAGGGACAGGGGAAAACAACGGATAACATATTTGAAGGATCTAATCAGGTAGATGATGGAACGAGGATTGCATGGTGTAACAGGAGAAGGCATGCTCAGAGCCACCAGGGATAGGGAGACGTGGAAAGCCATGATCGCCTACGTTCTGAAGGGACAGGGCACATAGAAGAAGAAAACCATTGTTATCTTGTATGAAGAAACGAAATTTACTCATTGAGCCTTTTCAGGCTAACGTTTTACACTGACATGAAGTGGAATGATTATATTTAATAAACTGTTAGGTCTGCTACTAAAAATATTGATTCACTATGTCGTGCTAGAAATTTTTTATCTTACACCTTTATATGTTTTTTATTTGTCTATGATTGAATATTGCAACCCCATCCGGTTTGCTGCTTCCGCTATGTATCTAGAGGTTCTTTCTTATTAAGAAAAAAAGAATCTGCAATGTTATCGGTCAAAATTTGGCATATCGGTTTCAGCTTCTTTCCATTGCCGTAAGGTAGCTTCCTTGAACCTTTTCTATAAATAATTTCATGATAATTACTCTGATGAGTTTTCTCTGTTAGAATATACATGAAGTCAATTGAAATGAATTTTTATAAGTATATGTTTTTTATAACCAAACAGTAAAATCTAAGAAGTAAGATCTCCAAAAGTTATTTTTTAAAACTAGATAAATAAATGAAAACTTTCTGAAACAAGTACAACTTGGCCGGAAGTTCAGCACAGGACCTTATATAAAGAGTCACAGATAGAATTGAAAGTATTACCTTCGACGCTCTTTGAAGTAACAATTGACTCGTGGGATACTAATACGTATCAAAATCAGGATTAGATGATCTTTAGCATCGTTAGTACATTTTTATACTTGTAAAAGCTACAGGGACTCAAACAGTATAAATATTACATAGGTACACATACGATGAAAACTTACAACCAATTCCGGTTTTTTTAGTTAGAAAAATATTTGCTCTCTCCATTTTCAACTCCCCTTGATTAAATAATCTTTGCACGCATGAACACGCCTTTTCCTTGAGAAAAAGAAAAATAAAGAAATGAACTGCAAAAACCTTTTTTTGGGTTTACGACTGAAGGTGGAGAATCGTCGCCTTCAAAACAGTTATTTCCCTTGTTTCAGATTGCTTTCTCAGGCTCGTTGACAGACATCGTCTGCTTTTAATTTCAGTGTGCATTCTGGTTAATATTTACTTTGCTATTTCAACTCCATCATTAACCAAACTGTCCCAATAAACAACTGCGTAACGTGTAGTTTCTTCTTTCAGTTCAATAGCATCGGCTACGCGACGTGGTCTGAAGTCTACGAAATGTTGATGGAGTCGTCACATCAGTTTTTCTAGGTAGATACTTTCCGGGGCTTTACCATAAATGATGGTTGATTCTGTTTAGCGACATATCAGCATCTCTATGAGTTCTTTAATGTCAAATCTGAGTATTTTATACGCAATTTTATGCCTTCAACTAAAGATATTTTGTACGTAATTTTATATTTTCTTAGGAAACGTTTGTAAAAGCGTATTGTTGGTAGTGTTTTTAATTATACTGTTTTAGTGTTGCATTGAATGTCATTTTGTTATCAAAATGTATTGTTAGTCATTTTGCTATAAAAATTATTGTGGATCATTTTGCTATAAAAATATATTATTTATAATGATTGTTTGCATATAAAGATGTATTACTGGTAATTCTATTTTAAAAATGTATATTTAATGCTTTGTTTGTTGTCATTTTGCAATAAAATGCATAAGTCATTTCATTATCAAATGTATTGTGGGTAATTCTGCTATAAAATTTATTGTTGGCAATTTTTCTACAAAATGTATTGCTGGGTATTACTCAAAAATCTATTATTGATAATAATATTATATATATATATATATATATATATATATATATATATATTGCTGATAATTTTACTACAAAAATGTACTGGTGATTTTTTATAGAAATATATTGCTAATAGTTTTACTATAAAAAACATTTTTATTTTTGTTTTGTGGTTCACCATTGGCCCATGATTAGAAACAAAACTGGTGCTACCACCCCGAATGTGAGGGAGCCTGGAAACAACACCAATTCAAAGCTGGTTCCAAATTCCTCAAAAACTTTAATTTCCCTATCAGAGGTCTTGTAGTTTATCGTCGTTATTCATAATTGTTTGTTCGATCAAAGAATTAATTGAAATTTTTAATATGACCTCTATTTTCTTAAAATTGTTTTAACCTAGTGGACAAAGGTTGTGAGGCAATATACAGAAGTTAAATTGGTCTTCTTGAAACTCATTTCGTAATGGCGAATCGTTTTATTTTACAGGGTGAAATTATCACCACTTGAAAACATGGCGAACTTAAAGGGAAACAAAAGCCTGCAACAAGCCCTGTGTATAATCACACTTGTCAAAACAGATTCCAAATTCATTAGTGGTCGTTACTAACTCCACCAGAACACACCCTGCGTTATTACAAGACCAACGCTAGTTTGCATAACACTCCGTCAAGTCACTTTATCTACGGTTTAATCAACGAAACCACGGAGTCGAAAGTAAAAGAAATACATTTACGTTATTTATGTCTCTCGATTGTTTGATGCTATTTCAATAATACAAGTGTTGTTTTTTTTACGACAATATACACTGTGGTGCAGTGGATATCGGCACGGATCGATAAATCAGGGAGCCGAGTTCGAATTCCAGTTGGATACCTTGCATTCACTTACGTACAAATACCCTTGTGAAATTATTAATCTCTCTCTTCTCTCCAGTTATGGGTTAAATAATAGGACAGATTGGGTTCTATAGCCTTGGCTGGCAACCAGTCTACCGTAGAAAACAATGGCAACCTACTGCGGGATAATCTTCTGCCCAGTAGTCATGTCTCTTTTGAGACATGATCGCCCAAAGCGTGTATCACGTATGGCACTTAACTGACTGATTGATAGATTTTCAATTTTCAGATAAGGTGTTGATTATTGTGCTCAAAGTTGTGGATAAAGTGCCTGAAGTTCATATTTTGTTATTTTTGTACACGTACTTTCGACTTTCGCAGTTATTATCAGGAACCAATGTGGTTTCTGTGTAGTAGTCAAGATTCTTTTTGGGAACGATACAAAGAACTTGATACATCTATCTCTTAATTTAATTAAAATTATTATTATTATTATTATTATTATTATTATTATTATTATTATTATTACAGTGATAAAATATCTGCGCACATTAGTTATATTATATGCACTTCAAGATACCTTCTCCTGTGGTGAATGATATTTTATTTAATAAAAGTTATCTGTAAAATGCTGTCCCCCACCACGATGACATATAACTAATATTATCCAAAAAGTGAACTCCTATTCACGTGGAGGTAACCTAAAAGGTCATTAACTTAACTGTCGTTAAGAACTTGACACTGCTTATATGCAAGAGCATTATCATCTAATTTTAGAATTTTACCATATTATAAAAATATCATGCTACTAATAGATATATGTACATATATGCATACACACACATATATATATATATATATGTATATAAAGATATATATATATAAATGTGTGTGTGTGTGTGTGTGTGTGTGTGTGTGTGTGTGTGTGTGTGTGTGGTGACACGCATAAGTATTGGATACATGTTATTTTCTGTTATAACTCTAGCTTATGTCCGCCATTTTGCCTGATGTTTGTTCAGTAATACCTCGTAAAGTTGTTTTAGTTGTATGTGGAAGGAAAATTAAAAACTCATGGTTGAATCCATGTTTTTTATCAAAGTTCAACATTACCCTATGCAAAAGTATTGGATACATCAATTTAATATTTTGTTGCGTAGCCTCTGTTTTGTTTCACTGCTTCTAGTCACTTTTTATAGTTGGCCACAAGTTTTCAACACTGATCCACCGTTACTTTACCCCATTCTTCCTTACATAATTCCTCTAATTGCTTGATATTTTGTGGATTCCGCTTATGAACTTTAACCTTCAAAGTATTCCACAAATTCTCAATTGGATTCCAGTCAGGAGACTGACTTGGCCAATTGAGAGAACGAATACCATTATTTTCAAACCATTCCTTTGTAAGTTTTGCGGTATGTTTGGGATCATTGTCGTGTTGAAACACGAAATTCCGACCATGTCCTAAAGAAGTTGAAGATTTCTGAAGGGTCTTCTTTAGAATCTCCCTGTGCATGCTATCATTCATTCTAGCATGGATAACTTGTAACTCACCAGTGCCCTTAGATGAAAAAAATCCCCATATCACAATGGAACCACCACTAAACTTAACTGTGGGGATGGTATTGTGCTTGTTGAAGGCAGTGCCATTTTTTGTCAAACACTTGTTGCTGTGTTCCTTCCGAATAGTTCAACTTTTGTTTCATCCGACCAGATTACCTTTTCTCAAACCTGCATACCTGTCTTTTCATAATTTTTGACAAACTTTAATCGGTCTTTGATATGCTTGGTTTTCAGTAATGGCACTTTTGGTGATCTTAAATGAAAGCCTGTACGATAGAGATTTATACTAATGGTATCTTTACTTACATTAATTCCAGCACCCTCAATAGCAGTTTTAATTTCAGAACGAGTAATGAAGGAGTTTTTTGCACATTTCTGCTGATCCACCTTAAAGTCCTCTCATTTATTTTTCTCGGTCTTCCATTTCTTGGAAGGTTTGCTGTACCGTCGCCATACTTCTTATACTTTCTGATGATATTTCCTTCTGTACGTAGTGCTAGATTATTATTATTTTCTTTCTTTTTTTTTTTTGCTAATTTTTCGGTAGTCTTGTCCTCCTTTGTGACGTTCAATGATTCTATCTCGCATACCTCTGGATAATTCTTTAGTTTTTGCCATTTTTAATCCTTAAATTGCAGAATGCACATCAAAGAGTCAGATGATTAGTAGGACTATCTTGTAAGCAATTGTGTGCTTCTATGATTGATCAGAGGTAACATTCCAATACTATCGAAAATTTGAATATTTAATTTTTTTTTAAATACAAAGTTTCGATTGGAAATTTGAAAACAATGTCATGTATCCAAAACTTATGCGTGTCACTATATATATATATATATATATATATATATATATATATATATATATATATATATATATATATATATATGAATAATATTAATACAAATAAATATATATATATAGTATATATATATATATATATATATATATATATATCAGCATGAGGTGTGGGTATAAAAGAATCCAAAGGAGTATCCTGAGTATACAGTGGTAGGATAACTCTCTAAGAGGGCTCTAAATATATATGTATATAAATACATATAGACCAAATATAAGAAACATTAAGGCAGACGCGTTATTTCATGGTAAATCGGAAGTGTAGGCCTAGTTCAGGCAAACCATCATCAGCTTCCGTCTTTATTGTACAAAGGGTTTTACACAAAATTCTTGTAAAATCCTTTGTACAATAAAGACAGAAGCTGATGATGGTTCGCCTGAAATAGGCCTATACTTCTGATTTACCATGAAATAACGTGTCTGGCTTAATTTTTTACAAATATATATATATAGTACAAACGTAATTACAACTTTTCAGTATATATATATATATATATATATATATATTGTATACGCACAGTATGTATTTACTCGCACACATACTCATACTCACACAGACACACCAGAAAAAATTACTGTTAATAATTCATTCTCTAAAAAATCAAATAGCCACCCTGTGGTGTGTGCAACTCACTTTGGGAACAACAGATCTGGATCCTATAAAACCAACACTAGTTGTTTTATATACACAGACAAGAAAACAGCGATAAGTTTAATTAATTATTACTCAAGATGAAATCGTAGAATAAATGAGAACACAAAACCAAATCTTATCATTTATGTGTTGAAATCATTTAAATATCTCGCTACCGCGACCGAATACTAGTTAAGAGAGTAGATGTAGAGCTTTTTGGCTGTTCAAGTTTCTATTCTGTAGTTTACTCGGATCATCGACTCGTCCGGATTCGTGTAAACTTAGATAAGTCTATGGTTATGATAGCTGGCTACTGGAAATTGATTCCGTCATTATTTGGTCAGCTGTTTTTTCACGACCAGCTTCTGCTAATGATACAGCTGGAATTGGGGGGATCTGTGGTTGGGAATAAGTGGTGGGATTTATTGAAATCTAAAGTTAGGAAGTTTACGGCTTATTACAGACGTCGGCTCAGTCTAATTAGGTTAAGAGCACAAACGTCATACGAAGCAAAAATTTGAACAAAATCGTGATAGAGAAGTTGCCTTAGCTAGAGGGGTGTTGGCTTCTTTGCTTATCAAGAAGGATCAAGCGCTTGTAGTTAAGGCTAGGTTAAAAAAATGTCTCAGGAGACTGGGGAAGTTAGAAATGCATCCAGTAAATATATCGCGTAAGTCACATTGCCGAATAAGCGGATCGTGACTACAAATGTGAGCATATGCGAGGCTTTTTGTAAATACTTTCAGGATCTGTTCACCAACGACCCGGGTTGAAACCCTGCTCCGTTCGAGGCCTATTTAACTGACTTTCCGTGCCTCGAAGCTGGTGAGATCTGGGAAGCACTTAAGTTGGTTGGCCAAGACAGAACTCCGGGATTAGATGGACTTCCTTACGAACTGTTCTTGCGTTCTTTTTCCCTTTATGGAACTGGTTTATTACTAGATGAAGCAATGCTTTATATCTCAATGTTTCACCGGAGGTGTGATCAGTTCGCTACGCAAGGACAAGAACTATGGGGATGAGATAGGTAACTTTCGATGTTGTTCTTTATGCATCAGCTTAGACAATATCAAGACGGAAAAGTGACGACTTCCTGCATTTAGCAAATCGTGGGTGAATCTTGTGCGTATTTGTCGAGTGGCATTTTGATGCCAGTTAGAAATCAAGATACTGGATGCGCTGGAGCCTTTCCTTCGTAAGTTAAAGGTGAATCCGGACTTACGCGAATTCTTCTTAACTGGTGCTACCATCTAGGGCAGGGATTTTACCTTTGTTGAAGACGTTTCCGTTCTTGTGTCGAGTAGAGCCGAGATTGACGAAATCGGCAAAGAAATCAGGGGATACGTGGCGTTGACAGGGACCAAGATCAACAACGATGTCTGTTAGCTTGCTGTTAAGCGCGTGGAAAAGAGTTTATTTTCCGGAGCCTTTCCTCTGGACGGACTGACAGAAGGACCGGTCAACATACTAACGTCTGGTTAGGTCAGCAACCTCTCCCAAAATAAGTTAGTTTAAGCTTATTTTGTTTTGTTTTGTTTTTTTACGCCAAGTTAAATTAGCTAGGTGATGTATGCTTATTAGCCCTATTTATTTTTGTCCCTACTTTCTTTATTTAATTCTGTATCTTCTTCCCCGTTTTCTAACCAGAAACGTCCGTTCTCTGGTGGATGTAGGGCACTTTTCGTTTTTTGAGTATGTTCTTTCGCAATTGTTGTTGTGCCTGAATAAGTGTGTACTTATGTGTGGTTGGTCGAATAATTGTTTTTGTATTTTTGTTTCGTTTTTTTTTTTTTTTTTTTAGTTTTTTGTTTTTTCACTCAGCCAAGTCCAGCATTAATTTCGTCCAGTTAACTGATATTTTTACCACAATTAAGAATTGAAGGCGGGGATATTACTACCACCATTTTGTTTAGTTATTTGTATATATGGTATTCTGCATATTGCAAATATTCATTGAAGGTTTCATTTTTAGATGTTATTGTTCTATTCTCCTACAGACAAATAGAATATGGTTTGTTTTAAGAAGTTTTAGGCTATTATATAGATTTTCATCAAAATTTATTTCATGTTTAATAATATATTGTTATAAATATGTATTGTTGATAATTTTATATATAAATGCATTATTGGTATTTTTACTATAAAAATGCAATTTCATACTTTCCTAGAGTTTTGATCTTTGTTTAGAAGGATTCACTGTTTGCCCATATCTGGGAGCCTAACAACTGCTACCACCCCGAGACAGGGTGGAACTCGGAGCAGCAGCAATTAAGTGGTGATTCATCGCTCCACGAAACCGATCAAGGTCTTTGCTGCAGGATATAATTTATCATCATACAAAGCACTATCAAATCCATGTTCAACCCTTATCTATCATACATATCCTCATAATATGCAAACATTGCTTTTTTTCTTTTTATGCTCTTACAACAATCTTATTACATAAGCCCCTATATGGAGCTGCAGATAGATCTTTTATTAGGTGAACAAGAGTAAAAATGTTTTAAAAAATACTTATCCGTATCGTATTAATGAGAGTCACTGTGTCGTTCATCGCTATTTTGTTGTATTTGTACGAATAAAAATTCGTCGGAAACTTTTGGAAACATCAAAGTTTCTCGATGTTTGCTTAAAGTGAATGTTATCTGTGTGTGAACTGAAAACGTGTTGAATAAAAGCGATACGAACTGTTGAAAAACTTAAGCAATTACTTTTTCTGAAGTAAACGTGTCTGTTCATATATATATATATATATATATATATATATTTCAACGTAATTGTCCAATTAGCAATTTGCCCTCGAGGTGTGGTGCGAAACAACGAACCAACCAAAGACTTAATCCTGTCAGAGGGAATGGTTTTAAGTGCCTTTATTTCGGCGGAATAATGGGCGTGTCTGAGTTTTTGAATCGAAAGAAAGGCAATTACGCCATCAAAATATATGCATAAACAAATACTCATGTCATAAACAAGTGGTAGCTCAATAGAATTAAAACCGCGAGGTGTAAAGCCAAACATCGGAAAGAAGTTGTCTGAGTAGAACTTTCCCCTTACTAATAAAATACGGAGGGAATTAGGATGCATTCGAGAAAACTCTCTTTTTTTTTTTCATTTCTCTGAAATTTCTATTTCATCTTGTTGAAAACTTCAGTGCTTTGTACGGATTAAAAATCTTTTTTTATTATTCTTTCTCCTTAGGGAAAGAGTAATGAGCATCTCGATCCAGATCGTAGGGAGGAAGCTGAAACACATGGCGGCATATAATCACTAAACTCTTCCTCAAAGTAAAAATGATAATTATAATATCGGTAGTGGAGTGAGTGTCCATGAATAGAGAAAGCCTATTAATTTTATATTAGGTTTTAGGTGTTGCGTTTTTATCATAAGGCGGATGTAAGGAAAATGGGTTTGAAAAGACCCACCCAAGATTACCAGCCATTCATTTGAAGACCGAGTGCAAAAGAAACGTTTTATTAATGATAGTGACACTGTCAGCGCTGGGAAATGGCGCCACGCTGTCTTGTGACTTTAACATTGATTGCTGCTCCAGAATAGTAATACCTACTTATTATTATTTGTACTCGTTGAGTTTTCACAACAGTAGGAACCGGTAGCTGTCATGGGAGGTAAAGTGACAGCAGGTCTTTTTAGTGTTCCATCACTTTTCTTAGTGTTTTTGACGTTTTCGATAATGAATTCATTCAGATTCATTCCAATTCTTCGGGTTACGCAGAAGCATTCTCAGCTGTCCAATCATCTCTCTATTCCACAATTTCTTCTCTTTCGAGCTGGTTTTTAATATTTATCCAACTCAGTTAATATCAAAAACTACGAGAACTACGCATGACTTATCATCCGAACTCTTTATCATTATTATTATTATTATTTGATTTGGTGTCGTATCCTTTACTAAGATGTTTCGGCCGGGTGTTGACGGTCATATCGTATTTCCTCCACGCAACACTTCCCTCAGCACAGGAGCTGTTCAAAGCAGTTCTGCCACCTGCACACTCCAAATGATTTCAGGTATCCCCAAGGCATCTTGAACAGTAGTTATAATCCTGAGTGTGCCAACCACAAAAGGTGCAATTTGAACTGCTGCCTGCTATATTTTTCTGGTATGTTCTGCCAAGCCTTGCAACGCCTATCAGAATTCATTCATAACTGCTCATGGTCACAGTGTGATATCAGGGCGATTGATCTCCAAATATTATTATTAATGATATTGACAACGTTGTTGTTGTAATTATTATTAATATTTTTATTGTTATTTTAATTTGATATCCTCTCCGACTCTTCTTTTTGTCCAGGTGCTTATGGTCTTATCTCTACTCCTATATAAGCTGTTCCAAAGAGTGCTGCCTCCTGTGCTCTTTGAATGATGTCAAGTATGCCCAAAGAGCCTTACAAGGCAGAAATATTCCTGGAAAAAGTCCCGAGTGCGCCAACCACAATAGGGTAAATCAAGTTGTTGCTTGGCACATTTCTCCTATCTGCAATATCAGGTTTTGGTAACTCTGCCTTTTTGTCTGCTCCGCCGTCACCATAACCTAAGGTAACGCAACGCCTATCAGGATCCATTCGTGGCTAATTATTATTATTATTATCATTATTATTATTATTATTATTAGTAGTAGTAGTAGTAGTAGTAGTAGTAGTAGTAGTAGTAGTAGTAGTAGTAGTATTTCCCTTTCGAAAAGTATATGATCTTAGTTGGCGGTAAGAAATATACTTTCAGGTCATTTCTCGTGAAATTAATTATTTATTCTGTTCACCGAGAGACTATATCCGAATTGCTTTTGCTGTGCCGATCAGTCCTGCTCTATTTCCAAATAACAATCCAATAACTATAAGATGTTTTTGTCTTTATTATCAATATTATTTTCATTATTATTATTATTATTATGTCATTTTTCATCATATTTCGATTTCTGCTTTGGTCTCACTACTAACCAAGTCTGCAGGGAGGCCTAAGACAGGTCGTGGCGTGTTGTTATGGCCCCATTTCATGTTTTTTCTATCTTCCCTATCACCCTTGCGTTACATAGATAAAGTTTTCCTTAGTGTGTGGTCTGTACTTAATAAGACAATTTTTTGTATATCTCTTAAGCTGGGGTTTGCAAGGATTCTTTCAATGTGTTGTTTTGTTCCATTTTTATCATTCCAAGTGCACCTACTATCACTGGCACAACTCTTGTTTTCAATTTCCACATTTTTTCTATTTCAATTTCCAGGTCTTTATATTTTGACAGTTTTTCAAATTCCTTGGTTGCTATGTTACACCCTGATGGACAAGCCATATCAATTAAAAGACAAGTTTTCTCTTTCTGGTTTTTAAAAATAATGTCTGGCCTGTTTGCTTCAATTTTTCTGTCTGTGTAGATGGTGTAATCCCATAGAATGGTGACATCTTCTATTTATTATTATGTCATTTTTCATCATATTTCGATTTCTGCTTTGGTCTCACTACCAACCAAGTCTGCGGGGAGACCTAAGGCAGGTAGTGGCATGTTGTTATGGCTCCATTTCATGTTTTTCTATCTTCCCTATCATCTCCAGCATTACATAGATAAAGTTTTCCTTAGTGTGTGGGCTGTACTTAATAAGACAATTTTTTGTATATCTCTTAAGCTGGGGTTTCCAGGGATTCTTTCAATATGTTGTTTTGTTCCATTTTTTATCATTCCAAGTGCACCTACTATCACTGGCACAACTCTTGTTTTCAATTTCCACATTTTTCCTATTTCAATTTCCAGGTCTTTATATTTTGACAGTTTTTCAAATTCCTTGATTGCTATGTTACAATCCGCTGGACAAGCCATATCAATTCATAGACAAGTTTTCTCCTTCTGGTTTTTAACAATAATGTCTGGCCTGTTTGCTTCAATTTTTCTGTCTGTGTAGATGGTGTAATCCCATAGAATGGTTACATCTTCTATTTCTGTAACCGGTGCTGGGTGATGTTCATACCAGTGTTTGCCTACAGCTTTTCCATAATGTTTGCATATTGCCCAATGTAAATATTGCCCAACTCTATCGTGGCGATTTTTATATTCATTTGGGGCAAGCACAGAACAGCCTGAGATTAGGTGGTCTATTGTTTCTTGGTGTTTATCACAAAACCTGCATTTTGGATCCATATTATTATGCATAATATTTGCCTGAAAGTTTCTCGTGAAAAGACTTTGGTCTTGTGCTGCAAGAATAAAGCCTTCAGTTTCGGACTTTAATCCAGATGCACGTAACCATCGATGAGTATTAACTTTATCAACATTGGATTTATTGGCACGTACTGGATATTGGCCATGCAGAGGTTTGTCTTGCCAGCTCTGTTTCATCTGTTCAAGAGATTTGTCTTTGGCTTTCATTTTCATATTCTTTGCCGCAATAGTCGGCTCTTGGCTTCCGTTCTGCTTTTCTACAGAATCTACTAACTGTAAATCTTGTTTGAATTTACTGCCTTCTTTTATTATTGAATATTTTTTCTTTCTTTCTTCATGTTGCCTTACTAATTGTAACATCCAATCCTTTGTTGTTTCTATGTATGTTAGTAAGCCAATAGTTGTTGTCTTGTATGACAATTCCAGCTGAATAAGACCTCTTCCACCTTCTTTACGAGGTATGTATAGACGATCTACATCAGCCTTTGGATGATGCATCTTATGCTTAGAAAGAAGCTTTCTTGTTTTAGCATCCATTCGCCTGATGTCGTTTAGAGTCCAGTTTAAGATGTTAAAGCTATATTGGACAACTGGGATTGCAAGGCTATTAATGGCCATAACTCTGTTCTGTGAATTTAATTCAGTTTTTAATATCATTCGTAGCCTTCTATAGTACTCTTTACGCACTATTTCTTTCATTTTTTTATGGTGAATGTTTTCGCTCTCATTTACACCTAAGTATTTATAAGCTTCTTCTGGTTTCAATTCTTTTATTGTTACAGCAGGGTCTAGGCTAATTGAGGATGTTTCTTGTATTGATCCACGTAAAACTGTAGCTTTAGCACATTTATTCAAATTAAATTTCATTCCAATGTCTTCGCTGAAGCATTTTACAGTTTGCAGAAGACCTTCCAGTTCATTATCATTCTTAGCATATAACTTCAAGTCATCCATGTAAAATAGATGGCTTATTTTCTTTTGTCCTATTTTATAACCACATTCTGTCTTGTTAAGTTGACTGGTTAGTGCTATTAATGATATGCAGAATAGTAAGGGAGATAAAGAATCACCTTGAAATATACCTCTTTTGATGTTTATTTCATCAGACTTATAGGTTCCATTTATATGATTGAGGTAAAGGGTTGTTTTCCATATAGACATGCACTGTTTGATGAAATTGATGATGACGGGCGATATCTTGTATATATTTAAAGTCTTTAAAATCCAGTAATGTGGCACACTATCGAATGCCTTTCGATAGTCTATCCAGGCTGTACTAAGATTTTTCTTTGTACTGTAGCAGTTTTCCAGGATCATTTTGTTAATCAGCAATTGGTCTTTACAACCATAACAGCCACGTTTGCACCCTTTTTGTTCAAGCGGTAACATGTCATTTCTTTCTAAGAATAAATATGTCTGCTTTGTTAAAATAGATGTTAATAGTTTATATGTTGTCGGAAGACATGTAATTGGTCTGTAGTTTTTCGGATTTTTTGTGTCACCATTCTTGGGTAGAAGAAATGTAATTCCTTTTGTCAACCATGCAGGAATTTTAGTGGGGTCGTCAACCATTTCTTGAAGTTCTTTGGCTAGTTTTTTATGTGATGCGCTTAAATAATATAGCCAAAAGTTAGGAATTTTATCTATACCTGGGAATTTCCAATTGTGTGTGTTTTTTTAGTGCATATTTAACATCATCTTCTGTAATTCCAGACCATGTCTGTTCGGGTTTATTTTATTATTATTATTATTATTATTAATAATAATAATAATAATAATAATATCGCAGTAGTAGTTTGTTATGCACATTATAAAAAAAACTTGTAGCTGATGGATGGCAAACAATTCGATATCCTATCACTATCGACAGGGTCACCGTGGAGAGTGGGTGGTGTGATGTTGAAAGGCCCAGAACTCCTAATGATCTTTGGCGAAAAATATTCCTGATAATGTATCAAAGCGTCAAACAAAAGTATTTCACGAATTAATAATAATAATAATAATAATAATTATTATTATTATTATTATTATTATTATTATTATTATTATTATTATTATTTTAGAATTTAGAAACCTTTTTCGTTATTTAAAGCCAGAAAATCTTTTCAGATTGTAAGAATTTTTTCTGAGATAATCATAATTTACTAATACAAGTCATACTAATTTCCCAAGTGTATTTGCGCGTATATTAACTCATACGTGTGGTGGGTGAGAGACGTACTCATGCCTTTCCCAAGTGTATTTATACATAAATGAATATAATGAACTCGACTGAATTTGCATTTTTTTACGGCTTATCAACTTATTGCAAGTTATTTTTTTTTTTAAATAGTCAGGATTTTGTGTTATAATAATGATTTACTGATACAAGCTCCTCTAATTATATTCCCAAAAGGTACTTGTGCATAAATGAATATAAAAAAAACGACTAAAATCGTAACTGGGCTATCTGAACTGTTATCGGAACTGTTATCCATTTCATCACCCGCATGTCTAAGCTTACAGCACCTGGTATTCTCAAGCGGTCACCCATCTGGGTACTAACAAGGCTCAACTTCGGTGATCGTACTGGAACTGGAGTTTCAGCACGATATGGCTGTAAATCTAAATTCTAATGAGAAACTTAAGATTTTAACTTTACATCTTGATCAGTTGTTGCTTTTCTACTGCAACTACTATTTCTATTATTAGTATTATTATTATATTCGATTTCTGCTATGGTCATAGTACATACCAAGTCTGCGGAAAGACCGAAAGCAGTGAGTTGTTATGGCTACATCTCATAATTTGTTTTCTAACTCCTATAACATCACTAGTGTTACATAGACCAAGTTCTCCTTAGGGTGTCGGCTGCTCTTATCAAAACATTTTGTTTGAATTTCTCTTAAGCTAGAATTTTTCTCTGTGCTATTGTGTTCCTTTCTATATCATTCAAAGCACACCTACTGTGACTGGTAATGTTCTTGTTTTAAATTATTTTGTTTTATTTTATTTTCCAGGTCTTTATGCATCGTTAGTTTTTCCAATTCTTTAGTTGCTATAACAGTCCACTGGGCAAGTCATATCAATTAGTAGGCAATTATGTCCGGTCTTTTTGCTTCAGTATTCCTGTCCGTAAAAAAAAACGTGGTGTCTTCTTTTTCCTGTAACAGGTGCTGAGTGATGTTCATATCAATGTTTGTTGAAATCTTTTCCAAAGTCTTAGCATCTTGTACAGTATAAGTATTGCCTCATTCTATCGTGTGGATTTTTATATTTATTTGGCGCAGAAACAGAACGTGCGTTGTGGTGCAGTGGATATCGACTCAGAACGACAAATCGGGGAGCCGACTTCGAATTCCATTTGAATTCATTGCATTTACTTACACACAAATACCCTTAGGAAAGGTATTAATCCGTCTCTTCCCTCTAGTTATGGGTTAAATAATAGAACAAATTGGGTTCTATAGTCTTGGCTAGCAACCAGTCTACCACAAAAAGCAATGGCAACCTACTGCGGGGTAATCCTCTGCCCAGTCAGTCATATCTCTTTCGAGATATGATCGCCCAAAGCGTGTATCACGTATGGCACTTAACTGACTGACTGAATATAGTAGTTGGAATCATGATTACGACTTCTAATTGGCATAAGTGGGGGATCAGTTTTCTATTGTTATGAAGTAATAAACTTATCCCACTCTTATTACGACTTAATAATATAATACATCTTTTCCCCCTCTAGCTATAGCCTTGGCTGGCAACCAGTCTACCGCAGAAAGCAATGCCAGCCTACTGCGAGATAATCTTCTGCCCAGTCAGTCATGCCTCTTTCGAGATATGATCGCCCAAAGCGTATATCAGATATGGCACTTAACTGACTGACTGACTGACTGACTGACTGACTGACTGACTGACTGACTGTTAGACGTATATCCTGCAATTAGATTGTTCATGTTTTCATTATATTTATCATAAAAACTTCATTCTGAATCTATACTAATTATATTTACCTGAAAGATCCTAGTTAAAGGACTCTCGTCTTGTGTTGCAAGAATAAATAAAGCCTTCAGTTTCAGCCTTTAATCTAGATGCTCGTAACCATCAATAAGTGTTAACTTTATCAACATCGGTCTTATAAATACGTTCTGGATATTGACCATGTAAAGGTTTGTATTGTCAGCGTTGTTTCATCTGTTCAAGAGTTTTGTCCTTGACTTTCTTTTTTCATATTTTTTTGCTGGAACAGTTGGTTTTGGGGTTTTGTTTTGGTTTTCTACAGAATCTCCAAAATGTAAATTTCGTTTGTATTTACAACCGTCTTTCATGATTGAATATCTTTTCTTTCTACTTTCGTTTTGTTTGATCAATTGTATCATTCAGTCTTTTGTTGTTTTCATGTATGTTAGCTAATAATTTTCTTTTATGACAATTCTAGTTGGATAAGACTTTTCCACCTTCTTTAAGAGGTATGTATAGACAGTCTGCATGAGTCTTTAGATGAAGCATATATAAGCGTCTTCTTGTTCTTATAAGCTTCTTATCCTAAGTCTTTGATTGTTACCCCAGAGCATTAGCTAAGAGAGAAAGGTTGCTGTACTCATCCTCGTAAAATTGTGGCTATAGCACATTTATCCAAACTGAATTCTATTAGAATGTCGTCACTGAAATATTTTACTGTTTTCTGGAAACTTCTAGCTCACTGTTTTTCCTAGCATACAACTTTGAGTCATCTGTGTAAAATAGATGGCTTATTTTTGGTTCATGAGGTCGCATGTCATTTTTTCAAAAAAGGAATATGTCCGTTATGTCAGAATAGATGTCAACAATTTTTAGATAGTAGGAAGACATGTAATTGGTCTGTAGTTTTTGTGGATATTTGTGTTACCATTATTGAGTAGAAGGAAAGTAATTCTTTTGGTTACCCATGCTAAAGTTTTATTAGGATCACTGACCATTTCTTAAAGTACTTCAGCTAGTTTATGTGCTGTATTTAGATAACAGAGCCAAAAGTTTGTAATTGTATCTATTCCTGTAGATTTCCAGTTGTGTGTGTGTGTGTGTGTGTGTGTGTGTGTGTGTGTGTGTGTGTGTGTGTTTCAGTTCACATTCAATATCCTGTTCTGTGACTCCCGCCCATGTTTGTTCTGGTTTATTTTTCATACGTTCTACCTCTTGTGTAATCCAATCTGCTTCTTTGTTATGTTCTTTAGGGCAAGCCCATATTTTCCCAAGAAAATTATAACCTCTTCCATTGTTGGGGGTAGGGATTGTCACTTCAATTTTTTGTTTATTTATTTCTCTGTAGAATCTTAATCGTTTTTTAATAGCGTCTAATACGTCGAACCTTCAGATGTATTGTTTGCTTTATTTTTTGTTTAGCTGATAGGACTTCATTTTCATTTTCATTCCTAATTTTGTATTTTCTTTTTACCCTTCCGCCTTTTCTCGTCCTTACAGTTGTTCCTCTTGACAATTCATCGAGTACTGATAATTCACTTCTAAGTTGCCCAATTTTTTTCTCTATTTTCTTCTCCAAAGTGTATCTTCATGTCTGTGAGACTACCTTTTCTTCACTTTGATGTTTAATTTTTTAACTGTTGCTATTACTGGTGCATATATTGCTTCGTTGGTGGGTTTACTTCATCAAGAATTAATTTGAGTACTGAATTGTAGAGTTTGACAGTTGTTGAGGTTATGCATTGTTGGTATTAAATATGTAAATGTAGAAAAACTTGTTATCTAGAAAAAAACGTCTGTAAAAATTAATCTATTGAAACGTTTAGACAAAATAGAACAGGGAAGTTCATTTCACGCTGGATGGTGTTTGTACGGGGGCCCAGTGAAAATAGTACTGAAAAAAGACGCTTAGCCATACTGTGTAACAACATCTGGGAGAGTCCTGCTCCGTATTTTGCCAAAGATGAAGGAAGAATTGAATAAACTGGAGAAAGACGGAATTATTAAAAAGAAACCAGAACCGTCTGATTAGTGTGTGTCTATAAAATCTGACGGAAATGTTCGAAGATGTGTAGATTTAAAGAAGCTGAATCTAGCAGTGAAAAGGAAACATTACATGTTACCAAATTTAGATTATATTTATCCTAAACTAAATGGAGCTATTTTTTAAATAACTTAGATGTTATGAGAGGATTCTACCAAATTCCGTTAAGTAAAGAAAGCTGTCTACTCACTACTCATTTTGAAAGATATTGTTTCGAAAGCTTACCTTTTGATATAACATCAGCTCCGGAAATCTTTCAGAGGAAGATGTTAGAATTATTGAAAAATATTCAAGGAGTTGAAACAATTATCGACAATTTTCTAATCTATGGTAGTACTATAGAAGAACACGAAGAAAGACTAAAAACTGTTCTTAAAACATTACAAAAAGCTGGGCTCATGTTTAATAAAGAAAAGCGTGAATTCAAAGAGACACGACTATAATATTTTGGACACATCATTTCTGGAGACGGAATTCAACACAACAAGCAAAGAATAAAAGTTTTTCAGGAGTTGCCTGCAACTTCATTTTTAAATGTATTACGTCAGATAATCGGCATAGTTAGATACTTAGGGAAATTCTGACCAAACTTGTCTGAAACAATACAACCAATGACGGAATTATTGAAAAAAGACACTTTATTTATGTTTGATTACCCACAAGAGATTTTTTTAAACGAATAAAAGAAATGCTAACTCAAGTCACAGGTGTCAGGCCCACTGAATTAATTATGGCAAGGAAAATATGAAGCAGATTACTTTCAAAAAGTTATTATCAAAATGGCCCAATTTTACACGAATCAAAGAAAACGACAAACAACCAAAAACCAGAATGTATTTGTAATTTATTTTGTATTTATTTGTAACTAATAGCGTAGTCTAAAAAAAAAATTATCTTTCAAAATATCTACAACTAATATCGTAGTCTTTCTAATGAGGAATATATTAATAATACATAGAAGAAAATTAGTTGATTAATCACTCAAAATCATTAAAATAGAAACAGATAAATTAGAGTAGAAGAATTCATATTTACGTTAAAATAGTAGTAAAAATAACAAAAATTTCATATTTTCATTTTTAAAGAAAAACGTTAAATTTTCAGGAGCTTCGAAAACCATCATTCTCGTTCTAATTCCAATTGCGACTTATTATTATTATTATTATTATTATTATTATTATTATTATTATTCACATCAGTGTTCGTTAGTGGATCTTAAAACTGATCACTTTTCTCAACTTTCACTTTTATCAATATCCACATCATTTTTATTTTAATTGTTTTATTTTATATCTTCTCGAATTCTTTAATCCCCATCAGTTGCCAACTAGGTATTTATGCTGATGATGCAATTATTTACTCTTTTCTCTTTGCTCTGTACTGGCAGTTGCTCTCAAAGATGACTTCCAATCAGTTGTTAACTGGGACAAGGAATGGCTTGTAAATTTGAAAGCCTCCAAAATGAAACTGCTGTTCTTTAATCACACGTGAGACCCTTTCTCGTCTTCCATCATGGTTGATGCTAACTTCCAGGAGAGCAACGCATTTTAATGTAATGCCAATCGCAATCATCTCTCTTCCTGAATCATGTGCTTTTATTGTCCTTTCTTCTCACAACGATCTTTCACTCTCAATAGCCCTTTGCATCTTAGTAGCATTATCGCCTTGTCTGAGGCATATGAAGAGGAGAAAAGCAAGACAAAGAGGGAGAAGAGAATAAT
Source organism: Ascarosepion bandense (assembly GCA_037127315.1). Lineage (NCBI taxonomy): Eukaryota > Metazoa > Mollusca > Cephalopoda > Sepiida > Sepiidae > Ascarosepion > Ascarosepion bandense. The sequence goes on along the minus strand of JBBBDQ010001828.1, from coordinate 337,475 downwards.
TAAAAAAGGAAGAAAATGAGAAGTAAAAAAGAATAAGGGAAATTTGAAGAAAAGAGATAAGAAGAAAAAAGAAGTGAAAGAAGAAATAGATATGTAAAGAATAAGAAGATGCAAAGGGAAAGAAAATGAAAAAAAAAAGAAAAGAAGAAGAAATGCAGAAATTAAAAGAGGTAGAAAAGAAGAGGCAGAAGGATATTTAAAAAAAAAAGAATAAGATGAAAAGAATAAGAAAACACGGAGAATGTAGAAAAAAGAAAAGAAATAGAAGACGAAGATGAATTAAAAAATAATAAAGAAGAAAAAATGGGACAAAAAAAAAAGAAGAAGAACAAAACTCGTCTTTAGTTTGTTTGAATGAGAAATTGTCTCGATGCCAAAGAACAGGAATAAAAGGGAGACCGAGAGAAGAAAAAACTAAATTGCATAAGAGTCATTCATATATTTAATAAGCGCAATGAATGCATCACGCACTCACACATCAGTGACGAACAGCCTTCAATGTAAATACTGTATTTTCAATCGTTATCTAAATAATAACCATATCTTCTTTGTATGTATAAATAGACGATCGGCTGCTTGAAGTCAGGCTCAATTCATACTTAAAGATTTGCTGGGGGTACGAGCAAGATTTTGCAATCTTAGATAAATAGAAAAACGGCTTTAGTTGCGAGAAGCTGTGAATGAAAAGATAATGCACTTTGTGATAATTGGGTTTGTCATTTGAAAAAGAACCGACACGTAAGTCAACTGCGAAATCGGAAGATTTTTTTCTTTGCACCACTTCTGTTGAGATACTTGGGCTCTCCCTTCTATATTTCACCATTAACTACTACACGCATACAGATATAAATGAATATATACAGATGCATACATATACATACATACAAGCAACCACAAGCAGACGGCCAAAAACATACAGACGGAGAACTTTCAAGCAGAATATAATACCGAAATGCTTGTCTATACAGTGTATTCTTTTAACTGCTAAAAATAATGAACAAAGAATTAATCAGACCAATGCTGTAAATTGGATGCATTTTAATGCATTAAAATCAGAAATTTACAAAAAATAGCTGACATAAATTCTTTCAAAATGTGGACATGAAATTTAATCACAAAATAAAAGGCATTTTAAAGATATATAAAGTATAAGCCAAAGATTTTTAACCATCTTCTGGATTTAATAATTAGTAAGTTTCATACTTTCTTTGGCTTAAACTAAACTTTCTAAAGTTTCTACTAAACTAGGCATCTGAAAGTATTTAATCCATCAGTGCAGCGTTTCTCAACCGGTGCATCTAAGCTCACTAAGGTGTTATGAAAGGTAGCAAGGTGCGCTCCAAATTAACAGAAGTGTAGTTTATTAATTTTTTAAATTCATATAAAAGTTATAAGCTGATAAACCTTAGAGACTAAATTTCATTCATAAGATCTGAACTTTGAAACTTGGGAGGAACATATTATACACCATAGGGATAATTTATCTAAATTATAACTACAGATTAAAATTTTATTTGCTAGTTATTTAATTCTTATATGTACTGTCCAAAATGCCTTTCTTCTTTGTCAAACTACATTTCAATTCTGTGCCTGCAGGATTAATTGATATGTTGGTGAGTTTCCTCTGCCATTTTACTGCGTTCATATTTATTTCTGTAATTTCGTTCTCACTTAATCAGGATTATTTCTACAAAATAGAAAAATATCAAAACAAATTAAACATTTAAAACATGATTAATTAATTAATCCGTATGGTATCTGACTTTTGTGTAATTCTGCATACTATTTTTAAGTAATAAAAATAAAAAACTGATTAAAATATCTGATACTTTTTTTAAGTAGCTGAACTATTCTCTAGTTCCTTCGCTAGTTTGGAAAATCCCATATATATTTATGAAATTATTTTCAATATTTTATAATATTGGACCATCCAATTTCAAGTATATACAAATGGGTAGATATATCTAAACTTATTTATAAACGGAACTTTGTATGTGTATGTGTCTGTGTGTGTGTGTGAGTGTGTGTTTGTGTGTGTGTGTGTGTGTCCGTTACCTATACACTCCCAAACGGCTGAACCGATTTTCTTGAAAATTTACACACTTGTACTATAAGCGTCTGCGAGTGTTCTTAGCTAGGTTTTATGTCCAGGTACCCCCGATAAATATCGAAAATCGATAATCGAAAAAATCGGGTTATAGAAGGAGTGGTCCGACTTTAATCAAATTTGATACACTCATAAACAAAGACATAAGAAACGATATTCAGAACTTTCAAGGTTGCAGTTCTTAAAATCGATAATATATATATATATATATATATATATATATATATATATATATATAGATAGATAGATAGATAGATATTTATAAAAGGCAAGATGTTTGTGTGTGTGTCAGTTTATCTGCCTGTATGTCTGTATTTTTTTCAGTCATTTTATTTTAGTTTTTGCTTTGGGTTTGGCTCTAAGTAGGT